>PVIH01000387.1:0-127289 GCA_004025045.1 Sigmodon hispidus
TTTTTTTTTTTTTTTTTTTTTTTTTTTTTTTTTTTTTTTTTTTTTTTTTTTTTTTTTTTTTTTTTTTTTTTTTTTTTTTTTTTTTTTTTTTTTTTTTTTTTTTTTTTTTTTTTTTTTTTTTTTTTTTTTTTTTTTTTTTTTTTTTTTTTTTTTTTTTTTTTTTTTTTTTTTTTTTTTTTTTTTTTAAGTGAACACAGAAGCCTGAGCTTCATCAGCTGGTTATGACTGAACACAGAACATCCGAAATAAAACAAAAGGTTATGGTATGTTTTAAGGCTCTTTAAAGCCTTCAATTACCAGAATAAACCACCTGTTCCCAGGCTGACAGGAAGGTATGCAATTTCAACTGCTAAAAGCCAAAGTTATTGTATCAGTTAGGTGCTAATATGCCTTTATTAGGGTCTATATCTTCAAGATGGAGTTTTCAGAACCTGGGCAGATTGAATCTCATTAACTTCTCTCCTTTTTGAGGAGGAGATATTAGAAGCCAGTGAATTCTGACAGCTGTTTAAAAGTGGAGTTCCTGGACTTCACGACATTTGTTAAC
Source organism: Sigmodon hispidus (assembly GCA_004025045.1). Classification (NCBI taxonomy): domain Eukaryota; kingdom Metazoa; phylum Chordata; class Mammalia; order Rodentia; family Cricetidae; genus Sigmodon; species Sigmodon hispidus. The sequence goes on from PVIH01000387.1 coordinate 548, forward strand.
AATGTGCAAAGATCAGCCATAAAACTGACGGGTGTTGGGCTGCTTTGGGTATGACATCCCAGGCAAAGCACTTCAAGCATATGCTCATTAGAGAACCCGCAGGCGGCAAGCATAAGGGAGCAATGATGCTCTTTCCGACAACCCGTTGTGGCTAACTCTGTTCCTTTGATGCTGGAAGCCTGGAAGGAACGAATGACTTCCTTTGCTGGAGAGACTGTGATCTTTGATAATGAGCAAGAAAATAAGAAAAGAAGCCCTGTTAAGACCTTAGTGAAACTCTTTCCCATCTCTTTCTTTTTAAGTAGATGTAGCCATTCTAGACCTCAAAGGTCCTCCACAGCTGTCTTTCGACAACTGCCTATCATCAGTTAAAATGCAGTTGTGATGCCATACTCTGTGTTTGCAAGAATTTCCAAGAGCTTTTCTGAGGTCTTCCGTTGACCTGAGAGAGAATTGACAAGCGGGTTACCAGACAGAGAGCCTTCTCATCTAGTGTCAGCTGGAGAGCTAGTTGGTAATCTTTGAATAAGGAAGACCCACCATGTTTATTGATCTGTTACTCATACAGTTATTTTTTTCCTAATTACTTCTTTGACAGCAACTGTGACTTCTAATGCATGCTCCCATTCTTGTGCCTGGGAATCTCCTTTTCTGATGTATTAGGTGAAAGTCTCTTTCTGACTTAACATTTATTAAGTCAATACACTGTTCACTTACTGCCCTACACAATGAAGGTAGCCTTTTGTTGCTCACAATGTAAAACTGTGGACTCATCCTATGGGGACCACCTCAGGTTCTCAAACTAAGGGACTTTTCTGGCAAGTGGTCTTCAGTTTGGCACAGCTCTCTAGAGGTGATGTTGAGCACAGAGCTGAAATGATTTGCCAGGCTTCATAACTTAAAAATCTGTTAACATGAATACACTTGGTTCTGAAAATCTCTGAAACCACCCCATCTATTTTTCTGGATTGGTCGTCCATGAAATGGGGTCCTCAAAGTTGCTCCAGAAAGCCTGCAACAAAGTTGACTATTCACACTGTAAGCCATTACCCATTTAGCAGGGCCCTTTCTGGGTATCAGCTCAGCTTGCTGAACAGCTAGAAGCTTGGTATCTTGTACTCAGAGGCCTCAGAACACAACAGAGAGCAGTCAAAGTTCCCCGGGTTGTTTTATGAAAAGCATGTCTTGTGGCAGTAGGCTTGTGAGAGCTAGAACTGGCCAGGCTCTATGTTTTGTGTAGCCTCTTTCCTTAAAAGCATAGTTTTAAAAATAGCCAAATGTGCTGGCAAAGGGCCTTTGTTCATGTTAGGCAGGTGGTCTCTTAAGGCAGGTTCAAAACATATTACTCTGATGGGAAATAAACCATGTATTTAGGGCCTTTAGCTATTTCTGATGGTGGTCTTTGGGTATAGGTGGTCTTTTTAGTAATTTTATTGCACATATTTAATGCATATATTGATTAGCACTGGTTTATTTAATGGCACGTGCAGCACCTAGGCACAAGCCCTAAATGAACAGTATCAGAATTAGCTTAGATTTTTATAGATGTAATACAACTGCTATTTCTATGGACATTTAATGTGTTTTGGCTATAAAATACATTGCCTATGCTAAGTTTGTGGGTGGTGCTGGAGATAGGCTCTAAATGACCAGCTTGGGAAACTCTGGCTACCCATCTAGAGCTCAGGAAAGGGATCCAGGTACTCTGTCTAGAGGATTAGGAGTGAATCCATATGAAAGACAGGCTCTGTCTGAGGTCAGCAGATAATCACAGGAAGTGAAGGTTCTGTCAGTCCGTGTCACAGTATGAAATAAGCCACAAAGCAAAGACTGGGCAGAGTATAGGCCATGGTCTAATCCTATGATATAATATGACATCTACCTTCAATTAACTCTGAATAAATGACTTTTCCAGGCAAAGAATAGAGGATAATTAAAAAAAAAGAAGAACAGAAGAATTATCTGTTCTCCTTTTTGAGTTGTACATTAAAATATAATAATTTTATTAATTCTTTGAGAATTTTATACAGTGTATTTTGTTCATGCTCCCACGCCTCTCCCCAAGTCCTACAAGATCCATACCTTCCCCAACTTCATGTACTCTTTTTTCTTTTCTTAATAACCCATTGAGTCCAATTTGTGTTGACCAACCTAGGTGTGATGCCATCATCCACTGGAGGGTTGTTGGCCTACCAGGGGTCACAGCATTGGAAACCCTGTCTCTCTTCCCACTAGAAGCCACCACCTATTAAGAACTGTACATTGTTTAAGTGCAAAGTCTCTGTCTTGCTAATTCTGCACATTAATTTCACATTAATTTTAAAAATCAAACAAATTCGAGAGAGTCCTAGTAGTCTCGGGTATAAGGCTGATTAATGACAAGTCTTTGGCTTAGAGTCTTTCTGCATTTTAATGTTGATTTTCTTCATATTACTAATACTTATATAGAAATGGCGGAAAGCCATCCCCACCAAAATGGCTGCAAAATTAATGGTATCATAAATAATATTTTTTATTCAGATTTAGTGTTCTAGCCAAATATTCCCACTTCTGTTTTGTATTGTTTTCCTGTGCTGGGATTAATGAGTGGTATTTGAGAGAGACAGCTAGAACCTTAGTACTGAGCTCATCATCCCCAGCCAATTTTCTTCATGTTCTTCATATGAAGCCTGAAGCTGGTTGTGCTGTGTGTCTGGATGCAGTTTTCATTTTCTTCTTTGCACATATTATTACATACTGAGATAGAATACCATGATAACTTTAGCTTTATTTTTCTCCAAGTGCATATTAACTTCATTTTCTTCCTGGCACCTATTCTTTCATGCTGTTGAAATGCAAAATGAGAAGACGAAGATTAAGGTCTGCACTAATGCTTTAAAATATGGATGAAACAAAAATAAAATTGGATAATATCTTTTTAGCAAAATACTCTGATGCTTTTCCCCCCACATAATTTGCCTTGAATATCAATGTTTTGGTCTTGATTCTTAAAGAGCTTATTTTCTGTTGGTCTTTCTCTTTGTTTTGTATGTCTGAGAGGGAGAGAGGGAAAGAGAGATCTGACCTAAATGCTTTATAAAGAAGTTTCTTCATTTGGCTTGCTGATTTGGGGGCTGGAGTCCTAGATGAGGCAGCCTCATCGCTTTGACATTTAGCAAGGACTTTCTCGGTTGTGTCAACATGGAAGAGAAGCAGACAGCAAGAAGGACTGCGTGTGGGAATCAAGCATGCGGAGTAGCTCAGTCTATATCAATTTTCTTTCGTGAGCACAAACTCACTCCTTGAGACTGGCTCTACGTCTCCTCCCAGGCTTTGACCTCTTGACATAGCAACCTTCATTAAATCCTGCCTCTTAGAGCTTCTACCTCTCATAGTTCTCACACTGGGGATTAAAGATTTCAGCATGTGAGTCTTTGGGGTCACACTGAAACGATGCTGATTCAAACTTTAGCATCGCCCTGTGCCATGCTCAGTGTGGTCCTTCCCGAATACAGCCAATCCAGAAATGTAGACGGACTTGGTGTGAATTCCCAAGAGACTTCACCTGTACATTTTTGGCAAAACAAAGAGCATTTCCCGTTTAGGACTCATGTTATCTCCCTGAGTAGAATTGGTTATCAAGGACTTCAGGATTTGTTTGTGGAGCTATTATTTCAATTGAAATGAAGTTGGACAGAAATAATAGCCCACTGTCAGAGTTCTGCTAATTGTAGCCATCATGGCAGAAACAGGTTTTCATATATTTAATTTGTTTGCATCTCAGAAGCTAAATGCTTTCAGCTATTGAATTCATAGTCTATTTTTATTCAAAATGGCTTTAAAAAATTTCTAACAAACATCACATTTTCCCATTTCAAGAGGTATTAATGCTGTTTCTTTTTCACCTTCCTCCCTTTCACCCTAAAAATTGCTGTTCTTTGTTCTTTGTCTACAGCTTGAGCATGCTCACTGTAGAGTGGTCTAATGAGGAAATTGCCACGGGAATGTTGATGGCCGTCACACCTCTTTGCCACCGTAGGCTTTCTCTACTTGGTGACCAAGACTCTGGACTACGTCTGTAGTACACATGTTCTTCTGATAGCCTCATTTAGTATAATGTTGAAATAAAGCTTGCTATAGCAATGCCCAATTGCACAACTCATAATTAGTCTGAATAACATTTTCCATTTTAAACCCTGATTTTATGGGGTTTACTGCTTGGCCCATAAAATCATGTTCCAAACTGAGACTTGGCATAATTTTTAGCATAAGCAAATTTACCATAGCTATAAATCACTGGCTCTAGTCTTGACCCTAAAGGTGAAGAGCAAGCTTACATGAACCAAGGCAGAACCAACAGGCCTGTGTGAGAGGCCCAGCATCTTTGATGCTGTTTGTGCTGTTCACAGGCTGTGCAATATCAGCAGCCAGCCTGGATCAGGGCATTCCAATGACATGATTCAGAACATAAACACCCAAGTGATGGTCTTCTTCTCAGAGATGTGCGTCTATATGTGCATACATGCATCTATCAAGCAATGGTTTAAGACTTCTAGACTAGATAAGAATGGCATGAGTTAGGGGTGCCTCTCCCATTTAGATTTGATTATGTGATGATAGAGGTTCTTTGAAAATTTTTCTGAGCAAGATTGCTATATTTTGTGATCAAACATGCCTGGTTGGAATTCTAGCACCTGTTCCCATATCCTCTACTTCCTTCCACCACCAAAAGGACATTGGCCATCAGCCATGAGAGTAAACAAACATTCTTGTTTTAAGTAATTTACCTGACAGGACTGAATTCTGTTCCATGCTGTAGTGGCTTTCCAAGCAGATCCCCAGGTAGCACCTGTAACTCAGGAGCTCATTACAAATGTGCATTGGGACCATTCCTAAGCTTGCTGAACCAGAAACTGTGGAATGATGCCCAGAAATCTGTCCTTTAATCAGTGACTGATGACTGTCAGAGTTAAGAACCAGCGGTGCAGTGGCTTGGATGAAGTGCCCTGTGATCACAGGGACCTTTGCCACAGCTCAGCTCGGTGCTCACGCTTGGTCCTCAGCCTTTGGTGCTGTTAGGAGGTGATGGACCCTTAGGATTGGAGAATGTGGAAGGAAGTTGGGGCAAGAGGCCATTAATATCCTGTTCTTTCTCTTCTCTTCTTGCTTCCTGGTTGTCAGTGGGTGAGTAGCCATCCTCACCAAGAGGCCCCATGCCCTTGTCCTAAGGCACTGTTATCATATTCTATAAAAACAACACAGATTGTGTAGAGACACCCTGGCTTTATCTCTGAGCTATCTAATTTTTGACACCCTTTGAGCTCCTGATCTTCAGTTGCTTTAGTTATCAAATGGACAAAACTAAAAATGAGCTCTGCACACAGTTTCTAAAATTTCTTTATTAGTTTACTTATTTATTTACTTTTGAGCCAAGGTCTCATTACTCTCAGCCCTGGCTAGCTTAGAGCTTGCTTTGTAGACCAGGCTGACCTTAAACTCACTGAGATCCACCTGCTGCTGCCTCTCAAGTGCTGGGATTAAAGACATGAGCCACCATGCTCTACCTGACATTTATATTTTAGCATGTACAGAGCAGGTTTCCTTCTGGAATGTTCACATATATTTCGTTTTGGAGTACCTCCCTCTCCTTTTCTCCTCTCTACCTATTCCTCTCCTCACCCTCTCCTAATTTCTCCAACCCTCCATTCCTCCTCTTTCACTTTTATTTATTAAATGAGCTACATATATAGAACCCTTAACACATCATGTAAAATATAACTGATTAATGCTTAACTGTCGCGCGCAACCTCAGCCAGCTAAGAGCACGCAAAACCGGATCCTTCTCTCCGCACTTTATTCGGGCCTTTCAGATATCTTCTTATCTTTCACTCACTCACTCAGACGAACAACCATTCTCTCACGAACGACCCTGGGGGGGGCGGGGGATGACTACCTGCTCTTAGCAAAATACCCTCAGGGCTTCCAATCCAAGATAGTCACGTGGGCATCACAGATAGGCTCAGATACGCGGAGGCAAGCCAGATCCTTGGCCTTAGCCAAATATGGAGTTGTTTACCAGGGAGAGCGCTCAAGGCCAACGCCATCTTAAGGTGTGGCTGTACGCAGCTCCCTACACTTAACAGTTATGATACAGGAGAAAAGGAGAGTGGGTGATGTTTTCAATGTATTAAGCTGAGGTCCTTATGCCTGGGGTCCTATTAACCCACACAGCCTATTTGGAGCGTGAGCTTTTGGGAGTGGTAACTCACATTCCCATCACTGTGGTTGTTGTTATCAACTGATTCTCTGCTTAAATAACACAACCCCCAAACACTTACAACAGTTTTACTTTGAAATTTAGAATTTCTATGTTGAAAAGCTTTACACCTTAAAAGTAGCTTTTATTCATTCATTCATTTATTTATTTATTCATCTATCTATCTATCTATCTATCTATCTATCTATCTATTTAATGCCTTTCTCTGAGCATAGACACATACAGGTATACTTCTTTCCATGGTTTAATTTACTGTCCATCCAGCCTAGACTTGGTTGCTGTTTTTTTTTTAAGTGACTACAAAGACACAATTCAATCTAAATATTTCATTCCTTAATTATATCTAAGTACAAATGAAGACTAATGTAACAGGGAGACTAAGCACTTGCATCTTGAGTACAGCATATGAACCTGATATGGCAAAATGGTACTATTCTCCTCGGCAGCTATCATCTGCTCCTCAGCTAGGGGCGGGGACTCACCAGCCACTCCCACGCCATGCTGGAGCTTTTAACTGGCTTAATCTTGTTTGGGTCATGTGTAGGTAACTGCAGCTACAGTGAGTTCATGTGTGCAGCAGCTGTGCTGTGTCAGAAGGCCAGCATTTTACTTTGCCACATCCTTTGCCTCTTTCATTTTTTCCAGCTCCTCTTGCATGAGGTTCCTTGAGCCTTGGCAGGAGTTGGGGATAGTTATACATGTCTCCTCCACAGCTCAGCATTTTCAATTGCTTATTCTCAGCACCATGAACAGTAATAGTTTTCCGAATTAAACACTACAGACTGCAACAAGAAACTTCTCTGACAAAGATTGGGGGAAGAGCAAATCTGGATATAAACAAATATGTAGATGGCAATCCGACAATATGGTCACTTAGAAAAACAACATCAATAGGTTCTCCCTAGTACCCATGACTTCTCTAAGCCATGGATTTTGACCATGTTTACTGTGCCAGATGTGAATTCTCTCTTGTGAAGCAAGTCTCAAATCCAATCAAGTAAGTGGTTGGTTATCCCATAACAATCTAGCCCAAGCACATCTTGCCTGGCAGGTTAGTATTGTAGCATGTGAGGTTCAATGCTGGATAATTTATGTCTTTTCTCCCCTGGCAGCTGCATAGAACATTTCAGCACTATGAAAGCCAGTGGTAAGAGTTTTCTGGTCAATTCAAGACTTATTTCTCTGTGTCCTGAAATGTGTGGTGTTTTTAGTAATAGGATCCTACCATCTGGTTACATGGGTAAGCCAGAGAAACAGCAGGAGCCTGTATTGCTTTGAGTGCCTGTGGGTCCTCTCTGACCCATCATTACTAGGGAGATAGTCCATGCCTGGTAATGGGCTTTTCATTTAATAACTCATGTTTTCTGGAAGGTGCAATGTTCACCAATGTAGGGTCCTTCTCAAATTTCTTCAACAATTACATTATCAGTCAGTTACAAGCTAGTGGGGTTTCCTAAGGTTTCTTTATACTTTCTTGGTTTTGGTTAACCCTTTCTTCTCTCCTTTGCCCCAACCTGCCCCTCTGTATGCTTCTTCAGTTAAACTTTTAGCCCCAGGATTCCTGACCTAACCCCTGTTCCTGCCTATGACACGTGCTCTCCTATTCCTTCATTATAGTTTTTACTTGGAAGATACAGATTTTCAGGTAGTTTCTTCATTCATATTTCTTTCATTAAACCGGCCTTTAGGCTCTTAGTTTTTCATCCTCACCATTCTGCTACCTGTTTGATTCAGTTCCCAGAGTGTCCCCTCCATACATCTCCCTGCCATTATTACAAACCATTATTGCACAAATTGTAGTTAGCATATAACGAAAACTCAGAGCCAGATATTGGGGGAAAGCTGAGATATCAGAGGCAAGTCACAGTCAATTCTCAGCCAGCCAACTTCTCAGGCAGAACAGGATGGTAAGTGTCATCTTCAAGGGTTCACATTCTGATTGGTTGCTTCTATGGAATAAATGAATTTCTGCCTTCTCCTACCTTATATATCTTCCCTGCCCATCTGTTTTACTTCCTAGTTCAACTCGGTATCAAATTCCTACAGTTAGGATTAAAGGTGTGAGCTACTACTGCTTGGCTGTTGGGGGGGGGCTTGAACTAACAAAAATACAGAAAGATCTGTCTCCTGGTGGGATTAAAGGTGTGGGACACCATTCTCTGACCTTCATGGCTTGACTGTGAATGATTTTGTTCTCTGATGTTCTAGGCTGATTTTATTAAATATATAATATATTACCACAGACCATTTCTAGTTTGCTTGTTTCCACATGTATTATGTTAAACACACAAAAGATTTTAGACCAGGACTCTCACTTGAGAGAGAACCTGAGGTGTTTGTTTTTTGGGATTTAGGTTACCTCACTCACTGTAATATTTTCCAATTTCATCCATTTACCTGTACGTGCATTTAACAATTTTTTTTACAACTGAATAATATCCCATTGTGTACGTGCATCACATTTTAATTATCCATTCTTCAGTTGATGGGCATTTAAGTTGCTTCTATTCCTTTACTATTGTTAATAGAGTGTCAATGAACAAGGTTGTACAAATATGTCTGTGGTAAGATATATACCCAGGAATGGTGGTAGCTGAGTCATATGTTAGACTATTTCTAGTTCTTAAGAAACCTCCAGAGTGACTCCAGCCAACATGGCAGGAAGGTTGTCCTTCCCCAGATCCACAGCATCATCTGTTGTCATTGTGCTTCTGCTTATGGCCACCCTGACTTGAGTGAGACACACACACATACTCTGTGTTTCCTTGCCCCGCCACTCCTGTTTCTTCTTCTGAGAACTCTCTGTTTGGCCCCATAGCCCATTTTTAAAATTAGGTTTATTTTCTTGGTATGTAGTTTTGATTTTTTAGTTTCCTGTGTGCTTCATATTCTATTCTTCTGTTATGTAGGAAGCTGGAAAAGATGTCCTCTCATCCTGGGGATTTCTACCTTACTTGATTAAACTATAGAGATTTAAAAACAAAGAAGCAAAACAAAACAGAATTATGGTATATGTCTCCATTTATTCTTTCTTTTAGTTAAATTTCCTCTGGATTGGTACTGACTTTTTGTTTACATGTCTAATTTTTCATAGCTATCATAAATTGAATATTTTTTTTAACTTTATTTACTTGTTTATTTGTCTTGGTGTTTGCCTGGAACTGGAACTACAGACAGTTGTTAGCTGCCATGTGGGTGCTGGGAATCGAACCCGGGTCCTCTGGAAGAGCAGGCGGTGCTCTTAACCACTGAGCCATCTCTCCAGCCCCAAATTGAATATTTTAAAACAAATGTTTTCTGACTATCTTGGGAGAGAGTCAGAAAGTACTTTGTAAGTAGAAGGCCCTGAGTTTAGTTCCTGGAACCCACGTGAGTGTGGATGATGGTGGCACACACTTGTAGTCTTAGGTCAGTTGAAGATGGAGACAGGTGTATCCCTTGGGATTGCTGATCAAACTCTCTAGTGTAATTGGTGGGCACCAGTGCCATAAGAGATCTTGTCTTATGAGATGGCATTTCTGACATTCAATGTTGTTCTCTGCTCATCACACACATGCACAGATGCATGCACACATATCCCAAATGTGAACATACAGATGCATTAAAAACAAAATAGTTTTCAATTGTTCATCCCAATAAAAGCTGTTGATTGCAAGTTGTGTGTGTGTATGTGTGTGTGTGTGTGTGTATGTGTGTGTGTGTGTGTGTGTGTACACACCTGTATACCAGGGAGTATATTGGACATCCTGTTTAATCACCCTCTGACTTTTTCTCTTGAAGGAGAGGTTATCTCATGAAGTTAGGCTGGAAGCCAGCAAGCCCCAGTGATTCTCCAGTTTCTGACATTTCATAGCTTTTACATACATTCCAGAGACTTGAACTCAGGTCTTTCTACTTGCACAGCAAATATTCTTACCTGCTGGACCATCTCCCCAGCTCCATGAAGGCCATTGACTTTTTTATGCTTATTTTTCAAGTCAATCACTTTAATAGTTTCTGGGTGATTGTTCTGGAATCCCTTTGTTTTTAAAGGCTTTGACACCTGGTGTAAGATAACCTATAAAATGACCACCATGCCTGTTTGGCCCCCACTATTCAAAAGCTGCTGCTGTGCTGTATTGGTACATAAACACACAGCAGGGCCCTGTCTCTGGTATTTCACATTTTTCCTCCTCAACTGCAGTACTTCATGCGTGAGCTTTCCTGCTCTGCTCTATGCTGGCTCCTGCTGTGCAGTGGTTATATGGCCAATATATCCTACATTCCAGTTGTACCGTTTTACCCTCCATCAGTCCACATGAACCTGCAGGTCTGTGTGTCCTCCATCCTTCTATCCCATCTCCCCCTTCCTCTCTCCACAAGCCGGGCTGCAGTTCTGGAATCAAGCTGCCCTCCCCTTCTATTTCTTGTGTACAGATACATCCACAGAAGTGCATATTGATAATGGACTTACCTTTCACTGAACACTTGCTAGGTTCTGGGGGCACGTGCCAATTTGAGACACACCCTCCATCCTCATGGAACTTGTATTTTATGGGGAATTTGATGGTGAAAGGAAACAAAAATGCCCATTTTCATGACAGATAAACAATATTCTGTATACAACCTTTGCACTTCCATAAACTTGTTTATTATTATGCACATGGTTTATTTTTCCATGTAGCCATTATTTCCTATACTTGCCTGTGAAGTCCTGTGTGAAGCATGCCTTCAGCCACGCACTATTCATTCTCCAGATCTCAGCCAAGATTTGCTCACTGACATTGTGTTTATCCCTTTTCTGTATGAGGTGACTGAATAATATCCTTCAAACTCTTCTAGTTGGTTCCCTAAGGCATTTCAAGTGACAACACTCTACACCTTCCTTCAGCTCTGTGGCTTCAAAGAAGCAATGGGGAGAGTGGGTGTGCTAAGTGGAGATGGCAGCAGCTTTGGTCTTGGGTGGCATATCTGCTATGCTAAATAAGAGAAGGTACTCTCACCTGTGGTTTGCTAATTATTAGTGTCTTTTTTCCCTCCTAGAACAAAGAAGTAAGCAAGAAGTTTCTTTTAAAGAAAAGCCAAAAAATTATTACACATCTTTCCCTTTGACATTCCTAAGCATGAACAGACTAGATGGTGTCATTTTTAATTCTTGCCCTGACTAGTATTGTTTGAGGGATTTTTCTTTTCTTTCAAATTATGCTGATTTTTCTACACAATTGTGTGTGTGTGTGTGTGTGTGTGTATGTGTGTGTGAGCACGCATGTCTGTGAACACTACCGGCACACAAAAAGTCTAAAGTTTCTGTTACTCTATATGTTAAATAATACCCGACTCAAGCTAGCTTCTGGGGTGCTGATAGCTTGGAGTTCATCTCTCTGTGAGAATGAAATAACATCCCAGGCCCCATAGACAAAGCACCCCAAATGTTGTTTTTAGACATTTTCCCTTATTTTTTCCTCTCCCACTGAGAAAGAAAACTGGGGGTTGTCTTAGAAGATTCGAAGATTGGTGCTTTTGTTACAGATTTTGTTATAGATTTTCTTTCTATCCATCTGGCTTAAGAGCCCTGTTATGTACTGAGGAAATTCACAGAACAATTTCATAAGGAGCTTAAGAAAAGCTTCAAAATCATTTTTTGCAAGTTTTGAAGATTGCTGCAAGGATTTATGAAAACCTGAGTAGGGACCGGCTATCTCTCTTGTCAGGTTCAAACCAAAAGCAGCCTGAAGTTCTAATAGCTTAGCACTGAAGTAAAAGTTTCTCAGAGCAGATTTTTAAATGGAAATAGAAATTAAATCTATGTGTGTCATTAAAATTCTAGTCTGTGTTGGTCACATGTCACAGGTGACAAAATGCTGGTCCCAGCAGAGAATGGCTGGCCAGCAGCACACACGAATCTACTCATCTTTTTGATGGGTTAATGACATGAGGTCACTTTCTATGTATGCCAACTGTATTTGAAATCAACGTAAACACAAACCAAGTACATAGGAAGTTTTTATAATAAACATTTGCATTTTGCATATGGCAAAGATTGAGAATGTGATGTTCTAAAGCCACCAATTACAGCCATTGAGATCTTTTAGCCTTCAGAATTGGCAAGGCTCGAATGGAATGTTCGAAGTATTATGTAAGGTGTAACTAATTCTAAGGTAGCGCCTGTGAATTCCTGCTCAGTCATCTCTGTCTCCTGCAAATGCACTTGAGAAAAGGGAGACACTAGGATTCTACTCCATGCATTTTTATCGGATGTAGTCACCAAATGAATAAAGAAAAGGATGCTAGCTAAAGGCTATGGTGAGAGATGCTGAATTCCCATGCATCTGATTTAAATGTAACCTCGCTCATCTGTGTCTTCAAGAGAGCCAAGTAACTTCTTGAGTCAGTGCATATATTTTATGGTTGCCAAATGTGCTTTTTTGGTTTTGTTTCCTGAAGTAGATTAATCAGTTATGTGCCCAAAGTCAAACATGAACTTCAGAGGCAGTACCTGCTTTGCCTCTGGGACACTTTCACTAATCTGGTTAAACTGTGCTCCTTCTCCACCAACCCCTCCAGACTTTGGATGGCCTTGAATTTTTGAGGTTTTTGCTTTGTTTTGTTTTGTTTTTTAAAGTATGGGAAAGAGGATTCTTAAATTGTTTAGGCATCAAGAGCTAGTTTGTGGAATAACAGTGTGTTAAAAACAATATAATCTTAGTCAGTGGAACGCTATATACTACTATTTAATTTATACACAGTCACTCGTAGGTTATATAGGCTCAAAAGGCTAAGTAACTTGCCTAAAGTCTTTTAAATGACAAAGCTGAGATTTGAGCATTGGCACATTGGCCATGATGCTGTGGTCTTACCTGATGCTCTAAGAAGCTTTCTATTTTTGCCTGTAAGACAGTCACTAGTGAGACTGCATCCAAAACAAGCCAAAGTGCTTATACCATATGGTGTGATGTCTACTGTCTATCCATCAACTATGCCACCATACCCTCTTTCGCTAATTTCTGTTTTCTGACTGTGGATGCAGCATGACTAGCTGTCTCTAGCTTCCTTGCCATGATGAACTGTGTTCTCTAACCATAAGCCTAAATAAGGCTTTTTTTCCCCATTACATTTTTTGGTCAGGTATTTGTTGTCGAGGTAACAAAACAAGCAACTAATATGGGCAGTCAAGAATTTTCAGCATCCCCCAGCTCTAGGATGCTAAGCATGGTTACTCTAAGCCCAAACTGTCAATACCATTGTCTTGCTACCAACTGATTTAAAAATGGCCTTCTGGTAAAATTCTCTCAATAAGGCATCAGGACAACAATTTGTGGTGTTGAAATGGCTCACTGAGTGAGAGTACTTGCTTTGCAAGTCGGATGAACTGGTCCAACCCCTGGAGCCCATGGTAGAAAGAAAGAGCTGAATATTATCCTCTGACTTCCACACGTGAGCCTCCTCTGCATAAATAATAAATACAATAAACAAAGGGACAAAGATAATTTCATGTAATGGGTTCTAGAAAGGTGTACTTGTTGTGAAAAAGAGAATAAAGGAAGTAGTGCCTTTTGACTTCTCTTCTGAACATGGATGGGTGGAATATAAAGCCTGGAGGATCTGTAGCCTGCATACAACTGAGGACAAAAGACGAAAGAGATGGCTCATGATAGAAGACACAGCACAATTGCTGAAAAAACCCTTGGGCAAGGAATGCTAAATTCATCCATTCTTGAACCACCCTACATTTAAAGCTTTTATTTATGGAAAAAAAATAATGTGCCCAATGGATTAAGCCACTTTGAGTTGAGTGCCCCCCCCCAAGCATGCTTGTGGGTACATCTGTGTTCCAGACTGTGCCCTACTCCATCCAGATCTTCCATGTGTCCTATTCTATTGCAGATGCCATCACTCTCTTTGTGTACATGTGTGTGTATATTTTATAGTTTGTGTTAGGCAAGGAACTGGCTTGTAGATGTTCTAAACAGATGTTTGAGAGTTTCCCAAAGAGAGATAGTTTGAGCAAAATTGGATAGTTTTGACTTCAAGAACTAAATATTTACAGTTCCTACAAGCCTCTAAGGCTATACAGGAAGGAAATTGTGAGTGAGTGCTCTATCACACAGAGTGGAATGAGGAATTCATACAAGGACCCCCAGGGACTATCACACTACACAGAATCCTATGCATCTTTAAGCAGACCTGCAGAATCCAGTGCACAGTGAGCTGGGAGGGAGTTTGGATTCTTCATGGAGACTTTTCTTCTTCTTGGGATCCCCTATTAGTGACTAATGAAGCTCATATACCTTTGTGTTATTCTCATCACCAGGAGATACTTTAAAGCATTTGAGTAGAGTAGACAGCTCTCTCTACTGACGCTTCGGGGTTGAGTTCACTGCTCATCTCATGTGTGACAAGATCATAAGTAAAGGAGAGAGTGAATATTTCAGTTTCATTTACTTCCATTTGTGCAGTTTTGTAGTATTTGGGATGCATGTGGCCATAGTCCCTTAGCTGTGACAGGTTGTCCATGTCAGCAGCCTGCATTTGTGTGTCACAAACCAGACCCTTGGCACTCATTTTCCGTGAAGCTCATGGTTACAGGCACTATTCTTTTCTTGCCTGTTTGGTTTGGTTAGGATGGGCCTCTAAGATTGCATACACAAAACTATATATTTACAAATAGGCTCAGATTTGTCTCCAAGACTATCTCAGTTTACTCTAATTGGATGTTAGTTAGTTTTTGTTTTGTTTTGTTTGAAATTGGTGTAAGTAATCATATATAGTGTGCCAGTTGCCTTTCTCAAGGATCTCAGAGGTAGTGTCATTCATTCATTTAAGATGGCTGGTTATCTAGAGAGCACCACCCTGGTTTTTCCTGTCTCAGCAACTAAAGCAGCCTCACCTGTGTTTCTTTTACTAAAGACAAATGCTCTCATACTTTTAATGCCCAGAACTCAGCACAGGGCCTGGCTCCTAAAAGCAACTGATTCATAAGCCATCTTATTTTCTTTTTCTGACTGCATGGGCCACCAAGAAAGACTGAAAGGCAAAAAAGGAACTAAGTCTTATATACTCTTTCATCTAGGCACTACAGCGAGCTAGATAGAGTCCCACAGTGCTGGTGTTTTGCATGAAGCCGAGGATTCTCAGAGGTGGATGTTCTCCAGGACCTGATTTGTCTTGCACAGGGGCAAGAAGCCAGAGGTATATTTGCAGGAAATTCATGGTGCTCTTGTTACAACTCTGAGAGCCAAGAAAAAAAAGAGCCCCCCTTGTCTCTGAGCCTGGGTTTTGAATTGGCAAGCACATTAACAAGGCATATCCACAGTTGCTAAAAAAAAAAAAAAATGGAAAGTTGGAAAAATACTAACTCTAGAGTTATAATTGTCTGATTATGGACAAACGGTATGGGAATTGAAAATTTAATAAGGGAGCTGGCTTAGCAAGTGGGCTGGAGACTTCATATAATTGGTCAGCACAATGAACAGAAATACATTCAGTGTGTTATTTGCAACTTGATAAGATCAGAACCTTCCCACTACCAAGCATAACAACGGCAGGGCCACAACCATGTGGTTTATCAGGCTTTTCCCACTCACCAGAATTCAGAATGCCTCTGTACAAAGCAAGGAGGCTATGTGGGTAGTTGTCAGTAGAATGTCTTTGTTGGAACATATGGTTTTATGTACTCTGTGTCCTTTTCAAAATACAGTGGGAAGCACTTAAAAATATGAAAACACCCAGGAGGAAACCAACATCGAGGTAAAGAAAGTTGGCTCAGAAGAGGACACTTAAGGCTTGCTGTTTGAAAGAGACCCGGGGAGCCTTACTGTTTAAAGAGCCAGTCCCCAACCCCAAGCATTTGCTTTACAATCTGAGTTCCTTTTCAGATCAGAATGGAACATCTTGCTTTGGGATGGTCCCCATCAATACATGCTTAGAGAGTCTCAAGAAAATGGAATGTAATTGTATCTTCTAAATTGTCTCCATCCCACCACACCACTCCATCACTGCAGAAAAGCCCTGCCTTCTTATTCTTGTGAAAATGGTGACTGATGGATAAATGGGACTGTAAAGATAAGGCCACCTATAAAAGTTTCAAAAGGACCCTCTCCACTCACCACCCCTATGCTTTCCACTTTTGCTTGTCAAACAGTTGTTTCCAGAAATGCTGGCGGACTCAGTTTGGAGATACAGGAAAAAGAAGAGAAGACAGGAGAATACAGCCAAAGGACCACCTGAGAAACGGGATAGGTTGTTCACCTGGCGGGGGGTTTAC
Organism: Sigmodon hispidus; assembly: GCA_004025045.1. Lineage (NCBI taxonomy): Eukaryota > Metazoa > Chordata > Mammalia > Rodentia > Cricetidae > Sigmodon > Sigmodon hispidus. Next base: position 17,047 of record PVIH01000387.1, read on the forward strand.
CAAGGGAATAACAGAATCAAAGGCCTGATGAGAAATTGTGATAGCCACTTTGATTTGCTTTTACATAGCTTATATTTGAATTCTCTATCATCATGCCTGTTTTCTACGAATTTGTTGGAGGTTGTGAGATAGTAACAGCATGAGTAATGTTTGCTCTGCTGAAGAGGTGGCATTAGACTGAAATGTAGCAATCAGGTAGAGTAAGATAAAGCCCTGGCGGGGGCGCTTTGTGTATAAGTCATTGTTTTTAACCATCTTCAAGCTTGTAGAAAGCCTTTTCAAGTGATATTTTGCCATTCTAGTAGGCTGATAAAGGTGAGAGTATTAGTGTCATTAACAGAGAGAAAAGATCTACCGAGTAACCAAAAGTGTATTGTTCAAATTGCAGGCACAGAAAACAGTGGTCCAGACATACTCAGCTACTCTTTGCTGTGGCCCCAGAGACATAACTGTAGCAGTCCCAGATTGCCTGCAAGGAGAAATATTAAAGTTATTTTTAATGAAATATTCTAGAACAGTTCCGTCAGCCCTAATGTTCTGACTGGAGTGGCAGGGTAAGAAAAAAGGCAGACAATTTGAAGGATGGTACAGAAGCCCATGTTAAACTGATGAATGAGTCCTTTAGACAGTGAGAAATGTAATAAATGTGAAAGAAGAATAAAGCAAAATATAAATGGTGGAAAGTGAAGAGCTCCTAAATGGGAGAAACTTAGAGTCTGGCGCCTTAGACCACTCGGCCATCCTGACACCTGGGGGAGAAACTTAGAAATATGTCATACAGAACTGTTTTCATTAAAAAAAAATCATGTTTTTACTTTTAAAAAATACTAGTCTAAGGGGTTGATTTCCTGAATTCTTTTAGTTTGATTATGGTATTGTTCATTCTCTTCTAGAAGAACATTTTTAGTTAAAAATTTTGTTTCACCTCATATTTTATTAAAAAGAAACAGATTTGCAACAGGATATATAAGACATATTGAAATCTATAATCACTGATATATTAGCCACAAAGCACATGATTAATTCAAATTTCAAAGGGTCTGTCACTCCTGATATTAATCGAGTAACAAACTGATAGACAGCTCAGACCCACAGAGGGAGCACAGTGTGTGGGGTGTGCAGATAGCTGTGGTTCCAGAGGTTGACATGGGGCATGCATTTCCAGTTTGAACAATCAATAAGCATTTATGTTGATTATATCAAACTCTTAAAGCTCTTTCACCTCTCGTGGTCAACCAATCAGATTATAGAATGCTGGAAAAAAATGTCAGTGACCACCAGATGAAAATGTTGCCATGTTCATTCACATGCATGAACTCTCCATCATGCCTACTCTGTAAACCCAGGGCCATAAATCATTTTTAATTGGCTAAAGCTGGTCCTCAAAGGAGCATGATGCAAATACAGTACTGTCAGCTGAATCCATTGTGAAAAACAATTGTGGCACTTTCTGATGAATGTTGCTCTTAAAAACTGTGCCTAGATTGTTTCAATTAACTTTATGAATTTGTGAATAAATACCCATTCCCCTGTGGGTTTCCCAGCTTGTCTTTGTCTTAGAAAATCCACCTTGAATCCATCAATCTTCAATATTTTTTTTCAAGTGATACAATTGATACACTAATTTTTTTCATTTCTATTTTTAAAAAGCCTACTTATAGTCATGAGTGGTTAAAGACTTATAGTCTATTTGTTAAAATATGTGAGGATGGCTATCAGTATCAGCTGTTAACATAGAGAATGGTGCAATGAGCTACTTGGGAGACAATTTGGAACACTGAACATGTAGAGGAGCTCCCAGTGCACTCCTAGCTTTAGGGATACTAGAGAAATTGTAGAGAAGTATTTATTTGTTTAAACCACAGGAGTGAAACTGCTCTAAAGCTTCTCTGAAAGCAAGGTTACTAGTGCACACAAAGTATGATACAATTTCAATTTTACAGCACACTTAATGTTGCTGATAGCGTTGCTAAGCATAATCTAGTTAAATAGGAGGGGGGATTCTAGTGGAGAAATTGTCCTCCTGCCTGAGAAAGTGGATGCTATTGAAGGATTATTTACCCTCGGGTGATGATGTGCAAGCAAGCACTGTGGTGTTTACGGAGCACATTCCAAGCATGTGCTCGCACTGTTTAGAGTGCTTGATGATTTCCTGATTGGTGTGAGGAAACATCTACTTTGGGATAAGAGAAGGAAAGGGGGAAATAACATTTGAACACTTCAATCTCTCTCAACAGAGAGCTTAAGGAAGCAGAACTACCCCTCTGAAAAATATAACGTGGTTTTTCAAATAACAAGTTACTTGAATTAACTTGGGGGAACCATCGGAGGAAGGAAATCACTGGCTTTTAAAAGCAAATTTCCCTGGAGTACTCTACCCACTTTCTCCTTCCTTCGGGCTTCATAAAATGCAAAAACCCAGAGTATATTTTCTTCCAGGGACCTTGATGTTAAAAATGTAAAATTCTGGTTAAAGAATGAGGGAGGTGACATCATTAGGCCTTTGAAAGAAAAAGAAAATCAGGAAATCTAGCCTCATAACTTCAAATTACCTACTCAAAGAGCATTCCCAACTGTGAAGCATTCCTGGGAGTAGCCCAGCCAGACCCTCATCCTGCTGGCTGTAGCCAGCTCTGCATCTTACAGGGAACCTTTGGCTCCTCAGGCATCCTCCCAGCCTGGGTGTGCTCCCCTCCCATGACAGTACATCCCCCTCCTGGCTCTTTCCCATCAGCCTCAGGAAGCAAGAGCTGAATAGGCATCATCTATCTGGCCCAAACACTAGCTTTCTATCTTCATCCAACTTTTTAAATTGTTAAATATTCTTGAAGAATTGATTAAAACATTACAGTCAAGGTTAACAGACATTCAGATGAGTGTGTGTCAGTGAAAGGGTTAAAGAGACATTTTTCCATTTGGCTTCAAATTAGCATTCTGGAATGTGAGGAATGTTTTAAACACACACACACACACATAGCTGTGTATTATAATATATGGTAACTTTTTAAAATGTTAGGTTTCATATCACAGAACACACACACTGGAAATTAAGAGACCCATTGTTTGAAACTTCAGCATTTAGGTACTTACCTAAGCACTAGTTATGGCTGATTTAAAGACAGAGGTGGGACCACTGAAGAGCTTGCTTGTGATGTGAGGCTTGGCTTCCACTGCTTTGTGTGAAAGCTTGGATGAGCAAAATTCCCAAGGCCTGAAGATTCAGAGCCCACATTGCTGTTTTTTTCAGATTGGCAGTGGTTTGATTTCTTGGGAGACTGAAGAAAAAGAGATAGCAGAAGAGAGTTACAAATTGTTTTTCAATTTGTCCCTTTTTGAAAAGGCTCTTTGATATCAAGAAGGTTTCAAGGACTAGGAATTCCCACTGAGGAAAATTGACTCTGAGTCTTTAAGAAAGTGAGGTATATCTCAGAGCTCTCCTATAAACTTCAGCTTTTTTTTTTTTTGGCTTGGCTTGGCTTGGCTCCAGGAAGTAGATAGTGACTTTTGAAGAAACACAGAGAAAGGGAAGAGCTGTCCAGGAGTGGCCTAAACTGGTTGTGTACACGATAGTAACTTAGGGAGCCCCACAGAGCATGTGGGAGCAATGCCTTGTCATATGCTTCAGTTCTTCTTACCTGGCAATACCCTTTTCTTTATCTCTGTGATTCCATCTTCGTGACCTGTAAAGTTACTCTTACATCCATATTTACATCTAAGAAGCCTGGACAGAAGTCTTGGTTACAGTCAGGCAGGTGGGATCATCTTGTTCATCATCTATACCCACCCCCCAGCCTTTTCCTTTTTCTCTTTATTATTCTTTTCTATTCTACTTTTTTCAAAAAGGATTTATGTGGTGGAGAGTCTTTAGCTTGGCTTTTTTTTTTTTTTAAATCAGGTATATGATTTAGAGAAAGAAAAAAGAAAACTTTGATCAAAGCAATAGCTCTTGGTTTTTTTTTTTTTTTTTTTTTTCCTTTCTGGCATTTTCTGTCTCCCTCTTGGAAGGACAGTGCAAGTAGATGAAAGCAAACTCATTGATAGTCTTTATGGTATCTCAGCCAAACCATTTACTAATAAGGAGATTTTTGTTTCTTTGAGAATAGGCCTCTCTTGAAGCCTAAATGGGCCTTAAGCCTGCGGTCAGCCTCCAACCCTGCAGTTTTCAACCACCTTAATGCTGCCACCATTTAATACCGTTCATGTTATGGCAATTCCCAGCCATAAAATTATTCCTTTGCCATTTCATAACTGTAATTTTGCTGTTATGAATCATAATGTAAATATCTGAATATGCAGCATATCTGAGATACAACTCTGTGAAAGAGTCAACCTCAGGGGTCAAGATCTAGAGGTTGAGAATCACTGTTGTAGCCTCAGCGTCTCAAGCGCCAGCTTTGCAGGTGTGAGCCATAGCCATCAGCAGTTAAAATATTGCTCTCAGTCACAGATCACGAGCCCTCTCCCAGCTAGTCCAGATGCTTTCCTCGAGAAGATAAGAGCCAGCCAGGGAGCAGGGTACAAGCAACTTGTTTCTTTCCTTTCTGGTTTTGACAAGAGAAGGCCTGATAATCCAGGCAGGAAGTAGAATGTGGGGCCAGAATCACTGGTGGGAAACATGTGCAGTGTGAACCACATGTTTTCCCCCAGAGTTTTCTTTATAAGTTAGATGGTTTCAGTTTTCTGACATCAGAACAGCAAACCAAAGGAAGGTGGCTCATGGTAGCTAAGAATCACACTGCTAGAGCCAACAGAGATTCAGGATGAAGAACTACCAGAGACAAGGAGTTTGCTGGGTAGAAAGGCAGATATGTAAGCACAATGCAGTCTTTCAGGCATCTTCCTATTTCCCCAGGGAGAAAAATAAACATGTGAACAGTTCCAAACGCCTCTCATACTATTTGAAAGCTCATCAAACCATTTTGTATTTATTGAATCACATCTTTACTCCAGGAAGATAAGAGAGCATAAGCAAAGAACACAAATACTGAGATAAAATTTACTATGTTACATAAGATTGCTCTATTACTAGATACCATTTATCAGTCATCTATCTATGATCTAGCTATCACCTGTCATTTATCTATGTATGTGTCTATGTATGTATGTATGTATGTATGTATGTATGTATCTGCTTAGTTTGATCATCATCTGTCAATCATCTACCATCCACCTATCTATTGATACAATTTCTGCTGTGAAATTAGAGTACTTCACAGATTTACAGTAATTGCATGCAGCTGGTATGATAATTTTCCAGGCTGGACAATACTAGAATATATTTTTACGTTTGAATTTTAACATATCTAAGAAAAATTCTACCTTTTTTTCTTGAAAAAAAAAGTCAGTAGTAACTTTGATCATTGATAAAGAAAATATCCTTTGAGATAAATGTGCTATAGTGTGAATCAATAAATCAGGGACTTTCTAGAGAATGAGACTGAAAATAAAAAGAATGGATTTGTGTGCAGGAGGTGCTGCGATTCTAGGGGCAAAGACATAAATAAAGTTGAAGTAAGGTCATGTGACCTTCTAGTTAACAATGTTGCCAGTGGCTATGATGATTTATCTTGATCACCAGTGTGATTGGAGTGGATAAATGTCTGGGAAATTAGTAACTAATATCCCTGTGTAGGACCCTGAAGGCAACTCTAGATAGGATTTAACTGGTTGAAATAAGAGAAAAATGCTAGAGAGCGTAGGCATTATTTCTCTCTTTTCTGACCTTCATGATGCCAGTGCCTCTTTTCCAGTGAATTCTCTTTGCCAAGATGACCTGAACCTCAGAGACTGAGGCAGAAGCATTTCCTCCCTCAAGCTGTTCTGCATAGATCCTTGTCACTGAAACAAAACCCTAACCCAATAGCTAGCTAGCATCATAGCTATTCCAAGAAAGGAGGTGCCTAAAGGGCTGACTCCATCAATATTTCCTCATGTTTACTGATGTGTAAGGAACTACATTCAATGATATGTATATATGTGTTTGGAGACTTCTCTGCTAAGATGAGCCTTGTATAAGATGAGAAAGCATATTGAAGAATAATGTTTTAGCCTTTGTTTCTGTCATTATCAAAGAGATGGAACTGAAGTGTATAGGATGTGTAAGGGGCATGGATGAAGGCTGAAAATCTTACAGACACAGATAACAGAATTTTCTCTGCAGCCCTGGCTCCAGGAGAAATGTCACTGTAACCATGGTACATAATAACTATAATAATTGGCCCCTGAGTCATGTAACACTGTTGCCTCACTCTTTTGTTCTTGATATTAGTTCTTTTCTTCTAGTTAAAAATGTAACTGTGTAACAGGCTTTATGGTTTACATTCCAAGTTATATTTCTGACCAAATCTGTCATTATAATAAATGTGCAAATAAAGACTTATTGGTCAATTGCAATTCATCAGAGTTGTACCTATTTGTATGATGACTTTCTCCTTTCAGATACTTGCCAATAATAGAAATTTTAATTCAGTTTGACATTTGCCAATGCAAGGAATAGAAGATTAGATTCCTAACCTAATGCTCTTTTGGCTTTCAGATCAAAATTTTTATTCATTTTTACTTATTAACAGGGTATTCAGGATTCCCAATTTTTCTTTGAGGGCAGCTTTGTACATAACTTTATATTAGTTACTGCTATGGTTTATGACATGTCTTCCGGTAAGCTCATGGGTTTGAAGCCTTGGTCTTGCACCTTGGTTGCGAGACTCCCAAAGGGACCACCAGAAATGCAAAAGCAAGGTTTATTGAAATTCAGGTCTCCACAAGGACCTAGAGCAGTGTACAGGCATGGCAGTGGCCAGAGGAGGTGCCCACCCCTCTGCAAGCAGGGTTTTAAAAGCAAAAACAACTAGGTTATACATTACTTAGGGTTCTTAGTAAGGATACAATTCTGATTAGCTCATCTTGGGGGACTTTCCAGAGTTCCTGTTATCTTGGTCCTCTGATTGTCAAATCTTCCTCTGCAGACTATCTCCTGGGTTAGGACATTATGTGGCTATAAAAGGGCCCTAGGCTATTCCATGGTTAATTAGCTGCTATTAGATGCCTGGGGGTTTTTTGTACTTTGTTCTCAGCAGAACTCAAGCCTGTTTCAAACTGGGGTTCAAGGACTTTTGCTCAAAATGGAGGCGCTTCTCTGATTCTTCAGCTGGTGATATTGTTGGAAGGTTGTAGGACCTTTAGATGGTGAAACCTTGCTGGAGGAAGTGGGTGCTGGGAGTGGCTTTGAGGTTCTATTTCCTGGCCTTGCTTCCTGTTCACTCTATGTGCTTTTTGGCTGCGGCTATAATGTGGCCAGTCCATCTCTTGCTCTTGTGTCCTTCCCTGTGGCCATCTTTTCCACATTATGATGGGCAAATACCTTTTTAAAATGTAAGTCAAAATAAGGCTGAACCCCCTTAAGTTCCTTTTGGGCAGGATTTTTGTCATAACAAGGGGAAAAATAATTAAAAAAAACCCAAAAAGATAGTGTTAGAAATGGCGTCACTGATAAACTTGGTCACATGCTTCTTAGATCTTTGGAAGTTGTTTAGCTATGGGATTAAGAAGCCCTGAAGCAGGCTTTATGGTTCCACTCCAAACTATCTCTGTGATCAAATCCATCATTTCAATAAAACAAAGCTTGTCAGGTCATTCTGAAGGGCATGTGGAAGAGCAGAAGGCTGAGAAAAATGTGGACAGTGGAGATATGGTCCATGAAGTTTCAGACAGGAATGAGGACTCTGCTGAGACTTGAGCTTGAGGAAGCTCAGTTTATATTCTGGAAAAGGCTCTAGCTTCATTCTGCTTAGTCCCGAGAATGCCAGTGAATCTAAATCTAAAATCAATGTGCTAATTTGTTTGGCTGAGGAAACTGCAAGCCAGGAGAGAATTTGACTTCCATGATAGTCTTTGCACACATCTGTCACCCAGGTCTCCAGGGAGTGAGGTCACAAAGTAGAGCAGGAACAAATGAAAACTGCAGTTTGGTGAGAACAAGAATGTCATCATAAAGTCACCAACAAAGAAGGCCCCAAAGAAGCTGGCTTTGCTAAAGAGATCCACATTGTTAATGAGGACCTTGGTGTTCTGCTCTGGGACAACAGGAGTGGTGTCCTGAGAACAACATGCCACTCACTGAGAAGTCCATCTTGTAAAAAGGCTATTTGATTTGAATGAAGAAAGCTGAAACTGGGGACATCATTAAAGAGGACCCTCACTTTCCCCAGGGTCAGTAGGGAATCTGATTCATGTGTTCTAAAGGTAGCAGGATACATTTTGAGTTGACATTATAACCTAGCAGCAGTGTCCAACATGCTATTGGGCTTGTAGACATGAAAATTATAAGATGTGTGTGTTTGTGTGTTTGCACATTTTCAGCAAGCCTTGGGGGCCAGACCATGTGTGTCAGGGTTAGAGTTCCTTAAATGAAGCCCCAAAAGACCATTGCATGATGTCGTGAATATGAAGCCTAAGTTTTAATGGAGACTGCACAATGTTTCAGATGCCTGGACCCTGGATCATCCACCAAGGGAGGCTGTACCATGAAATGGAGCCAGACCAAACAAGAAACTGTTGGTGTTGCAGAAGGAGGGGTAGAGAGGTGAGGCCACATGCCCTTTAGAGGCCGGATAATTCCATGAGGAGTTCCAGATGCTTGGCATAGAGCTGGAGGATGCAGTGTTTTCCCTGATAGGATCCAGCCTTGCTTCTGTTTGATCTTTCCTATGTCTACCATCTCTCCCCTTTGGTATTGGAATTTTCACTCCGTGCCATTTTAAGTTATTTATTTATTTAATACATGGTTCTACTTAAGAGTCTTATTCTCAGTAGAGACTTTGGACTTTCAAGTAGTCTTGGGACTTTTATAGACTATGAGGACTTTTGAAACTGGATGAACGTGTTTTAGATTGTGAGATGTCCATGGACCTATGGACCAGGAGAAGAACATTGTGGTTTGAATGTAAATTGTCTTCCACAGGCTTATGTGTCCAAACACTTTATTTTCCAGCTGGGGGTGCTATTTGGAAGGCTGTGGAACCTTTAGGACATAGAGTCACACTAGAGGAAGTGGGCCACTGGAAACCACCTTGAGGTTTTGTATCCTGGCCGCACTTCCCATTTTCTTTCTGCTTCCTGACTATCAGATGCAAAGAAGCCTCTCCATGTTGGTGACAAAAGTGTGAGATGGCCTGCCCTCTAACTAATCAGGAGTCAAGAGACTGGGAGCAAAGGTTAGGCTATTATCTATAAGCCTCAGCTGTAAAGTTTTATTGTCTGGTAGGCCCATGTCTATTCTGTGGGTTCCAAAATTTTAAACAGTGCCATCAGATGGTCAACTGTTCAATATATGAGTCTGTGGACAGCATTTCCCATTTGGATCCCTAACACATTTTGGTCAGTAGCTCCATTGCTCATCTGAAATAACAGATATTAATGATTTCAATATTTAGCTCATTATTTACAAGTCTGCTTAAATGGCTAAGTGGTCATTACTAATACAATTTAAAAAGCTTAAAACATTCTCTTACAAAAATCATGTGATGAGGCCAATTTTATGTCACTTATTGGGATTCCTGAAGCTCCCTTTGTATCATTTTATGTAAGGGTTTTGATAAGATTTCCACATTTGAGGAGAAAGAATTTTGTTTTGCAGAGGGTCCAAGCATTTAAGACTCTTTTATGTTGCAAAACATCTAAACTTTATATTACTTGCTCTTATAGAATTTGTCAAAAATAAACCCACTTGTCATTGCATTCAGAGAAGTGATTTGCTAGATTCTTATTACTCTTTATACGTTTGGGTATCTGTCACATCAGTATTTAGTTCTATATTATCTTTGTTTTAAATTACATCTTCCATTGAGATAAAAAGAACTGTCTTTTATTCATTTAACACTTCTGGTTTGAATTCTACTCAGTGTAATGCTAATATGAGCACATCTTTCATTTTACTTAAACATTTTTATGCTATTTCAAACTTGTGTGCCTCCTATGAACAGCATGCAATCTGGGTTTGTTTGCTTCTTGTTGGAGACAGAGATAAAGAGAGGGGGAAGGAAAAGAGGGAATAGGGGGAGGGAGGAAGAACAGAAGAGAGATTCTGGAGATTAACTCATTTCCTTCTGACTAGCAGTTCAGTGATGAACTGGTTGGAACCAGTTCGGTAGTTATCCCCTTCCTTCTTCATCTTTATTCTGTCACTACACTTGACAGTCTCTCATTCTTTCTCTACTGTGTTGCTGTATTGACTAGCTTTCATTAATTCTTGTTTTCTTTACTGCTTTAGAAGTTACAAATCTCATTCTTAAAAACTTACAGTTATCCTTAAGTAATTATCATGTGTTAAGCTATTTTTATACTTTAACATCAAGACTGAAACAGTAATAGTTTGCTACTATAAGTTTCTAGTAACAAAACTAGAAAACTTCATGGGTAGTTTTAAAAATTCCATCTTGTTAGCGTTGCTTAAAATCTGTGGGATTGCTAGATCTTAATGTAATTCATACCAGGACTTGGTAAAGGAAGGTGATAAGGAGACATGACAGAAGAGATATTGTTGTTTGAAAACAATATAAAAACAGGAAAGAAAATTCCATGAAGGGGATGAAGCAGAGAGACTGACTTGTTCCAATCTAAATGAATAAAGCTTCAGGACTTTAATCTGCTTTCATGTTGACATGACTATATTATTTTCATGGAATCTGGATCTGGTTGAGTTGTTTTCCTTATGGACAGTGCTTGGGATCAGTTTTGCCCATGGCAGTCAAGCACCTGATCAGTGAAAGAGGTCTCTCATTTAAATGGAGACCATGTGATGGTGTCACTAAAACTCAACTGTACAACTCTCACCAACAACTTAGAGGGACCTCATGCTGCCTTGCACTTGAAAAGATGTCCTTAGAGAAATCAGATCCATGATGTAGCACAAAGATGTCTCTGTTGTGGTATCTGAAAGCAACTCAGGATATTTTCTGCTAGAAAGCAAGAGTCAGAACCACTGTAAGCAGCAAATAAAGAAATCCATAAGTTTCAGGGTGAAGAGTTTAGATTTAATCTGACAGAGTGAGAGAGCATGCCCTCTGGTCTAACCAGCATTCTGTCTGCACTAGAGCGCTGGAAAATCCCACGGACTAATTGGATACTTTTCACCCACAGAGGAAATTCTGAAATGTCCTCTATTATGAGGTTTTTCGTATAGTTAGGAAACATTGCAGAATTCTGTTTAAATTCTGCACACCAGGATCTTAGTTGCACAGGAATTAGTTGTTCCGAGGAACTCACCTTCTAATCAGAGAGAGTCACAGTCCCGGGCCATCTGTGGTGCATTTAGGTATGTCACATATAGTCTGTTCTTTGTAAAACTATACGGAAGTGATAGTCTACTCCCCCCCACTGGTTTTAACATTTGTTTAATCAATTAGTAAGATCTGTGCTGAAACTATGATGCCATTGACTATTCTTCTGTTTACTGAGAGGTTAGAAAATGATCTAAGAACATGGTTTTGGAGATGAACCAACACTTACCTCATCAGAAGTCCATGCCAGGAGAAGAATCAGGAAATGTCAATTAATTGTAGTTAGTGGGCACATATGAATTATGAGGAGATGGGGTGAGTTTTCACAGACCATAAGGAAAGCCAGTAGGTTAGAGTGTCAACCACATTGAGTTTGTAGAAAACTTAGCTTGCTGTCTCTATAACAATCAGTAACAGATTGGGTATCTGAATTGCAGCAACTATCATGTGATATAGTGGTTTCCCAAATGTACATCCTCATTTGGAATTCACATCCTCAAATGAAAACAATCGTATAATGAAGTGGATATTACGGAAACCTCAGATCATGCTAGTTCCTACTGTATTTATTACTTTTCTCTTGTGTGATGAAATACCATGGCCAACACAAGTTATAGAAGGGATTATTTTGGTTTACAGTTCTAGAGGGATAAGAGCCTGTTGCCTTTATGATGATGAGATATGGCAGGCAGGTCTGACACTGGAACAGGAAACTTGAGAGTTCACACCTTGAACTATGAACAGGAAGCAGAATGGGAAAACAGGAAGTATTAGCGTCTTTGAACTCTCAACCTACCCCAGTGACATACTTACTCCAGCTAGGCCATACTTCCTAAAACTCCCGAATATTGCCACCGAGGACCAAGTATTCAAATAAATGAGCCGATAGGGAACAATCCCCTTCAGACCATCACACATATAGAGACTGCTTCCTCTTCATATCCGTATCCATGATAAAGTATTATTTATAAACTACCTGTGGTATGAGATTAAAACACTAACAATGTAATAGAGAAACTATAGCAATATACTATATCCCTGTCCAGAGGAGGCGGCACCCAGAGTGGGCTGGACCCTCTCATATCAATTGTCAATCAACAAAATACCCTGCAGAGTGGCCTACATGCCAATCTAATGGAGGCAATTCCACTTGAGGGTCTGTCTATATTTAAGTGACTCTAGTTTGTCAAGTTGACTAAAAAACAAAAAAAACCCCAAACTAATCACCACAGCTTCCAACCTTTAAATCTGCAAATCATACCTTCATCTTGGCCCAGTCATATTATATTAATAACATGTTTATCTGTGTAATCCAGATGAATCTAAACCATGATTTAATTAAGGGTTTTTAAAATCAGGGCACCTATATCTTGCTTAACATAGACACCAAAAGCTGCTTTGGGTCAGTATTTCATAACAGCAACAGAAAGAAAACTGATGTAGACATTGAGAATCAATTGGCTCAAATCAACTTAAAGTATGAGAAGGAAAATGGACTCCACAAAATATTTGAACAGGAAAGAAAGAATACGGTGATTATAGCTAGTATGGTTATGATGGAACAATGAATCCTATGGTTTGAAAGAAGCAATTTAGATGGATGAAGGCCTCAGGAGGAGACATGATTTAGACCTACTGAGTTTCAGATGCCTGTTCAAGAGGCTTCTGCATCTTAAGTTCATGTATGAAGATGAGGTGAGGCATGTGATTTAACAGTGAGGAACCAGAACATTAAGTCCTAGAGAGAAGGAACAAAATTCTCTCTGGTGATGGTGTTCTTTATAATTCAGCTTGTCATTCTCTTCCGGCTGATGGGATTCAGGGGAAGGTAGAATGAGAACTAAGGAATAGCATTCATGTCCCACTCACATAAGTTATGTTCTCAGTCAGATGATGTTTGTTCTGAAGGCAGACACCTCTGACACCAAGAAGATAGAGACCTTTTGGTTGTTTTCTGTTTGTGAGTTGTTGAAGTAGAGAAAGGTCACCTGGAATCTGGGTTGCACAAATTGCCAAGCCACTGAGTCTACCCTTTGACTCTACTGGATCAGGCTAGAACCGGGTAAATGAATGTTTCATCGTGTCTTTCCACATAAATATATGCCCTCACCCACAGACAAATTTAGAAAACTGTGTGGTTTTAAGGAAGAAGGAGGCTGTTTGTCCAAGAAATGTGTAATTTTCAAAACCCAGGTAGCAATCTCAGCTCTTGTAAAAAGCCACCCTGAATCTTGCCATTTGGAAGCAATCTGTACCTACCATGATACAGTACAAATATCATGGGTTTCAGGATTGGGAAAGTCACAAGTCCTGCTGTGGCATTGGGAGCCAATATACTTCAGATTTCACTCTCCATATTTGTTAATTGTCCATAAGGATACATGCTGGAGCCAACTACTCCGCTGTGCTGCTTTTTTTTTTCTCCCTCTTCAAACCTCCAAGTCATGAAATATCTATAGCTATAGATGACTACAAAATGCTACTATTCCCCTATCATCCTTTTTCTGTAGGAGGTTGGAGAGTGGCTATTAGTGTTAGTCCTGGGCTTTTTCTTTTGTGGGTTAATAATGAAATGTGCAGAGCTTTAAGGTCATAGTGTATTGTTTGATGCCACTGGATTGAGTTAGAAAAGCACAACACTTGTTTGATTTTCTTTCTATATGATCTTTAGATGTTGAAGATGTACATGTGTATATTTGCCACTTAAAGTTATTTTTAATATAGATGTAGTAATACTCTAGTGTTGAGTTTTTTAGATTTGTGTTTTTGATTGTGGAGGATACCTGTAGATACCAGAAAACTAGAAAAGAGCCACTGGTAGGAAAGGGGAAGAAAGATCTTTAAAAAGAGGGTAGTAGAACATGGTGACATGCAGGGGAAAAGGGGCATAGTGGGGAGGGAGTTTTAGGTGGTTAAAGGGATGGAAGGGTATAGGGGCAAGGATAATTATCATAAGGATGCTTAGAAGAGCCATATGGAATCACACACACACACACACACACACACACACACACACACACACACCATATAAAAGAGTTTAATTAGAATTTCTTTCCCAAGGGATAATGCTTTCTCCAGAAACCCAAGGTGATCAAATAAAAAACCCAGTGCCAGCTTTGGAATCTTTCCCTGGAATTGTTTGTTGTCCAGGGGTATCAGAGACCCTCACAAACTACAAGCAATTGCCATTACTCTTGGTTGTCTGCCAGAACTTGACGGTAAAGTAAGACCCTTTTGCTGAGGGCCTTATGTACACTTCAGTCACAGGGCATGGAAAAATCAAATTAATACTGACCAGTATGCTTCCTTCTTGATGCCTAAACTTATTACCATAAGATGCTATGTAGGCTGATAGGGAGAAAGTCTTCAGGAGTCTTACCCAGCTGTAAAGCACATGAGTTATAACAAGAACCAGCATGACAAGAAAAGACACATACCCTGTAATGGGGGAGCTCATAGGCCCTCTGAGGTGAGTCTACTATTATTCTGCTAAACAGACATAGCATTACACGGCCTTCTAAATTTATATCCTTATTCCCATAGAGAACAGAAGCTCTCAGAACTTCTTTGTGCAGTAGGTGGTGGTTACAATCCAGAAACTCACAACTAGTCAAAGAACAGTGTCTGAGCACTGCTATGCCACACATGGGACATGTGTGTTATACTCACCACCCCAAGGCTAAAAATGTATCTTGGAAGAAGATGTGGAAATACTGTAAGAGCCAGAGATCATGGAGAATCAGAATGAAATGGTGTCTTCTGGGTATGACAGGCTTACTGCACTTATGAACTACCAGCAGCTGGGGATGTCTTTACCAGGCCAGTATAAGCTCAAGACAATGGTTCAGCATGGAGGGGGGAGAGCCTTGTGAGTGCCCAGCTTTGTGAGTTCCGCAAACCATTACTGAGGAGCTACTGGTAACTGGTGGCTTTGGAGGGAGGGGCAATCAGGTTTCTTTAAGGGTGTGGTTTGTGGACAAAACTCCTGTGGATGGACCCACACCCTGAATACATGAGCAACACAAATTAGATTTGGTGGGTTATTAAATAGTGCCCAAAGTTGAGGGCAGTGGGTACAGCCAGAAGTTTCTGACCTGTTCAGGCTTGCAGTCCAAACAAAGCTCTCCCACCTGTGGTCCTGCAGCTGCTTATAAAATAATTACTCTGAGGTGAATATTAATTACAAACTGTTTGGCCTGTGGTTCAGGCTCATTACCATCTAGCTCTTACAACTTAACTCAACCCACTTTTTTTTTCTTAATCTGTATACTGACACGTGGCTCCATGGCTTTACCTGTGCTCCGTTACATTTTGCTCTCTGGGCAGCCACCCGAAGCATCTCTTTGACTTGGCCCTTCTTCCTTTTTATTTTAATTTATGCTTGGATTTCCCACTTGCATCTAAGCCCCCTTGCATAGAGCAGTCCTTTTATAAACCAATGGCAACAAAACACATTCACAGCATACAGAAAGATATCCTACATCAAGTGTGTGTCGAAGGGGAGTGGATATGGGAGGAGCTTAGGGCAGGATCATGTGGTGAATATGCATGTATGAAATTCAGGAGAACTAATAAACAAACTACATTAAAATACATGCGGGCAAATATGAAACCAAAAATACATAGTTTACAGGATGACTAAATGGCTTTGGGAATGGGAGTACAGGGCAGAGCAGGAAATCTGTGGAGAGATAACTAATACTAAAGGCTTTCTGGAAAGCCATATAGAAACCTACTAGTATAGAATCCTTCTAAAATGTGCACATGTATAAAAAGTTTAAATGGAGTTACAATGCAGCAGGGGACACAATATCCCAACTAGAAATCATATGCTACTAAATGACCCCCCACTGCCAGGAATGGGTTACATCCTTTTGAGTTATTGGTCAATGGTGTCCCTTAAACATTTCAAGCAATACAGGCTCTTGCTAATGCTATTAGTTACCCTCCACAATTTGATGATAAGATCATACTGCTGAAGATACCACATATTATGTCACAGAATAGGAAGAAAGTTAACTGATACTCATTCCTACTGGTTTTCATAGTGCTGAAAAGCACCATACATGCTAGTGGAGTAGAAAAGTTATTGTTAATCTTATCCAGCTGCAAAACCTGTATTACATTACAATAATGATCTACCTGCAAGATATGTCTCTGATGAATTAGTGGCACAACGTTATAATTGCAACCAATCACTTTTTGATTGGTTTTAAGCCTTTTTACATGAGATAGTACCTACCCTGATGCTGGCAATGATGTAAAAACAAACCTCCCCTGAGGCTAGCTAGGTGATGGACCCTAGGGGAAATTTTACTATTATTATTCTGCTAAATGAGCATAGTAATAAAGTGAGTCCTAATGACATATGGTTCTACACAATGTATCACTCAACTGTCATCACAGAAGCTTCTTACAATGGTTAACTGGTAAATATGCAGAGAATAAATAGAATTTGGATTGCTCAGCCCTAAATGGGATATTTATACCATGCCACTCCCCTGAAGGCTCACAAATATTTTAAGGAGAGCCTGCAAAGGTATTCTAAGAGCCAGCAGTGACAGATGGCGTCAAGGAAGCAGTGTTTATCAGACACAACAGGACAGATATACATATGAGCTCATGAGACTATGGCAGTATGCACAAGACCTGTACAAACTCAATCCAGACAAAGTCTTAGCCTAGACAAGAAGGAAGTGGGTATAAAGTTCCATCACCAGTCAAGAAGCTCTTTGAAATTGATTGCTGGAAGATTGAAACTTGGTTGTTTTCAAGGGGTATAGCAACCATACTCCATCCAATACTGGCCCCATGCTTAGGAATGTAATAATCAGCCAACGTAAATTTGATGCTGTGTTTTGTTAATCTTCTTCTTCTTCCTCTTCCTCCTCCTCCTCTTCCTCCCTCCCTCGTCTTCCCCTTCATCTCCCCCTTTCCTTTCCTCCTCCCCCTTTTCTTTTTGAGTCAGGGTCTCACTATGCAGCTTGAAACTTGCTCTGTAGACTTGCCAGGACTCTTTCTTAAGAACATCCTTTCTACTTCTCTGCTGCCCATTGCTTTCTTCTTTGTTATAATTCAACAGTCTATAATGTAGCGTCACTCCTGACTTTGTATATTTTTACTTCACTGTTCTGTTTCATTTCCAGCAATATTCTAATTTTTTAAAAGAAAAGTTTTTTTTTTTTTAATCCATGTATCCCCTTGCTCCAGCTCCCTTCCCCCTCCTGACCCCTCCAGGTCAGCCTCAGCCTCCCTCCTCCCCACCCTCCCATCCCCTCCCCAGAAAGGGCAAGAAGTCCCAGGGTGGATCAGCTCAGCATCCACTCCAGGCAAGTCCAGTTTCCTCATCCTAATATCAAGGCTGGATTAGGTGTTCCTCTGTAGGGAATGGGCTCCAAAGTCCCAGTCCATGCCCAGAAACACAGTCTGATTCTTCTCTTGGAGGCTCCACATACTGCCCAAGTCAGTGGACCATTGCCTATCCTTGGAGGGCCTAGTTCCTTTTCCTTATGGTTCTCCATATTCTAATTTCTTAGTAAGCAAATGTATGGAACTTTGGTCATTGGTAGGTTAAGCCTCCCACATTCTGCTGTTTGTGAATATTATTTTGACTATTCTTGGCCCACTGTGTTTTCATATACATTTTTGAATTATAGCATCAATTTCTGCAAAAACTTCTCTTAATAAAATTTTAATATACCTTTCATTTACAATACGTATTTTTTTTTTTTACTCACAGAAAAGTCCCAAAGTAAGCACACAGTGTTTTCACGTGCCTCCTCTTCTGGTTCCCACACAGGTTACTTCTCCCATGCAGATGGTGCATTTATCAAGTCTATGCCCCTGACAGTGACACATCACTATTAACCAGCTCCAGACTTGATTTGGGTTTCCCTGTGTTCCCATTAGTGCCCCCTTTCTTGCCAGAATGCAGCCACACACCACATTTACTTGTCATCTCTCCCCAGACTCCTTGGGTCTGTGGCAATTTCTCATCTGTCTTTGGTTTTCATTATGACTTTGGCAGTCTTCAGTACTGGCCAGTCATCCTGGAGAACAGCCCTAGCCTTGTGGGGGGGATGTCTGCTTTTTATCTTGTCATTTTACTGGGACTAGAGTATTGAGGGAAGAATACAATGGATTTGGAGTGGCTTTCTCATTACACTGTACCAGAGTTAGAAGAGTCACATGAAGTTGCTGGTGCTGCTAACCTTAACTTGTTGAAGAAATATATGGCTGGCCTTTCCACTGGAAAGCCATTTCCTCTTATTTGCTTAAGTACTGTCCACTTTCACCGAGGAATGGCAGGTACTGAGCCCTACTGTCTATGGCATATAGCTTTCTATGTTATTTGAAATTCTGTGAGAAAGATTCAGTTAAAGTGATCATATATTTATATCAATGTGGATTCATACATATTAATAATTTGTGTAACAATCTAATATGACTTTAATATTTAAGTCAGGGGACTGTAACTCAGAGACAATCACACACTTAGACTTTTGCTCCCATTGCACTGTTCATGTGGTACAATCTCTGTTCCAGTTTTAACCAGTCATTTCTCCTGTAAGTCCTTCCTGTTATTGAAGAATAGTATTGGTACCTGAGTTCCCGCAAAGCATTGGGTGTGCTTTCTGTTTCAAGGCTTTGTGGCCTTACTAGTGGGTAGTACTGGGAGATACAGATCTATACTTATCACATATGAATACACATATAAGCATCTATGCAGATATGCTGTGTATACATATGTATGTATTGAATGCTAATATTTCTGTAGCTTTTTCTTTATGTTTCTTTTGGCGTAAATGAATAGATTATATGTGTTAAGCTATATTGTTTATAATGCTCTTCAAGGATTTCTTTCTTATTTGTCAGTGACATTCCTTTTTTGGTAATAAAATATCTGATGTCGATCACCAACAGTACTTGTTATTCAGTTTGACATACAAGTCAAACAGTTTCAGAACTTTTGACCCATATTTCATGAGAAAGGCATTAAACCACTAACATAGGATGTTTATCTAATTCCCTCTCCTCTTGTCTACAGGTTTATACTTTTCCATCAGCTGTCAGCTGTCAATGTTATGCAGGACAGTTCACCCTTTGCAATGTACAGCTCTGTGGATTCTGACACGCCTACTCATAGGCCTGTTACCTTTTCCCATCTCAGTAAGCTCTTGTGTAATTGTCTAGTGTCTTAGTTCATGATTTTGATGTTGTAATACATGGCATTGCTTATGAAATATCATTTAATAATATATTGTTGCTTTCATTTTAGCGCATAAATAAATTTTAGGTTTATTGATAATTGCTGGTGGTTCTCAGTATTCATCTATAGGTTTAAAAGGCTTCCTTCTTTTATTTCAGTCCTTAGCTATTTATTTAATTTTTTGTTTATAATTTGTTTGTATGGAATTGGTTGGAACCCCACCCCAGGACAATCTGAAGAGGAATCATCACTGCTTCAGGAAGACATTTTTAATATCTAATAATTTGGCACAGTGTTTGAAGTTTGCTGAGAGTTTTAGTCAACAGTGCATGTTGACTGTTTTTCAGTTTCACTTTCTGAATTTTGTTTGAAAATAGTATAGTCTTTATCTTTTATTCTATTAATATGAAATTTTATATTAATGTGTTTTTAAATGTTAGACTAACCTACATTACACTGCACTAGCTATCAGAATTACTCCTGGGTGAGATGAGGTCTGCTAATGCTGAGCTAAGAACCTCTACATGTCCTACCACGAGGGCTACTGGCCTGTATTTTTTTTTCTTGAATACTTTTTTTTGTCTAGTTTCAGCTGTCCTCATAAAGTGAGCTGGGAATGTGTTTTCCTTCTTTATTACCAGAAGAGCTTAAATAACATGTTTATAATTGCCTTTCTGGTGGGAAAAAAAAGGGGGACCCGAATGATGGCTCAAAGGTTAAGAGCAAATAATATTCTTGGAGAGGACCCAGGTTTAGTTCCCAGTACCTGTAACACCAGCTTTGCAAGACTACATGTCACTGGCTGCCACAGGAGTTACACTGATACGTTCATACTCTGCTTTCCCCCTCCCTCATAATTAAGAAGAATAAAAAAACAAAGATCTCTAATTTCATAAGAGATTTGTTTATTTATTTTGTTCTGGGCACATATCTTGCTGGAATTAGCTCTCCTACCATGTGAGTCTTGGAATTAAACTTAATTCTTCAGGCCTGTCTGCAAATGACTTTCCCCAGGGAGCCATCTACCAGCCCATCTCTCATTTTATCATGGTTTGCAATAAGGGCATTTACACTGGGCAGTACTATTGTGATTGTGTCTCTTTTTCTGTCTGGCATTTTACATTAATTTTTAACTTACAGACATTTTTTTTCTTTTTGTAAAGAACCAAAAGGTCCTTGTGAACATAGATAAGCACTGGAGAAGCCAGGAAAAGTTAAGCAAACAGCTGATTTCTCCAAAGTAGAAGATCTTTGGCTGTTTTCCCAGAATGTTGGGAAAAATGTAGTTTACAACCTGGTAATCCTTTGCTATCTGTTGAACCAGGCTCTACCCATAGTTCCCAAAATATTATGTTTGTTTATCCCAGACTTTTTGACCATGAAAACTTGAGCATCATTTCTAGGTCATAAAACTCATCCCTGTGGGTGATGTCATTTGTGCTTTACAACAGCCTAAGTGATTCTGTGTTATCTTAAGGTCAGGCCAATCCTGACACCATGGGCATTCTGTTTACCTCAGTCATTCTCTGCAGACCTTATCTTGGGCATTGTTTCTAAGTCAACAAAACACATCTTACAGAAGCAGCCATACATGGTGTGTGAAGAGCTTCAGTGTAAACACATCTTAAGCTTTGTTGTTCTCACAGGATTGAGTTAATTTTTATCTGAAAACTTATTTTTCAAAAATTGTGCCATGCTTAAATATGGCAAAAATAAATGAGGCAATGTCAGACTCTGGAAGTCTTGGCTCAGCAATGCTTATCTAAATTAGGCTAAACTGAGTTTTATTCTTATCTTACCCAGGTCTTTTCCCCTGTCTGCTGTAAATCCTGCAGTGACCCTCCATAAATTTTCTATTTTATTTAAAAAAAAAACAATAATTTGACATGATTTAATCCTTTACTGTAATATTTTTATAGGATTTATAGTAATTTCCCTCTCACTTTCAATATAACAGTGCTTTACAACATTTATCTATTTTTTAAGCTTAAAGTGGACTTTACTAAGATGAGGATACTGGGCGGGTCCCTACAGGACAGCCTAAATGCTAACACTCAGCCCAGAGACAATTTGAACCTGGTATTCCCATCTGTCATGGCCACTCATACTAGAGAAAAGATGGCGACTGTAGAAGGAAGCATTTTCACCCACTGAGCGGCCCACGCCTTTGATGCCACAGTTATCTGTAATGGTTTCAGTCCTGCAATAAGCACAATAGCTGTTAGTGTATAAAGTGTATATTCTGCTACTTAAAATAGAAATGGTAACTACCTCTATGCCAATCATCAAATGGAATAATTATTCTACACAACACAGCCATGACTATCCATGATGTAATGTTAAGATCTTTTTAAAATATGTCCCACAATTTGTGGAAGGAAAACACACACACACACACACACACACACACACACACACACACACACACACATGCAGACACAAAACAGCAGTGCAGTGTGATTCATTCCTTCCATAGAGTTAAAGGATGAGAATACAACGAATAAACAAAGAACTGTTATTTCTCATTTTAAACACATATCTGTTTCCAGTAATATTAAACATTTTTATCTATGAAGGAGAATAGAATTAGAAGTCTGTGAACTGCATAGACACACTCTTTAAGTTAATCTTCTATCCATAAGATAAACTTAGTAATATATGTCTCCAGTCATTTATTAGTTTTGCAAGATTTTCAGTAAATTAGCTTTCAGTTTTGGTTCTTTCTAGCATATATTTGTTCTGTATTTTGTAATGTTGTCTTCTGTGTTTGCTTCTTTGTTTTAGGCTTCCAATCTTTCTCCTATGATGTCCCTTTACACTGTGTTGGATACATCAAAAAACTCGGTCACAGTCTTTTATCAATTAGTCCAAAGTAGTTTTTTTTTTTTCTAATTTTCATTGCATTTTTATGACCTATAGGACTTTTGAAAACTAATTGATTAATTTCCCCATTTGGATTTTTAAAAATATCTTTTGTTATGATTTTTAATCTCTTCTCCTACAATAGAAAACATTCTGCCTTGTTCTCTCCATGTGTACCCTGTTCTGCCTCTGTAGTTCTGGACTGACAGGCATGCTCCTGTACTTTTGAGATACACTGAACTTTTATTTTGGATTCCACATGTAGCTCATTTTGCTATTGAATTCTGTCATTGGTGGGTATAGTTATTATCTAAATGTCACCAGAAATTAGTTAGGCTGTTTATTATTTATACTCGTAATGCCTAATTACTTAATATGGTTTCATCTGTTGGCTTTCCCATTAGTAAGAACAGCATGATAAGATCTATGTGATTTTGAATTGATCTGTTTCTTTTAGTTTTATCATTTGTTTGACATGTTTTAAAGCTATGTTATTAGGTATATAGAAATTAAAAATTTATATGCTTTCCTGGTATATTGAAATTTATACATATTATTAAGATTTGTTAAGTTTGTTTCCTATACTTGGTTTAAAACTGAATAGTTTTATGTAAGTATTAAAGTTGTGGATTTTTAAAAATATCTTTTGTTATGATTTTTAATCTCTTCTCCTACAATAGAAAACATTCTGCCTTGTTCTCTCCATGTGTACCCTGTTCTGCCTCTGTAGTTCTGGACTGACAGGCATGCTCCTGTACTTATATCTGCATGAAGTTATATCTAGTTTATCTAGCTTATCTAGAGATAGCATTAAATTTTCTTATATTTCAGTATGTAGGCCTGTTTCATGAACAGCATAAAAATTTTAAATCTTTTATTCAGTTGAATTGTATTGTTTATTTCAGTAGTAATTTATAGATATAATTGTATTTAAATTTATGATTTTTCTATCCCAACTCTTATGTTCCTTACCTTTTAAACAGTTTTCATTTTTTGATTAATTCATTTGATTATTTTTTGACTAATTCATTCCACTTGATGTAATAGTTTTATATATATACATATATATCCTTATAATGTGTAATATGAATTGTTAGTTTTACATTAGTATAATGGAAGAACCTCAGAACACTTTAATTTTATTTACACCTTCCATTGTTATTATATACTTAAGTACTATACACTTTAAATCCATAACATACCATTGTTGCTTTGAATAGTGTTTGCTTAGATTTACTGACATTTTAGCCTTTTGTATGATTTTCATTTCTTCCTGCATTTTCTTGTTCCTTCTTCTTGAAGCACTTAATTAGTAATTCATTTAGAGTGGATTTATTTGTCAGAAAATGTCTTTGTGAAGGAGTTTTGGGGAATGAGGGTTCTTGGTTGACACTACACTGATTTCCTCCCATGAGCTTCTCTGTACTGTGGTCTGGGCCAGTTTTCCTGCTAAGGAGTCAGGGCTCAGCCTCACTGATTTCACCAGCGGATATGCCTCATCCTTGACCCGTGTTGCCCGGAAGTTCTCTGTCTTTGATGTTCTGTGGATTTACTGACATTGCTTTAGGCGTACTGCTCTTTGAATTTACACCTCCTAGAATGTGTGGAACTTGATCATTTTGCAGCCATTGTGTGTTCAAAGTCTGTCTCTGTCTCTCTCAGAAATGCCTGTGTCTTACACTCTGCTCCTTCCTCCCCTCCACCTCCCTGGATGCTGGATCCCTTTGTCTCTGCTCTATCTGAAGATTTTGATCTTTCCATTCACCAACCACATTTCTGTGTCTTTATCTCTTTTTTCCCATGGCTGCTACAGGTTCAGTTTCAGCTAAGGCATTTCTTACTTCTACAATTCACATTTAGTTCTTCTTTTATTTTTAAGATATTTTTTTTCTATCTATTTATCTAATTTCTAAAACTGTAAGAAACATTTTAAAAGTGCATATCTGCTAAGTTTATGTTCTTTTCTTCCATTTCTGTTGGGTTTGTCAGAGATATTTGTTTTCTAGAATAGCATTTGGTTCACTATAGAACATCAGGTACTTTGGATGTAATACTTAGAGCCATTCACCTTAATCAACTCAGGAATTGAGCTAATTCAGATTTGTGAATAGACTTTGTGGGGACTGTTTTTTTTATTTTTGTATAGTTTATTCTTTTCTTCTTTTGCGGTATTGGGCATGAACCCTGGGTTTGGTACACACTAGGCAAATGCTGCACCACTGACCACAGCATAGAGCCATACCCACAGTTCCTCAAGGCTTTCTGTGGTCTGAGACAAAGGCCTGTGTAGTTTAATGTGGAGTTCCTCCCTCCTTTAAAAAAATACAATATTTTAACCAACTCCTTGAGGATTTTATATAAGCACACAGTGTATCTCAGTCATAGTCATTCCCCTTTCTTCCCATAGCTCATGTCAGAACCATCTATACCCTATCCCAGCTGTGTTCTCTCCTTTAATAATTCAGAGTCCAGTTTGTGTCTCCCATATACTCAGTGTGTGTAAGGCCATTCACTGGAGCTTGGTCTACTTGCTGGAAACTATACCCATAAAGAACATTCTTTCTCCATCCTCTAGATGCCCTCAACTATCCAAAGCTCCTTAGCTGGGGACAGGAGCTTGTGATCCACTTCCAACTCCATGTTGGGATAATGGCTGTTGTAATCCTATATAGGAATTTTTTAGGCAGCCACATCTGCTTCAAGATAATGAGTGTATCATTATCTGCCATGTCCAGAAAGTGTTTTTTTCTCTATTTCTCCATGACCTCTGGCTCTTACAGCTTTTTTGCCCCTCTTTTATGATAGTCTCTGAGCCTTGGGGTCAGGGAAATATGATATCATTGTCTGATTGGTGACTAAGCATTTGGGATACTTTCTCTCTCCACTTGCTGCATTCATGAGTTTCTGTGTTAATCAATGTCTGCTCTACAGAGAAACTTCTCTGATGAAGTCCAAGTACCGCTCTTATCTATGGATACTGAGATACAGATTTGGAAGGCAGCTGTTACTATGTCCATTTAGCAAAAGCACAGTAGTAGACCCACTCCTAAGACCTATGAGCTTCCCCACCAAAGGTTTTTGGCTATATTTACAGTACCAGGAATGCATTTCCTTTCATGGAGCGGGCCTTAATCGGAAAGTGGTTGGTTACCCCTATCTTAGAGATTCTATTGTTGTGATAAAACACTATGACTGAAACAACTTTGAAAGGGAAGGTTTGATTTCATTTTACATCTCTCACATCACACTTCTTCAGAGTGAGAAGACACCCAGAGGCAGAAACCTGAAGGACATACGAGCTGAAGCAGAGACTATGGAAGAAAGTTGCTCACTAGCTTACTCCATATAACTGGGTTTTTTTATACAATGCAGGACCATCTGCAGGGAGATGGACCCTCCCATATCAATTATTAATAAAGATAATATCCTACAGACTTGTCTAAGGGCTAATGTTATGGGGCATTTTCTCAATTAAGATTCCCTCTATTCAGATAAGACTAGGTTTATGTGAAGCTGACAATGGCTAAGCAGCACACTCCTATGACAGTCATGCCACGATCTCACCCATGCTGGTTGTTGTTGGAGTTCCCATGGTTCACCTCTGGCCATGACTATTGATGACTTTTTTTCTCATGAGACTATTTAGTATCTTCTGGTACTGTGATTGCTAGCCAGTACTGAGGAGATTTCCTGGAGACTACTAACTTGCTTTTTCCACATCTTGGAACCAAAGTGTGCAGCATCTTCAGCAGAAGGGCCTCACCACCAAGATCTGGTACTCAGCTAAGAGCAGTGGATATAGCTGCTTTCCTGGTCATTATAATGCCCCTCACCCCCAAGCCAAGAATAGTAACCCTAAACCTAGCACTGGAACTTTTTATTTGGCAATTGATGACTTCTGGGATGAGCATCACCTTCTGTGTAGAGTAACTCAAGTTGAACTCTTTATTATATGTACACACACAATTTTATAATAAGTTTCCATAGGGCTTTGCCAGATGTCTTCAGGGCTAGTTGTCCTCATCATTTACCTACTGCTGTGTCTTATCCTCTCATTTCTCACCTCACTTAAATGTCAATCTTCATAATTCTTCCTCTCCTCTTCATATCACCGAAGTCCTACTACACAGGTGAGTAGAGAGAATTGAAAAGCATGATGATGAGTGAGCATGGTAACCCACACCCAGAAAGCCAAGTGCTACATGTTCTTACCCATATGTGGATTGGAGCATAGAATATTTAAATTTATGCGTTTAACCCGGAGTAACTCTAGGAATCAGCAAGCTAGATGGGGGCATTGATGGGAGTTCTCTTTTGAATACCAAATTTTGTTTTTCTATTCTTGAAAAAATGCAAGAAATTTGCTCAGCTTTTCAGCCTCTTGGCTGATACACACACATACTTTGCTTGTCTTCCCATAATCTCATCAGCCACACAAGAGTATCCAAATGCGTGAGAGTCCACAAGTGTGTGAATGTACATAAATGTGTGAGTGTGCTCAAGTATATAAAAGTACGTAAATGTGTGAGTGTACACAAGTGCATGAAAGTACAAACTATGTGATAGCATACATACGTGTAAGAGCACACAATTCATGAAAGCACATAAATGCATGAGGGGAAAAGGGACCCTCCTGGGTTCCCTTTCTCTTTGTGACCCTGGTCCTGTTGCCCTCACCGCTTTGGAAATAATATGTATAAATACACAGTGTGGCTTTTTTCTTTCTTCTTTTATTTTATAGAAATTAGATTTTTTTCCATAACATACTACATCCGGATTACAGTTTCTCCTCCCAGTTCCTCTCCACCTCACCCCCCATATAGAGCCACCCCCTTTCTGTCTTTTTATTAAAAAACAAAGGGGCTTCTAGTAGATAATTATAAAACAAAACATAATAAGATAAAACAAAAGCTAACATATTGGAATAGGACAAAACAAATGAGAGAAAGAGAGCCTAAGAAAAGGCACAGGAAACAGACACAGCTGCAGAGACCTGCTTGTCCTTACACTCAGGGATCCCATAAATGCATTGAATTGGAAGCACTAAATAGGATCTTTGTGGTAACAAGAGAAGAAAATATAAATAAAGCAAAATAAACATAAGATAAAGTAAAAAAAAAAAACAAAAATAACAACAACAGCAACAAAAACAAACAACCAAAAAACCCAAACCAGGAAAAGCCTTGATATTATGGGACAAGGAATTTCCAAAGATGCCGATGAGTTTGTTTTCTGTTGGCCATTCACTGTTGGGCCTGCAACCTAACTTTAAGAAAAGTCATTTGTTTTTCCAGTGAGATTCCTTTAGAGAAAATTAAATATGCATTTGCAAGTGGTAATGAGTTGGTGATAGCTTCTGGGTTAGAGATGGGCAATGTGTACACTTTTCCTTTCGGCTTTAGGACTCACTTGGTGTAGACCCAGGCAGGCCTTGTGCATGCTGCTTCAGTCTCTGTGAGTTCATATGTGCATCAATCCTGATGATTTTGAGGGTCTGTTTCCTTAGTGTCCTTTTCTCCTTAACCCTGAGGGAAGGGTGTTGATGGAGACATTCTCGTTAGGGCGAAGTGTCTCAAGATCTTTCACTCTGTTCATGATTTCTGGCTGTATTTGTTTCTATTTGCTGGAGGAGGAAGCTTCACTGATGATTGCTGAGCAAAACACTGATCTATGAGTATTATAGTAGAGTATCTTTAGGAATCATTTTATTGCTACTTTTAAAAAATAACACCAACATTTGGTTTTATCCTAGGTTCCTGGGCTATCTAGTCTCAAGTTCTTGGTCACCAAGTAGTGTTGGGTATGGGTTCAATCTTGTGGCGTGGTTAAGTCACTCCAACAAGCTTTCTGCCACCATGGCATTGATATCTCTTCCAGATATTTTAGATCAAAGCAGTTTTGACTGGATCAGTCTTTACATTTCTCCTTTGATAGCATGTGGAGTACCTTCCTATACCGAAGATGTTAAGCATGTAGGCATGAAGGCTGTATGTAATCATCAATTTGAATTCTATATGTTCAGTGAATTGTGTAGGTGTCATCTTCATCAATGAGGTCTTGATGTCAATTTGTAGAGAGCAACCTATAGTCTTGGCAACAACCTAGGTTGTTTGGTGGTTCCCATGTGAGCCCCTTTGTCCAACAACTCAATTAAATGTAACCAATCCTGGTACTGAATGCTTCGTTTGGTGATAAGACATGTTCAGTTGGGCTCTGCCTCCCTTATTATTTGACAGTTTCATTTAGACCACTTTCATATTTGTATATATTTTAGGAAGCATTTGCTATATTAGGTTTCCATACTACCCCTCAATGGTCATTACTTTCAGCTGGTTCTCACTCTATTATTTCCTTTGTCATTCTATTTCTTCCCCCTCACCACTTGATCATCCTTCCTCCATGGATAAAGATCTTCCCATCCATCCAAAACTATTTATCCTATTTCCCTTTCCTAGAGATATCTACTTACACTTAGTTGCTTATTCTATACCCAACCTCTGTTTACTGATTGTATCTTGGTTTTCATTGACTTAATAGCTAATATACACGTATAAGTGAATACATACTATGTTTGCCTTTCTGGGTCTGGGTTATCTCACTCAGGATGATTTTTTTTAGTTCTGTCCATTTACTTATGAATTTCATTTTTTTAAAAAAAATGGTTGAGTAATATTCCATTGTGTAAATATGCCACATTTTCTTTACTCATTTATTCATTGAGGGATACCTAGGTTTTTATGAATAGACCAGAAATGAACACAGTTGAAAAAGTATCTCTGTTGTAGAATGAAGCATTTTTTCCCCCCAAGAAATATACCTTCTGGTAGATTGATGCCCTTCTTCCCAAGGAATTACAACATAGTATTGCTTTTTAAACAACAACAGTAACAACAAAAACCAATGATTACTCTTCATTAAGGAAATTTTTTGTATGATTCTTGACAATGGTGTTGCAATGTATGTATAGGATGTGTAGAACAAATCCCAAAATGATTATGAGGATTAAATTAGTTCCTTTATAGTAAAGTGTTGAACAAACTAAAAAGTTTTATTTTATCCTCTGGCATTATGATTCCAGTACAAATAAACTCACTTTAAAACTCACACTATGATGGAGTATCATATGGGAATGTCTCAGTCTTTAAAATATTAATTATCTGGAATGGGCTCAATCAATCTAGTGAGTGTTCTACTCAGTGTTAAATTTACAATGATTTAAAGCGGGGCCCTAAAGCGAGGAAGGCAGAGAACACACACACACACACACACACACACACACACACACACACAATTGAAACAATATTAGCAAAGAAATTTTCAAGGTAGAAACTATTCCTGAGAGGCAGTAAGAAAGATGATCTTGATTTTCAGATCCCAACAGTAAAAAGAACAAGACAAGTCAAGGAGAAGAGACTGAAAGGCGTATGGGTTGGGCAGTGGGTCACAGTACAGGTGACAGCTGGGAGATTATGGCAGAGCACATATTGTTCATTTCATGGAGGAAGCTATAAGGATAGAAGAAGCTGCATGGACTCTACTTCACAACCTGAGAATTTAAAATTTGCAAGCATTCAAGTGGCTGATAGAATCATTTCTCGCCCCGGGGTTAGAGTTTGGCTTGCATGTCAGTGGCTGTCCTCTATGTAAACTCCCTGAGTGTTATTGTGTGTAGTTTTCCCCCAGCTCTCTGATATAGAGGTATGCTGGAGGAAGGAGATGACTATACAAAGGAGGAAGTGTGAAAATGAGCACAAGGGCAGAATGGCAGTGCTGAGGCAGCTTTCTGTCACAATTTCATTTACAGTAGTGCTTTCTGCTGAAGATTGAAGCAGTATTTTAACTGTTGTCTTCACTATTGCATTATTGGTTTGTTTCTCTTGAATCATTAGGGTCTATTGATAGAGGTGACATGTCAAGGATGAGTGTCCTAAATGTTTTTTTTTTTCTTGTACCTTTTACCAAAATTTTATGGTGCAAGACCGTACCCTACCCACCCTGTTATTGAGGATTTGATATTAGCATCCTTTTTATTCTCCTACAGTTATTGCCTATGACTCTCTGTTCATCTTCTATTCTGATGAACAGTGTCTTATAAAGGAAGATATTTCCAAACAAATTCCACCTACTTTAAAAGCATAGCATATCAATAACTGTAGCAAGCGTGAAATGTTTACCTAGATTTCCTAGACCCAGCTCAATAGGAAGTGTCATAAGAAGGCTTATGTGTATTATTCAGAAATAGGAAGCCACTGCCATATTCAATAAGGGCCACAAATGTGGGTACAAAATGGAGATGTAGCAAAGGTGAGCAAGAGTGAACATGGGAGGTGAATGCTGCTGCAATAGTATATTTGTCACGAAAAGTGAGTATAGACATTCTGGGATTTTATAAACCAAGAACTAGGGATCAAAGCGTACATAAGGCAGGAATATAACTCGCAAAGAGGTGATCTTAGGGGAAGATCTGGGGTGTGTGGATAGTGGGAGACTCAGCTTCTGCTAAGTGTTCTACATCTACTCTAACGAGCTTAAGGATAATTGGTAATTAGATGCATGGGCACATAATAAAAGTAGGAAATATAAATAAGAGAAACCAAATGTTAGGATTTTTATCTAGACTGAAATATGTCATGAATCTTTCTTAGGGGAGTTGGGGATAAGTGCAGAAAAATACACCCTATAGTGGAAGCATGAAATCCAGTGAGATGCTCCGCAGTTCAGAATGACTGTTCCAACTGTGTAGATGTTCACTGAGATGTATAGAACTTGTTTCTGGTTAGTTCTGGCATGTGATATTTTTTTATTTGCAAGATTTTTATAATAAAATTTAAAAAGTTTTAAAGTGTCTAAAGCTAAACACTGGAAGGAATATAGTCATAACTACTTCAGGGTTATACATACAGAAACAACTTCATGGCTAAATAAAAAGCTGAACTGTTCAGTCTTGGTTGTGCACAGTCTGTTCACCTGTTACTGGGGATTTGCATTCTTTGCACAATTTGGCCTTAGTATGACATTTTTTTTTAATCAGATATGATTCACTGCTTCACGGCTGCATATTTGTGGCCGCTGTGATCTCCGTCTCTCTCTCTCTCTCTCTCTCTCTCTCTCTCTCTCTCTCTCTCTAAGCATTCAGGTGTGGTGGTTTCCTTTTCATAGATTATTTTTTATTCTTAAAAATCTTTATTAAACTTTTTATTCTTTGAATTGGACTTATGTCTCACTCAACAAGAGAGAAATTATGCCTGATACTGAAAACCTAGCTCTTTACCCAGGGTTAGTGAGGTCTTGTAAACCATAAGCATTCAGGGCACAAAGTTCAGAAAAGGCCTTGGATTATCTGGAGCTGGAGTTCTAGATGGTTGTAAGTCTTCCTGTAGGTGCTGGGAAGAAAACCTCGGTCCTCTGTAGGAGCAGTAAGTGCTCTTACCTGCTGAGCCATCTCTCCAGCCATGGGTCTTATTTTTTAAATTAAGTCTGTGAGTATTTGTATTTGAGTTTATGAATTTAGAATCGAGAACATCAACATCCAGGGCTGTTATTTCTATTTCTGTCATTTTGTTGTTTTTTGACATAGGCAACTTTTGTAATTCTCATCGGCTTCTTTTTCTAGCATGGCTTATCATTTCCTGTGGCTCCATGGATATTTATTTGAATATTCTGTATATAGTATTTCTTCCAGCGTCTTTCATACAGCTGA
This sequence comes from Sigmodon hispidus, assembly GCA_004025045.1. NCBI lineage: Eukaryota > Metazoa > Chordata > Mammalia > Rodentia > Cricetidae > Sigmodon > Sigmodon hispidus. The sequence continues at coordinate 49,094 of PVIH01000387.1, forward strand.
ATTAATGGTCATGAATTCCTTTATCTTGTATATGACATTGCTTTTCACAGTCTGGATTTTAGAGTCTCTGCTATGAAATTTGTTATTTTATCTGGTTTGCCACTGCGTATGATTTCTCTTTTTCAGATTTCAGTAGATTTTTTGTTGTTGTTGTTCTGAGTTCTAACTATAATACGACGTGAGGGAACTTTTCTGGTCTTCTCTGGTGTTCTAACTCTTTATGTATATAGCATGGTATTTCTACGCTTATTTTTGACATTTTGGCTCATTTATTTATATGTGTTTTCTGTACCTTTAGTGTGAAATTCTTCTTAGTGTATGCCCATGGTTTGGAGATTTGGTCTTTTAATGGTATCCAATATATCTAAGTGTTCTGTTTGTAGTTTTAAATTAATTTGTCTCTTTTTGAATGTTCTAATTCATTCATTCATGAAGCTCAGATATTCTGTTGTCTTTTACATGGTTCATTCTGTTAGGAAGACTTTCCAGTTTTTTCTGTGACTTATTAAACCCTTCATTATCAAAATTTTAGTGTGATTTTTCTTTAGTAGTTCTATTTACTTAACAATACTTTCAAATTCTGTGTTGTGTTCCTTATTACAATCATCTGTTTGTGGCTTTCTGCACACATTCAAAAATTTATTTGTGTCTTCTCTGATTTTGTTGAAGATCCATTTAGTCATTCTCTTTCTATTTAGTCATTTTTTATTGTTTCTTATAATTCACTTTCACTCAAAGATTATTAACTTTTAGAGTAGCCATGTTGCCTGTTTTTTTTTTTTTATGTTTTTCATGTTTTTATTTTGGAACTTGTGCATCCGTTTTCATTTGTATTTTGTTCTTAAAATCATTTATATGTTTTCAGTGAAGAATTGCTACAGTTCAAATGCGACTAGGCTGTAGTAAAATTGAAGTGTCTGTCCCTCACCTCATGCCTGATGGTTTTCGATAGGACGGCAGACATGGTGCAGTTTACATTATGGTACGTTGGATATTTTGTATCTTTAAAAATCTTCTCTTTTTTTTCTATTTAATGTTTGTTGCATTCCAAAGTTGTCACTCAGTTTTTGACTGACAGGTTTTCCCTCTTTAATTTAGGTCATGATGCTTCCTTTTCTTCATGCCTGTTAACTTTTGATTGGATGCTGAACACTGCAAGTTTTACATTTTGAGATACTAGGTGGTTTTGTATTTCTGGAAAAAAAAATGACAATGTAATGTAATTACATTTCTCCCTTCCCATCCCCTCCAGACCCCCCTCCCATAGAACTCTTCTATCTTTTCTTCTCCACTTTTCCCTGTCCTTCCCCTCTTCTTGCCTGTTTTTTCTTTCATCCAATCTTTTTTTTTTTTTGTACTGTCTGTCATGCTAGAACAGCAAGTTTAGAACTGTATTTTTTTTTTATTTTGTTAGCATATTACTTTTTGTTAAAGTTCCAGCCAATGACAGTAGATGTGTTGTTTTTATTTATCTCTTTAACTTTTGGTGCTGCTTTGGATGGAACCTCTGTCCTTACACATGCTAGGCGAGTACTCAACCATGAACTACCTTGATTGCATTGCCCTACCCTGCCAAAATTCTAGCTGTCTATGTAGCCCAGGCTTATCTTGAAGTGGCCATTTTTTCTGTTTCTGCCTCTCAAATAATGGGATCCCAATCGTGTATCACTGTGCCTGCATTTAACATTCAGTATATTTGTTAAATTGACATTGGTTTAATGCATTTACAAGTTTAATACATTAAGTAGAAAATACCAACTTATGTCTTATCATTTGTTATATAAACATATAGTGAATCCAGATTTTATTTTAAATAGTGGGTTGCTTTGATTTAGTTATAAGATTCCTTTTGCTCTTTACATTACATGCAAATATGTAGATGACTGGTCTGGTAAGATTTGTTCATTGGTTCAAAAGTGAAGGATTTGGGGGTAATTAACTGCTTTATGGTTGAGTTTAAGGTTTACTCCACAGGAGGAAATGCATGCCTGATTGCCTGATACTGTAAACCTGGCTAAGAACCCATTGGCTGAGGAGGTCACAGGTCCTGTTACTATTATTTTGTTAAGTGGACACAGTATCACATTGCCTTCTAACTACTCATTTTTATATACATAGTCAAGAACAGCTCTCTGCTCTCATCAGAGAAATTTCTTTATGTGATGGGTGGTGGATAATATAGAGATCCACAATTAGTCCAAGTGTGTAGCCCTAAATGAGACATCTGCATCACATCCTCTCCCCTACAAGATTCAGGAAACACCTTGGAAGAAGGTGGACCTCTATAAGAGCTAAAATAGGAAGCATCCTTTGGGACAGTGTCTTCTGTGTATGGCAGGACCATTGTACTCAGAGACTCACAGTAACTGTGGCTGCCAGCACAAGACTAAAATTGTCAGTGTAACAGCTTGGACCTCGAGGAAAGGACTCGTGAGCCTCCTCTCCAGATGAGGAGCTATAGGCAGTGATGGCTGCTGGGGGAGAGAGTCAGTTTTCTGCAGTGTTGAGCCATAGTAGGTTGCTTCAGTGGAGGACTCTACAGCCATGTGTGTATGGGAAGCACTAATTGTGTATGGAAGGGAATAGGGGAGAAAAACATGAAGTTGGAAGGGGGGTGTAGTGTACGGGGAGTCAGGGAGGGGTTAGAATGGAGTAATGAGGTAATCAAAGCACATTGTATTCAGGTATGAAACTACCAAAGAATAAATTTCAATTATAAATAAAATTTTAAAATATTACTGAAGGCATCTGTAAGTGTAGAGAAGTTTAAAATCACCTTAGGGGTTACTGCAAGGGCTCAGTGTGTAAAAGCCCCCACTTGAAAACTTGATAACCTGAGTTTGATCCCTGGATTCCAGAGACGGGGAAGCAAATGAACTTCTGACAGTTTTCCTCTTTCTTTGTCTCTGTCTCTGTCTCTGTCTCTGTCTCTCTCTCTCTCTCTCTCACACACACACACTAAGTAAAAAGGTTAAAAACCACCCTAAGTACTTCAGAGTCATCCTACATTTAAAGTATATGTAGAGTATATGGTGTGTAATGAGTCAATAAATGTTTGAAATTAGGTAATTTCTTTCTGCTCGATTGAGAGAGACCTGGAGCAAGGAACTTAATTCTGTAAGTGACGTGGCCTTTGATGGATGACCCAATACATTCATTTATCATCAGCCAATAGCTTGACATGTGAGATTAAAGTGATGTGGTATCAAGGAGACACCTCATCCTGTGGTAAAAGCTTGCGCTTAACAAGGATGCTGGGGGAGGGGTGAGAAAAAGCCAAAATGCTGGGAGGGAGATGCAGAGGGCAGACCAGGAGAGGGCCTGATGGTAAGCAGAAAGACGGATGGATAGACATGGAAGGCAGAAGGAGAGTTTGTGCGGAGACAGTGGGCAGTGCTGGAATGCATTTTTTTTTTAACTTTATTTATTTTATTTATTTGCCTTGGTGTTTGCCTGGAACTGGAACTACAGACAGTTGTTAGCTGCCATGTGTGTGCTGGGAATCGAACCCCGGTCCTCTGGAAGAGCAGACGGCGCTCTTAACCGCTGAGCCATCTCTCCAGCCCCTGGAATGCATTTTTTTTCCCCAAAGAAACCGGAAGCCATTTTACTTAGAGGAGAAGTGGGGGCAGAAAAGGATACTAATATACTAATAGAATCTTAAATCTAGAGGGATTCTTAGTCTTCTAGAAATGAAGTTATTTAATCAGCTAGAAAGATAGCTCAGCAATTAAGAGCTCTTGCAGAAGACTCAGTTTCAGTTCCCAGCACATATTTATCTGTAACTCCAGTTTCAGAGGATCTAATACCCCTTCTGGAGTCTGTGGGCATGGCAAGCTTATGATGCATGTAAATACATGTGGGCACATTTTTAAAAAGCAATCTAATCAGGCAAGAGCAGTTTTATGTGGAGTTTAGTGAGAAAATTAGTACCTAAAGCTAGTAGTTCAATACAGTCCCATTTGTTGAGCTACATGAGCTATATGCTACATGATGGTCATTCTGTGTTTATGATAAAACATATAATTTTGAATTATTTTTGCTTGTCTTCTATTGCTAATATGGATGCCATATGACTGGTATATAGTCACTGCAGATGCAAATAAGTCTCTACAGCTTGCTAGATGTAGAGTGAGTAGTGGAGTCCAAAAGTAGCAATGCACTTAATTACATTGTGGAAAAAATAACTCAGAAACTCCCTTCCACTTTTGGAAAGCAGGGACCAGCCTTGTCTTCATTCTGAACCTATTTTCTCTCAATTATATCCATCCATTGTAGCTGAATTCCTTAGAATGAGAGAAAATAAGCCGTGTTCACCTGGGGCACTTGAAGATCGCCATGCTGTCCTGGGTCTCACTTATGTCTTCATAAAGAGAAGCAATCCCTTCCCTCTAAATTCAGATTTTTCTCTCTAGATAGACAGCCAATTGCTAAGGTCTATCCTGAGAATAGAGATTCAAAAATGTGCTTTTGACCATTAAAGTACTTATGAAATATTGATTTTTTTCACTGCCTGATATGTATCTCTATAACTAACAAATATGACAGGTTAATAGTCTTAAAAGAAGACTTTGAACAGGTAGAAAACAAATGAAGTAGCCTACTGAGCTCCAAGGAGCAGGAAGCAAATTTGGTGTTAGGCTATATTGTCCAGAATATTCAGCCCACTAGAAAAGACAGATGCAATTATATTTTCATTTAAAACACCATTCTAGTTATATACCCATCCTTGTAACATCTGTTAAGATGTGTTCTGGGAATGACCCTACTGAAAAATATTTTCTGTTGCTGAGTGAGTTATATGTGCTCCATCCCCCCTTTGAAGATACAATCATTTCCATGTAAAATATTCAGGTCAATCTTCTAATAAACTCTCTTACCCCTGCTTTAGCTAAACAAACTATTTTTCCATATGGCAGATTTTATATATAACAAACTTTTGTGTATATGTTAATTTATCAACTCTGTAGAGAACATATTTTGGAAAACATTTTCTACAATGTTGAACCTTGACGCTATCTGGATTTTTAGTTCCATACGTTTCTGCATGGTGTAGCCATTTTCATGAAAAAGAAAATAGTTCTTGTGGGAGGTGTGCATGGTGTCTAGTTTTGACTCTGTGTCTACTGAGGATTTATAATGAGAGGAGCAGAGCAAGGATTATGGAGCAGAGCAAATTAGCAGGTGTACTGGGGGGTCCAGATGAGAAGTCATGATTTGAACAGGATACCATAAAACTGAAGAGACAGGAAAAAAAATGTCTCCCTTTAGTTAGGCTCATCATTGTTAGACAGTCACCATCATGCACGGTCTTTCCAGATCACTAACTGGAAGGTAATATCCACGAAGACAGAATTGTTATGCCAGATCTTATATTGAGCCACAGAGACAACCTATGCACCAATAATCAGATAATAATTTAAAACAGGATGTAATTAGTTGCTGAGAGGCTCCAGCTATAAATATTTCGGGATGGAAAGAGAAAAGCAACCTCTGAATGGAGCTGGAGAATGATTTCTATTCTGAGCTTCTTCACAAAGGGGAGCGTTAACTTGTCTTCATTACCATGTGGCAAGACAACTGCAGCCTCAAGGGGCTTTTTGCCCAACAGACTTATTTATTGCTGCGTTTCAGACAAATGTTCTTGGCCTGTCTAAAATGAGAAGAGGATGTTTTCTGACATATGCATACCGGTGCTGCTAGCAGGATATCTTCATGATGGCACCGTCACAGCTCTTCTCTGTTACCAGAAGGCTTTATGTAACATGTAGATTAAATGACATAATTGGTCTGCAACTAAGTGAGAGTTTTTGAAATGCCTTTGAAATGACTTCAGGAAGCAGTTGGAAAAACTAGTTATGGTGGATGCTAACAGAGTGGATTCCTTGCAAGTACCGCGGAAAAAAAAGTTAATAGGGATTGTGGATTTAACTAGTAGAAGAAAGTGGAACACAGAAGATCTGGAAGTAGGTCTATAGGATAAGTGAAATGGCAGAGATTAACATATGGAAACCAGACAGCCAGCTGGGATCAGAAGGGAGAAAGAGCCATGTGGAGATAAATATAGCTGCAGATAAGGAGGGTGGAAATATTGGATGGGGTTTCACTTCCAGCCCTGGAAAAATCCAGGGAAGCAGCTGAAAGTATATGGCTGTCCCATCCTCAGGAAGCTTATGTAATCTGATGTGCTAAAGTTGGCCTGTGTAAAACACTGGCACCCCTTTCATGTTATTTTTAAACCAGTTTTCATTCATTAAGCACAATTGAGCTATCAAGTCCTTCGTAAAGTGTGCAGAGCATAACCCCCACCGCCCGAAGCACAGGGTATGTATGATAGTTCTGCACTTGGAGACACTGTCTCACCCAGTATGATGTGTTTCATGCATTTTCCATATAGAAGCCATGCATCTTATGAGGCACACAACAAGCGTATAGCAATGCATGCTTTCTCTGGAGACTGAGAAGAGCAATGGGGGTGTGTGAGTTTCAGCAGTGCTGTTGCCTGATGAGATTTTTGAGTTCTGAAACTTGATGAGCTTGGGGAAAAAAAGCTATTTGTAAGTGGGATTTTTGAGGAATGAGCTTCTCCTTAAGCAGACATTTCAACAGGGGAGAAAGAACATATATACAGTGTACAAGTCTATTTAGTATTTTCCATTCTTCCTTGCTGTAATTTATTTGCTTGTTTTAACTCAGGGCTTTTCAAATCTAGTAAAGGATTGGAAGCACAGGAAAGGAAGAGCAGGTTTTGCAGACAAGCTTCGCCATCACTGATCTTATAGCCTAAGCAATCTTTGCCTGTATTATATTAATAGCTGCATTTCCACTAATTGATACCTTTTTAGTCCCTACTCTTGCTGATTCTCCAAATTAAGGTTCTATTTAAATATTGTCAAGCTCAATCAGTGTTCTCCTTTGAGTGGTATTAGGGTAAATGGATAATGATTTGTTGGTGATTGACAGGCTATGTCGTTGAAAATTACAGATGCTGCTTCAAAATGTCATTGTAGGGAGTGCTAAGGAGGCTCCAAAGTGTGTGTGTGTGTGTGTGGGAGGGGATGTCCAGTAGAGATGAACTGGTCTCTCTGCAACTGTGTATCTGGGATGCAGCAGGAACAGGATGTTATAGCCATTGCTGCTAAAACTGAGTCTGCTCCTGGTGACCACAGTGTAGAAAACAAAGAACATTTTTAGTAACTGTGGGCTGACCCCTAAAGTTGTAAGTGCGAATGTACAGATAGAGCATCTCATTGGTACAAACCAATTTCATTTCAAATGAAGGATAAAAGTCCTTAGTAGAGTAGGAATCTGGCCTGTTCCCCAAATTCCCATGTGTTGAAGGCTTAGTTCTCAGCTTTACTAGTCAAAGTGGTAGATGATTCAAGACATGGAACCTGAGGGCATGTTGGATACTGTGGCCCCTTCCTTTTCTTCTATTTTCTTCACAGATGTGAGTTAATGGTTGCTCAACCATGCACTGACCACCATCATATACTAAGTGCTCTGAGCATCCATGGAGCCAGCTAACCAACCAAAAATGAAGTCTCTAAACCATGTGCTAAATCAAAACCTTTTTTTTTTCTAAAGTAGTTATCTTTTTTTTTTTTTTTTAAAAAAAAAAAACTTTATTTATTTATTTGCCTTGGTGTTTGCCTGGAACTGGAACTACAGACAGTTGTTAGCTGCCATGTGGGTGCTGATAATCGAACCCTGGTCCTCTGGTAGAGCAGACGGTGCTCTTAACAGCTGAGCCATCTCTCCAGCCCCCTAAAGTAGTTATCTTAAAAGTAGAAATCTGGATAACACAGTTGTTTGCATCTATCATCTTTTATTTAAAACATGCAAAATGTTTTCTCTATGTAAAGCTCCCAATCAACTGTAGAAATAAATGGGATGGGCCATGCTGAAGAAAGAATCAGGTGTTTATGTGTATGGATTGAGAAGATTAAGAAACATGAAGAGAAATAAAGCACACCTATCTGTGTACTTTGAAAAGTATTACACATTTTCCAAACTGGTGGCTGTTTTGGGAGTTATGCTAGAGGTTGCTTTTCTTTCCAGTACAAAGTCATCTTCTCAGGGAAGGCTCATTGCACTCAGTTCCACAGCCAGTCCTGTGCTCTGCATGGAAAGGCACTGTACATGTGACGATGAGGACTTTGTGCTGATGTGTTGACTGGGACAGAAGTGGTGGCATGTAAAAAGGGAATGGTAGCATTGGACAACTGCAGCCATGGAGCTACAGGCAACACCTGTGAAGAACCCTGAAAGGAAGTCCTGAGCATGCACGGTGAGGAGTCTTTGGGGCCTTCTGAAGGACAACTGGTGATATTTGAGTTTCTTATATAGATTATGTGAGCAAGTAAAACATTCCCCTTCCTGTTTGGTCTAAGCAAGTTTGACTTAGATTTCTATCATAATCAAAAGGATCTTGTGCACTCTAGAGCCTGAAGGAAGGTGGACACATGTAATAAAAAGTATAGATAGAGAACAAGAGTCATAGAAGGGGGGTCTTGACTATAAAGATTATTTTATTTACTTTCAAACCATACACAGGCACAGCTATTTCCTTTATCCATTTTAATTTATTTCTATGATTCTTTGTGTTTCAAGTTTTTCCATACTCTTCTCCTGTTTTTCCCTTTTGCAGTATTGACTTTCTGTCAATAATGTGACTACTATTACAATTTTCAACACTAGGGATTAAGTAAAAATTTACCTATATCTCTCCCGTTCCTCTGACCAATGCAGATATTATTATTTCACTCATCATGCCCTCCAGTATCCAATATGGAGGGCTATTTTTTTACTCCATGTCTCATTACTCATCTTGACTAATACTGTTCTTGCAATCCCTGCCTGTTTCCCACAGTCTAAAAAGTTTGTACTTGACACTTTGCCTTGAACGGATCATTTACTTTTGGGTTTATTTTCTAAAAATTTAAAGCATATGCATTTTTATAAGTTCTGTCAGTTGTCTGGTGTTGTAAAATCTCCCAGTCTTTGGAAAACTCTTTACATTGAGCTCTGATTTGAAGGACATCAGTGATGCTGGCAGTACTGGACATTGTCTTTCCTCCTTACCCACACTAGCTTCTACCTTCTCCACCCACTCACTCATCACTGGCCCTCTCTGCCTTCTAGTGGCTTGAACAATGGGAAGGAGACTGACTGACAGGAGCCAGCTGCAGTGAGGAGAAAAGGGGTGAAGTGTGTCTTTCCTTTGTCTTCTCTGATGGACAGCTTGGCTGCCCGCTGGCCACAAAGCCACCACTGGTGCCTTTGTCCTCAGCTTTTCTCAGAGTCTAGTAATTCAGGATTAGAAGTCACATCATTAGTGGTGGTTCCCAACTCTTGCTGTTTCAGAGTCTTGCACTTGCCTTGGTAGCCAGTCTTTTTATTGAGTTTACCTTAGTTATAAAGGTTAAGTATTCCTCTTTTATCTGTGATGATTAGAATCCTTCTTCTCTGCATCATAAAAGCCTTTGTCTGTTATCGTCTGGCTTAGATTATTTTTGGTAAGCAGCAGGCAAGTCATATGTTTCTTTTTTGAATTGCCAGTCTTTTCTTTCTGGTTGCTATTAAGATGTTTTTTTGCATGTGTCTTTGGAATGTTGTCCTCATGTACATAAGTGGAATATTGGATTTATGTATGCCCCTTGACATTGTTATTAAATGGGAGAATTCATACCTTTTATTTGATGACAATCTCTTTGGAGTCTTGATCTTAAATGTCAAAATTCTTGTCTTTTGTCAACTTGAAAAGCTCCTAAATCTGTACCCCTTCAGATATAACTTCCTGTTATGCTGATGGTTTTCTTCAGGTGCATGTAGGACTTTTCCATTTTCTCCTTTACATTGTCTTAGGGGCTGAAGAGATGGTTCAGTGGATGGTACTTGCCACATAAGCATGGGTTTGGGTCTCAGCACTATTGTAAAATATTAGACATGTGCACAAGCTTGTAGCCTCAGTGCTCTGAGTGAACAGAGAAAGTCAGATCATAGGGTTTGCTGGCTGCCATCTTAGTGTCAAGTTCAGCAAAGAACCTGGTTTCAAAGGCATAAGGTGGGAAGTGATAGATCTGATGCCTGCCTCTGATTTCTGCACCTGAGCATATATGTGTGCATTCACACATGCACATATTCTTTCTCTCTCTTCCTTTCTCTTTCTCTCATACAAATATACAGAGAGATGGGGAGGGAGGGAGAAAAAAAGAAAGAGAAGAAAGGAAGGAAGAAAGGAAAGAAGGGTAGTTAGGACTCAATAAAGAATGATGGACAGGGACTGGAGAGATGGCTCAGAGGTTAAGAGCACTGACTGCTCTTCCAGAGGTCCTGAGTTCAATTCCCAGTAACCACTTGGTGGCTCACAAGCATCTATGATGACATCTGGTACCCTCTTCTGTATACTGCATACACAGAAAATAAATAAATCTTAAAAAAAATGATGGACAATGAAAATCAAGTGAGATATAATCTTAAAAATGAATTATGGTCTATGATGCTGACATATTAGTGGAGAAAGGAGGTCAGAACATGATTATAATGAGTGAAGGTAAACACATACAATCATTTAAAAAGAAAGGGCAATCAGAACTTACCTGCTTCAAAGCATCCCAGAAGGCTGTTCCTGTCCTCAGTCCCAAAGCTATGTTTCAGAGTTCATTGTGGAAGAAATGGTCCATTTCCTACATGTGTCTCAGAACCTACTGTGGGATCTTTGTGCCACTGGGACACCTTGAAGACTAGCCAAGTCAGCAGTGATGGTCACAGGGAGCAGGATGGGATGGATTTCCACTAGCTTTGTTTTGGTCAGGGCCCATGAGAAGTTGTCTTTGCAGCAGGATGGAGAATTCACACCACACAAAACAAGGCTCCCTAGTGTTATAAATGCTAACACAGTAAGCTACGCATTTAAGCTGTACCAAATGATGCAAGGCCCTAGCTATCGGTGGAGATACTTTAGGGCAGTTTGAAAACGAACTTCCCAAATCTTCCTCCATTGGGCCTACCATCACACAATATTGATGATTGTGTGAGCCACAGAGGAACACACCAGCTCTCCTGCCTGTTCCTCGCTGAACATCTCAGTGAACAGCAAGAGCTACTTCATTGCTAGAAACTGCCATTCCTTCACCCAGCAAAAGCAGTTTCCTCCGTGTTACAATTCTTCTGTATTTGGTGAGAAGATGGGAGGGTTGGCATGAACGGTACCGGCTACTAAAAGCAAACACAGTAAGTCCCACAATGGTTTGCCTCTTTTTCAACTTGGCACATGGTATTAGGAGCTGGAATAGAGACCCATTTGTAATAAGCTGTGGTTGGGAGGAGGGCAGTGGTGCCTGTGGAGAAGCTCTGTGTTTCTCCCCCACCCCTTCCATGCACAGTAATGAGCCTCAGTTTTGTTTTTCATATTTCAAACTCTGCCTGTGCTGAACTCGCTGCAGAAATAGATCTGTGCTGACACTCCCACTCTCAAGCTGCTGGTGTTGCAGCCACGGGTTTGGACATTTCTTGAGCCAACCCAGAAACTAGGAAGCTGGAGCAGAATTAAAGGGCTAGCTGTATGAACCAACCCACTTCCTGGTTGGAAAAGCTGCATCATTCATTATTTCCATCTCTGACACTGCTATAAATCTTTAACATCAATGCTATGCCTGTCACACAGTGATTACCTACACGCATATGGGCTTCCTAAAAAAAGGAACCTTTTATATGACATCGGCATATTTTTTTGATTAAATGAAAGGCTGGGACATGTCTCCTGTGGATGACTGGGCTATGGAAGTCAGATTGATGGAACTGGGTCACAGCCATCCATCCAGATCAGCAGTCATGGATGCCTAACAGGTTGTACTAGGAAGTTTAGGCAGGATGGTGGGGCTGGGGATCAAAGGTGGAATACCGAAGAGGGAGCCTACGATGTTAGGGAGACCTGGCAAGGGGGCTTCTCTTTGGGTCTGAAGATCACAGTAACCCTTAAGGTAGAGATGCAAAGTAGGTTGAGGCAGGGGTAGGGGGTGGTGAGACAGGAGATTTTTGTCCCTGGAGATAGTCTTAGTTAACACTTGTGAGCAGCTGTGAGGAACCAGGCGCTTAGCTGGAAGAGATTTTTGTATGGATTCCAGTTTTGTCACTCTGTACTTCTGTTTACTTATTACTCTTGTATTTCTTATCCACCTTGAGTTTCTCGAAGGAAGGGCCTGGATTATGCACCCTCAGCAGGAATCTACTGGAGAAAACTAGCATTTAGTAAGTGTTTGGTGCATACACAATGAATTAGGGGCTGATCTTAGGGCTCTGTATTCTTGTTGGCAAAACCAAGTCTCTAAGGAACATACTGATGTCTCACACAGGCAGCAAGAGCAATGCTGAACTTTGAATGTTCTTTCCTTTATATCTTGATGCTCTGGATAACCAATTAGAATTTAGGAATGATTGGACAAGAGCTCTCTAGATTCTGGAGATGGAGGTCAACCTGAGGGAAGTTACCTAGGAGAGTTTTAATGATGCTCTGTGGCTTCTCAAAATGGAACTAATGTGAGGGCTGACTTGCTGTAATCCCTTAGCTACTGATGCTCTAATCATATGCTCACCACTCCACATGTCCTGCCTACTGGATATCACTGTTCAATGACCACTTTTATGTCAACTCAACAGAAGCTAGAGTCATCAGGGAGGAGGGGACCCACAACTGAGGAAATGTCTCCATAAAACTAGGCTGTAGGCAAGCCTCCAGTGTACAGGCTTAATTAGTGACTGGTCGGGGAGGGCTGAGCACATTGTGAGTGGTGCCATCCCTGGGCTGCTGGTCTTAGTTCGATAGAAAGCAGGCTAAGCAAGCCTTGGGAAGCAAGGCAGTAAGCAGTGCTCCTCCATGGCCTCTGCATCAGCTCATGCATCCAGGTTTCCACCCTGATTTCTTTAATGATGAACAGTAATGTGGGAGCATAAACCAAATAAGCCCTTCTTTCCCAAGTTGCTTTGGTCATGGCGTTTTCATCATAACAATTGCATCTCTAACTAAGATACTGTGTCTGCCTATGGCCTGTTCTGATCAGGGAATAGTGATAATAATGCCAGATAAAATCTAGGGCACCCAATGAAATCTGAAGTTGAGTTAAACAGAGAGAATAATTTTTAGTGTAAGCTTGTCGTGTGTAACATGTGAAGCATCAAATTAACCACAATTTGTCCCATATCCAAATGACTTAGCATTCTATATTTCACTTGCTAATTTTGAGAGTTTCAGGTGGGAATTGGCTTTAAGGGAATCAGAAGTTAGATTAAGCCATGATAGCAGCCACAAGGAAGGTTATACCAGCTCCCAGGATTCAGTGCTAACGATAAGTGGGGGTAACACAGCCTCCCTGATGGCTCCTCATCACCTCAGGGTTGCTCTTTTCCTGTGCATCTTATTGTCAGACTTCTAAGCAGAAAATATGGTTGACTGGTCATCCACTATTCAGCATGGAGGGCCGGGCACTGAACTTGTACTTAGTGACCATTTCTTAAATGAATGAACAAGTTTTAAAATGTGTCACTTCAAAGGTGGCTGATCTCTGCTTTGTCCAGATTACATCTGAGTCAGTCAGCTTTCCATCACTACTAACACATACATACCCAAGATAATCAATTTATCTAGAGAAGAGGTTATCTGGAGCCAGGTCAGGAGCCTTTGTATCTGACTGACTCACCGCTTTTAGACCTCTTCTAGGGGAGCCCGAAGGCAATGGCAGATAGTTGTGAGAAGTAACAATGCTTACCTCATGGTGAAGATGCAAGAGAGAGAAAGAAAAAAATAGCTAGGGCCTTCTATCCTCTTCAAGAACATGCCCACTATGACCTAAGACTCCCCCCCCCCCAACTAAGAATGAATTCATAAAGCCTCTGTTGTTTCTCAATTGTCCCATGGGCTGGAGACCAAGCCTCCAGTACAGGAATTTTAGGTGGAAGTTTATTTAAACTGTTGCAGTTTCTACAGTCAGGTGCTGTCTATTTCAGATCTAATCAGATGTGGCTACAGTATGAAGGTCCAGCAGGGCTATAGCACAGTGGAGTAGCCTTTGGTCTGGCTTCCTATTAGGGTGATTCTGGTATGGAATATAATTAGAACATTTGGTCTGATGGATACACATGGCCTGTCTGTATGACATCTCCACACTAAATACCTTAGCAGACAGTGAACTCAATACTCATTACCGTTAATATAATTCATTACCACTGAAAGGCCTCAAGGAATAAAAGGAAAACCTACTGATAGCGTCACTGTGGCAACCAGCACACATTGAACTATTCTGGGAAAATATGGACCTTTGGACATGATGATTTTTGTGAATAACAAATACGCTGCAGGGTCCCATAGACACCATAGTGCTCACTATCATTCTTTATGTACAATGATGATAATGATGATGATGTAATTCCATAAGCTTGATGTGGCTGCTCTTTCCTGAAGGGTGTTTACCAAAGAGGTCCCATGAGATGTCTGTTATAATCTAATTCATATGATACCCTGCTGCAAACACAATCGAAACATCTCAAGAAAAGGGTCCGTGCAGTTTAATTTAGTATTCCAGCACCCAGCACACCCTCAGCTTTAGGATGTATGTTTGTATCAGTCATGATAGGCTGCATTTTGCTGCAGTTAAAAAAAAAAAGTGCTTTTAGATTTTGGCAGCTTATGCAACAAAGGTTCTTTTCTTGTTGATGTCATTTGTTCTTCGTTGATTGGCTGAGGGATGGATTCATGTCCTGTGCATCTGAGACCTAGGTTCATAGGGCAAACTCTGAATGGAATGTTAGAAGGCTCTTGGTAGAGCCACAGACTGCCTCTCAAAGAGGAAAGTTACTTCCACTTGTATCTCACTGCCAAAGCAAACCATACAGCCAAGTCAGCCTCCTGAGAGGACAGGAAATTCCATTCTCCCTCAGGGAAGAAGGGAAAATGTTGTTGAACAAGAATACAAAATCTCCTACAGTGCTCATGTCAGGAGAGACATGATTACACTTAGCATCATTATTTAAAGCCATGCTGCAGACTTTTCACCCTGAATGTTTGCTGGGGTAAAGTGAGATGGACATGGGGTGGGGGGTATGTTCTTACATACAATTTTTGAGAAGCCAGTCACCTATGCTCACCTTTCTTTGCTTTCTTATTAGGCACCATCGAAGCCACAAGAGAGGAGCAAAACCTCAAGGCTAGCCTTTCCTTTTCTTGTTTATAAGGATTTCCCTCTTCTCCCAGACTGTCAGAGTACAGAGCTGACCAATCGTAGGTGGAGCAACCGGTAGCTATGTGGGTTAGAAACCATGTGTATTGTTGGACTCTGATAGGAATCAATTGAGTTCACTAATTCCTGCTGTGCCAAGTTCCAGGTGAGGTCTGGGGCCATGAATTTTCAGAGCTTCCCCTTCAGTGAGGAGAATGGTATCTTGGGCAACTTACAGGTATTCTTAACTTCGATAGTTCCCTATTCCAGGCTATCCCAGAGACCACAGCATCCTTCATAGAGAATTACTTAGCTTCTAGTTGAGTAATTCTTGACCCTCATGGCTGACTTTATGGGTTTTTGTTGATGGTAGTGGTGGTTTTTTGTCTGGAAATCTTCTAAGGTCTCCAAAAATATCTTGTAACATTCCCAAGACTCAACTGCCAAACATACTTTTCAAGATCTTCTAGCTTTCAGATCCACATTAATATTTTAGACTGATCTATGAAAACCTGAAATGTAGATGGATAGGAAGCAATTTGTTCAAGGTCATATTTCAGTTTATTGAAATATCCTGTAGCTGAAAAAAAAGTTGAACCTGTTCATGAACTGGAATCCTTTAAACACAAGAACATTGCCCCCCCCCTCACCTCATACTTTGTTTGTAAAGATAACTCTTTAGGTTTTTTTTTTTCAGTTTATAAGCATCCTGCTAAATAAGGTTATCCTGGTGAGTATGCACTGCATGTTTCACAATAGTATTGGTTCTTTAAAAGTCAGTTTTCTGAGTCATATTGAGCTATTCACACAAACAAATGCTGAGCCTGGCAAAGCGACCAGCAGGGACCAGCACTAATATCACATGTCTCCTCTGTGAAAGAATTTTCTACAGGAATTATGGCATCACCTAACTATTCCACTGGATTACAGAAAATTACATTTGGTGACCTTCACAAAATTGAGATTTATATGCAAATTAAGTAGTTTAATAAGTAATAAAAGCTGTTGTTGGGAAATTTAAGTACTTAACCCTTAGGACTAAACTGGGTGATGAATTTGACAGATTTCAAAAACATTCTGACACTTCTTGGGTCCCGCCTTGGATCCTCCTTCCTCTTCTTTAGGGTGATGTGCTAAATCTTGTTCATTGGTTCCTCTTTCCCTTGGTACCCAAATGGGCCTTTGACTAAGCATCCCTGCTGTGCTTTGTGTTCTGAGCTAGTGCTTATAATAATTATCTCCATGTTTCACTTCATCTGTTGTAGAATAAGTCCCTTGGAGACACAGTTTGCACATTTGCGCTTTTCTGTCCCCAGAGACCCAGCGCTATTATGGATTTATGCTCTTCATGCTCCCAATGGTGGCACAATGAGATGAAATGAGATTATATTTGAGTCAATAGATCTGGAGCTGTAACAAAACCTGAAAAATCTTATCTGTTGATAGAAAATAAAGTAATGTTGAGAATTTTGAGCACCAGAGATAAGATGAAATTTTCAAACTTGTATTTTCCTTTGGTCCATGCATATTAGTATGATATGATTAATAAGTATAACAAAAATGAGTTGGCATTATGTTTTGTGTTTATATGAAAGTGTTTTGCCTTATAAAGTCAGTGAAAAAGACTATGAAATATGACTTTTCCTCCCCTGTGTGCTTCTTCCATTATGAATAACACAGAGGTCACCCTTAAGATTCCTAGTAGGAAGTGAGTTGTAAAGAAATTATCTTGCTATGTTTTTATTCAGATCTTATGAGCAGGCTTGACATTCCTATTCCTCACACCTTATTTTGCCCCTTTTATGAAGTATGGAATAGGGATGCTGAGCATGTGGAAATACTGGTAAATATGAGTAGATGAAACTTGAGGCCTATTCAATTTTTGGTGAGAAATGATAAAAGGAACAGAAACACATGGAGGAGCAAGTGCTTACAAGAATGCTGAGTATGCCTGGGAGACACAGAGACATTTTTACACTGGAGTAGATACTAAGCTTGCCTTAAGATTTTGTACAGACATGTGAAATCTGTTGGTATTTAAAGCAGTTTATTTATGTGGTACACATAAAGAATAGATTAAAAAAAAATGATACTTGTTAGCTACCTGCTATTTGCTAAGGGATATGCCTTTAACTGATAATAATGATGAGAGTAAAAACTTACACAAAATCTGGTTGTATTAAAGGAAACTCAGAGCCAGATATCGGAAAAGGCTGGAATATCAAAGAGAGGAAACAGACCACAATCAAATCTCACCCAGCTATCTTCCAGCTACCTCAGTGGCTTCTACTGAATTAATCTTTCTATGCCTGTCTTAAATACCTTCTTCTCTCATATCTAGGTTCAGATTAAAGGTGTAAGCTACTCTATTTGGTAGTCAGCCTTGAACTCACAGAAACACAGAATGGTCCCTGTCTCTGGAGTTATGGGATTAAAGGCGTAGGTTACCACACTCAGGATTAAAGGTGTGATTACCACTCTCTGACCCTCCTGGATTGACTGTGGGTGGGTCCATTCTCTGATTCTCCAGACTGATTCTATTAAATACATAACACATCACCACAAAAAACAATAGTTCTTATTGAGTGCCAATCTGTCCACACACTAAGCCATTCAATTCTTTTAGGAAACTTTGCATTGTATTCTTCCTATTGTGTAGAGGAATTGTTAACATTATTATAGGTAACTGATGTTAAGTCTCGAACCTGGGACAAATGGCTAAATAAAGTAGATACTGGCCTCCAGGATCTTCTAGCAACTCTCAGTCCCTTCCTGTTACAGGATCCTCCTGGTTGACTACCCCACCCCAACCCTGAATTCTCTAGCCCAGGGACTGGCCTTGGGCTGACCTTCTCCCAGCTCCTCTGGTTCTTTTATAACCCAACCATTTTGGGTACATGACCTTTTGACCTTTTCACTTTTCTGTTCTGTTCTCTTAGCTCCTGGTTCTCTCCTCCTCCATTCTCATATGGCCTGGCTTAGTCTTCTGGTTATATCCACTCCGGGTTCTTCCAGATGCTTCTATCTCTGGCTGTATCCTTCCTTTTGTCTAAGAGAAACCTTCTCCTTCACTATACCTAAGGGCAGTCATGTCCTCCATTTATTTATTATTTATTTATTTTCCTTTCAACTTATTAGAAGTCAATCCCTAAGCTGGTTAGTCCTGTAGCCTTGGCTTGCTTGCCCTACCCATGGCCAGTTTGCCTTCACTGTGAGAACCATGTTTAGTTGGATGAAAGTAACTTTAAAAATGTATTGTTTTAGATTTCTAGAAAAATTATGAGCACATACTACTTGCTTTCCCCTCTATGGCATTAGTACAGTTCATCTGTTGTAATTGGTAGAGCTGTGCTAACCTACTGCTTATTAGTGAAGTCCATAGTTTGCTAAGGCCTCCGTAGCTGTTGCCCAAAGCCCTCTCTGTGCTCCAGGATCCTGTGGAGGCTTCAGTCATCCTATCTGCCTGCTATTCTTTTGGTTGTGATTGTTCTTCACATTTGCCTTATTTTCCACTGCTACCTTAACTACTTTTCTATTGCTGTAAAGAGATACCATGACCAAAGAAACTTACAGAAGAAATCATTTATTTGTATTTGACTCCAGAAGGTCAGAGTCCACGACAGTGGGCACACAGCAGAATGAGGCAAAGTGGGCAGCACTTCAGTTCTAGCTACACAATTTAGCAACTTTAAAAACTCTTCTGGTTAGAAAATGCTTAATGGTATGCAATAAAAAAGATTCAGATGGAGAAAAACTGTAAATGGGTTACAAAGTGTGTAAAATGTACATGGGCTTGGAGAGAAGATAAAAAGGGTAGAGAAATTTCTTTAAAAAGAAAAATAAAGTAATAAAAATATAAACCATGCAAAGATGGAAAATACACAAAGTCCAAAATAAATATATTGTGTTTTCTCTTATTTTTTCTAGCTGTTAATAAGCTAACTATAGGAAGACATTAGATTGTAAAGGCTGCAAGGTTAAAACAACACATATATCTTATAGATATCTTAACTTTGAAATTTGGGTCTAAGGATATGTTTGGAAAAGAAGTTCTACTTTCGTTTCCACAGAAGATGAGAACCTGTGGATTGCTTCTAAACTAATATGGTTTAATCAACCAAGACCCTATGAAGATGACTGGCTAAGATTATGCAGCCTCACAGACTACTGCAGCCAAGATTTAAACATGATTCTAAATATTTTTTAGGATCCCCATAAGATTGCCAGTGCCCTCAATCAGTAGTATGGTAAGCTATGTCCAAATTCCAAAAATACTTTTTATAAATTTTTGTTTTCATTATAAATGGTTAATGGTCATAGTAAATCTCTTTCTAGTGGACAAACGGGGATATTATATAGAAGTGATAAAAAGATATATTATTGAATCTATTTTGATCCAAAAAACTACTGTTAATTTCAAAATGCTTTACATTGGTATGGATTTTAGTTTATTGATACAGATTTAAGACTAATTTTGTTATACTGTTTGTGTATTTCTACTCTTGTTTAATGTATTATGTTTCTGTAACTCATTTAAAATACAATGTATAATTAAAAAGTATATATTAGTAGTTAATCATCTGTGATAATCAAACTTATAGTCGTGTTAGTTAGGTTTTGTAGATATACAGAGATATATTTCAATTAGATAGGTAATCTTTAAATACTTCAGAATGTGGAATGTAAACAATTTTAAGTACTTAGACTTTTCTGGACAGTGAGACATGTCTATTCCTGGCAGCACCAATTTACTTCAAGAGGATAATGGGCATTGAAGAAACTCCATATGGAGTTTACTTTCCTTGTGGCCAAAGTTATCCAATAGACTAAAACTGTTCTTGCTTGACAGTATGCTGTATAAACTGGACATGTAGAACTCATAGAAAAGGGACCTCTGACACTTTGGCAGAACAAGCAGAGATGGTTCTTCAGATTCCTGCTTCACAGAGAAAACTGCCAGACACAAGGAGAAGCAGCTGACAAACCTTACCAAAATGACCAGAACAGTCCTTCACATTTCCTGCTTTACTATAGTCTGCCAGAGGCTCTAGGTTGTAGGTTGAGATGGATGACCTAATGTTACAAAGGAACAATGCGTGACTCTCCAGGTAACCTGATGTCTCTGTCATATCTAGAATCTGGAGGCTGTTTGCAATGCACTTCCTGCTTATTCGGGTAACTTTATATCCTTCTGTGGTCTTTGATGGAGTTGAAGATTAGATAGTTATAGCTATAGTTTTGCTTATAGTGAAAGATAAATTAGACATGAAACTTTGGACTCACAAGGATAGGGTGATAGAATATTTTCTTTAAATTTGCTAAATATAAATAGACTAGATATTGTAACTATGATTCTTGCTTGACAGCTGTCTTGTTATATATAATTTTGCTATGTTAAAAAGGAAACCTTCCTTTATGATTAGACAAAAAAGGGAAAGTGATGTGTGATGTCTTTCTGTATGCTGTGAATATACTTGATTACCATTTGTTAATAAAGAGACTGTTTTGGCCTATGGCAAGGCAGATGAGAGTCAGATGGGAAATTCAAGCAGAGATAAAGGAGAAGGATGGAGTCAAAAAGAAGCTATAGGCTGCCACTCAAAGAAGCAAGATGTAATGGAACTCAGGTAAAGCAAAGACGCCACTTGGCAATACATAGATTAATAGAAACAAGTTAAGTTGTAAAAGGTAGTTGGTAATGAGCCTGAGCCAAAGGCCCAACAATTTGTAATTAATATAAGCCTCTGAATAATTATTTTACAAATGGCTGCAGGAACGCAGGTGAGGGAGATTCCTCTGAACTGCAGGCCTGGACCTGTCAGGAAACTTCCTACTATACTTCCCCATCAAGGCTATATTTCCTGGTTATTCCCAAATAGATCCATCAACTAGGGACCAAGCATTGAACTGTGTGATCCTGGAGAGGCCATTCTCATTCAGACCTTCACAGTAGCCTTGAGAGTTTTGAGAAACACTGGGTAATGGGGTTCATAAACATTTTCCTGATGGTTTTGGTCACATTCAGCACAGAGTGATGATGAGCAGCGAGGGAGGTAAGCTTCTCTTGTCCTTACCCTGTGTCAGTTACATCCACGTCACTCATCTCGAGGGCCTGGACCTTGTTACCTGGCTGAGGTAGTGTTTGTCAGGGCTTCTTCACACAGAAATTACTGAAAACCTTTTTGTTGCTGAATGCAGAAATGCTCCACAGAGATTCCCTAATAACTGAAAAATTATCAAGAAGCAGCTGTCCCAGCAATCTTGGGGAGATGGTGTGTTCTTTGCTTCCTCTACTTGACAGTTTTTTCATGTTCTCCTTTTGTATTTTTCTAACTGGTGAGATTCCAGGCTTGCAATACTTGGTTTCCTGACCTTCTTCTCATCTCCCTCTGTTTTTAAATGGCTGTTGACATCCATCTCCTTATTTGCTCATGAAACTTCTTGACTTTCCCTAGTTTCTCCCTGCATTGCTATGCCTCTTGCTCTCCCATTCCCGCCACTACCCCCAGCCTCACCCCAGTGCCAGTCAACATGTTACATGGATTTAACTGTCTCTGAGGTAAGAAAGATTGTGATAAGGTTGAGGTGAGTGGGTGCAGGACAGTTTCAGCTTTACAAGGGATAGACATGACCTTGAAGCTATGTTTTCAGACTTCAAAGCTAGCACTGTGAAAGAAGTGTTGTGGAATTAAGTGAGTTGTAGAACGCCCTTGATGTTGTTCTTCCAACTTTCAACAATCTTTGAGATTATTTTTAGCAGCCTCCTTTAATTAGGTTTCTAGTCTTGTGATAAAACAGTATGACCAAAGCAACATGGAGAGGAAAGGGTTTATTTTAGTTTATATGTCTTGATCACAGCCTACCATGAAAGACAGTCGGGACAGGAACCCAAGGCAAGAGCTGAAGTGGAGACTGTGGAGGAAAGTTTCTTACTGATTTATTCCCCATGGTTTTCTCACTCTGCCTTCCAATAACCTCCAAGACACCTGCCCAGGGATGGTGCCATCCAGTGCCACCTGGGCTTTCCCACAGCAATCAAAAAAATGTCTTTACAACATGCTTCCAGTTCAGTCTTAGGGAGACAATTCTCAATTAAGGTTCCATATCTTCTCAGATATGTCTAGGTTTGTGATAAGTTGACCAAACTCAACCAGCGCCCGGCCAAAAGTCCACCATACCAGTGTGCCTTCTGAAATACTGACACATAAGATTAACCCCATGAGTTTCCTTGTTTCTGGTTAGTTCTGAGCAGGTGGAGATAGAGATGTAAGCTCTGTGAAATCCCACAGGAAAGTTTGTTTAGGTCCTGGCTTAGACACCACTATAGTTTCTTTCCCTGGTGCTATGATGAAATAGTCTGAGAAAAGCAAGTGACAAGGAGTTATTCTGATACATAGTCCCAGTCCAGCATGGAAGGGAAGTCAGGGTGACCGGAGACTGAAGCAGCTGACCATATTGAATCCACAATCAAGAAGCAGAGAATGAGTAAATGCAAACTATTGCTCAGCTCTTTTTCCATTCCTGTAGTCCAAGATCCCAGTCATGAACTGATGCCACCCACAGTGGGTAGATCTCCCCACTTCAATTATTATAATAAGATAATTGCCTACAGCCCCACCTAGAGGCCTGTCTTTCTAGATGATTTCTAGATCACATCAAGTTGATATTTTTCTTTAACTATGGCAGGCACCCATTAGCATTCAACTTGAATACATCGTACTCAGTAAATATTACCCCATACAGATGGGAGAGCTGTATATGTGATCATTTTAATTAAACTTTACTTAAAAGTTTGGATGATGGGTGGGGAACTTAAGAACAATAAACATTAAATAAATAATTCAGAACCAAAGTGAAACCTGTTTGATGTGTGAAGGAACCTTTAGTGGACACTCATGATTGTTGGTCTTAGGTATAGGTGTACATTTCTGAGAGCCATGAAAGGTAAAAGTGCTCCCAATTCCTAGGCTATAAGGCCTTGAACTAGAAGGGAACAATTCTACTTTATCCTGGTTTGTCTCAGTGTGGCAGTGGATACAGTAAAGACAAAGTAATATGGGAATGAAAGATGATTGCACCTTGGATGAGTTGTTACCATAAGAGATAGAGATGGAAACAAAAATACCCTCAAGATACCGAATGTATAAATGAAAGGGAAAATGTGGATGTTGTAAAAAATGACTTGTGTGTGTCATTGTCTTTTGCTGAGATGAAACGATGTAGGAAAACCATCTTCAGTTGGAGAAATAGATGGGAAGACCCTGACCATAGATTCTTTAGTTGTCTAAGCAGAGATGATATTGTAGAACACATTGTAGACACATGCTTCCATGCTCCATGAGTTGCTTGTGTGCTAGAGGAACACTGTGATGTGGCCCAACCTAAAGAGAGCAGAAAGTGAGAAAAAAAGAGGTTTTGATGGCTGAATAATGAGTGATTTACTGGAAGCAAAAGAATGAATAGAATAGGTTCAGAAACAAGCATGCTGGGAAAAAAATCTAGTGTAGAGAGAGGTGGAGAGACTTTGTATTCATAGATCATAGAGCAGTCATGTATTAATTACTGGGCCTATTTTTGCATCAAGTAATACTTTAAGATGGGTGTTATAGAGACTGTCACTACTCCCAGAGGCCTCTGCGACACCCTTTACCTGAACAAAGCTGGGAACTGGCAGATTCAAACAAGTCAGATCCCTGCTGATTCCTTCTACCCTTTGCTTTTGCTGGTTAAATTATCTGTTTCTTGGGCCCTTCATCAGAGTCTAGGCAGAGGGAAGGAGTTCTGGCTGGCTGAAGGCCTCTGTGTTCTGGTCATTCCTTAGTGTTCAGAAATTCCTGATGGAGAAGAAATAAAGTTCTGGAGATCCTCAGTGGTTAGAAAAAAATCTGCTTTTTCTTTCTTTGTTGACTTGTATAATTTGGTGTTACTTAAATTTGATTACAACTACATATTTTCTTTCTCATCAGTCATATACTATTTCAAAATAATTCAAGTAAATAAAATGTACCAAGAAAAAAAACTGAAGTTAATGTTATTTAGGGGAGATAATGTACATTTGCCAAATATTTAATATTTAGCTGGCTTCTTGTGTTAAATCTAAGCATTTAGAAAGTAGTAAAATGTAAAATCAAATGCAATGCTATCACAAGCCTCCTACTAGTAGGTAATTAATTATCTGTGCTCCTCTGGTGCCTGCTACTCAGGAAATCTTTCCATATCACAGACACAATGCAGGTATGGGGACAAAATGAAAGGTCATAGCAATTTGAAACTGCTTTTATTTGTTTTGTGGGACAGGAAAAGATCTTACTTTGTACTTTTAAAAAATTTTGTACTTTTTAATTTTTGCTTTTGGTGTTCTTTTTTTTTTTTCTTTTTTAAACTGAATTTTCCTGTGTAGCCCAGGTTGTCTTTGAACTCAGGCCAACCTGGTCAACCTGCCTCAGCCTCCTGAATACTGAGGCTAGGCATGTGCCATTATACCTGTTTGTGGAAATTTATCACAGGATATGTACACATATTCTTAATGTATCTTGACTAATATTTGCTAAATATTATTTTGAGTCCCAGATTTTAGACTATCTTTTAGTATTGAATGTAATGTTTCACAGATAAACTGACAAACTTTTTGATTTTCCTTGTATTCTATACCCCAGGTATAGAATATAGAAATAACCTAGGGCTACCATTAGGTACCATGGAGATGGTTAAAAACCTTTCTTCTGAGATTGAGGATTTGCCACATGTTCTGTGCTTCAAATAATCTCCACACTTGACTATCAACTTTCTCAGATGTTACTTTCAAGTCTTTCATCAACCACCTGAATGGAAGCACCAATGTATAAATGTCACTTTGGAGTGATGATATGTAAGGCCATGCTTTTACAGGAAGACCTTTTGCCATTCTTTGCAAGGCATTTGGGTATGAGATGGAACCAACCGAGCATTCAGCTCTGTCAGAGCCTCCTCAGTGACACAAAAGTTGTCTGTTATTCTGTGTTCTTCAGTGGCTCATAGTCTTACTATAACCTAAAAGTTAGAAAAAGAGGTGGGTATTCACTATACTGCTGTAAAAAGCAAGAAAAAAATAAAACAGAAAAATGGTGATGTAAACAAAGAAAATGATCAAAATATACCTTAAATTTAGGGTAGATGTTACTATGGTCTCTTAAGGCAGAGAGGAAGAACAGAAGTAACTAAGTAGATTAATGCCGAAAGGCAGAAAGATTGCTTTGCTAAAGCCCACACATTGGCAGTTTTGGTGTTTAGAGTATAGTTACTTTCTCCTTGGGACGATGTATATATTCTTTCATCTTTCTTCTTTAACCCTTGGTTCTGCCTGTCTCCCATGCTTACCTCCATGTGGAATACACTGGAATTTTTCTACCTTATGCCTATCACAACTCAGGAAAACATTGTCACCTTGACACCAACTCAAGTATCTGGACTGTCAGCATGGGAGCTTCTGTAACATGTGAATACAAACAGACCTTCTTGACAGACTACTCTCCAGAATGTGGGGCCAGCCTAGCCTCATCCAGCAATGGACACTGGTAAAGAAACTGTTTTTTTAACCTTCTACATTTCTTCCCAAGCCCTGAGCTTATCACCTGCTTCCCCCAACCGATGTTGCCTTAGTTCATCATAGTGAACCTGCTTTTAACCCTGCACATGTCTTATGCTTAACTGCAAAACTTACCCCTATACATTCTGCAATGTCATTGTGCATGACTGTGGTTACTGACCAAAAGCTAGACAGCCAGCTAATCAGAATGGGGACAAAATAGCTAAGAAAAAATTTCTAGTGTGGAAGATAAAAGTCAAATATGTTTTGATTTGATTTGGCTAAGATAATGTGGTATTAAATTATCTGGTCATCCATATTTATAGCCATAAAGTCATTTTTTGTGGTGGCTAAATCTAAAAGAAATCTGTAATAAACAGACATTTAAATAAAATCAGCTGCCTTATAATTTTTATTGGCTTCAATGTGAGGATAACATAAGTAGTATTTTGTTTCTATAATAACACAGTTATTAAAGCAAAACAGGCAAACATTATTATAGTTTTCCTAATTATATAATTGGCATTCTGTAAGCCAGCTTCCTCTCTAATGGTTAAAGAGGAGCTGTCTATTTTATAGCAGTTCAGCACTGTCACTCCTTGTTAATAAAGCCATATTTTTATCACTGAAGAGATATTTATTTTTCAATATACACATGTTAATCTGCATTGTTATTATCTATTTATGAAAGGCAAAGATTTTGACTTCAAATGAAAACTGTACAAAAAGTCAGAGTGAGTTTTCATTAAGCACTGATTTTCACATACAAAACAGTCGATGGACAGTCCTTGTAAGCCAGGCAGACCCTGAATGTTCTTTCCCCAAGATTAGGCATTTCCTTAACTTGATGCAGAATCCTCACTTGCAGCCCTTTTTCCTTGAATTTGGAGAAATTGGAGACACTCTCAGGCCATTGGAATCAAGTCTTTGGGAACGAGTCATTTGCTTAAAGTTGCATTCCCGTGATTATTCTGTTGATAATTAAGAGAGCAGGAACCAGAGGGGTGCATGGTACAGATATTAGGGGTACATGCTGCTTTTTCAGAGGACCCAGGAGGGGTTCGGAACACTCGTGTTTGAGGGTTCAAAACCATCCCTAACTTCAGTTCAAGAGATCTAATCACCTCTGAGATACATATACTCATGTGCACACAGACATACACAAACACACACGGTTAAAAATAGAAAAATAAACTTTAGAAAGAACAGCTTCAGCCTTGTTTCTCTTTGGAACTTGCCACATTGGCGTCAGGAACTCTGGCTCTGTGACATGAAGAAAGACATTTTTAATGCTTGGGCCTCAGTGTTTTGCTCTACAAAGTAATGCATTGGTGGGATTTTCTCTGTGCTCCCTTTAGCTTAGGTAGAAATTCTGTCTGATTGAGCTGACTCTGGTATTTTTTTAGGAGGGTGTGTGGAGCAGATGACAGATAAAGCAGCAACATTGTGAAGTCAGAGAAATGAAAAAGTGGAGAGTGTGTGGGACGGCATGAAGGCGGCTCATCATGGCTGGCAGCCTGGCTCTCGTCCCTCCCTCTGATTCCGGTAGCTTTCTTCATGATACACTCTGGGTATACAGGATGATCTCACACTAAGGAAAATCTGAGTGTGGGTTGAAAAGGAAGGGGGTGCATTTTACTGGCAGAGAATGCCAAGCATAATCCAAAACTCATTAGATCTATGATAGTTAAAATGATGAAATGTTGGGTCAGAGAGGTAGCTGCTGAGACACACAGCAATGGCTGCTGATTTGATTTTGCTGCAAGATCACTTAATGCAAGAAAAAAAGGAGACACTTAGATTTAGTGTCTACATATGTCACACCCCTAAAACATATGCCTTTCTCTAAAAAGTTGCTCAAAGAATGTTTTGCTTTTGTAAATCTGTATTATAACCTCTCTCTCTCTCTCTCTCTCTCTCTCTCTCTCTCTCTGTTTGTACAGATTTTATAAAACAAAGCACGCTCTTGTGACAGTCTTAAGGCCAGCTGACATTTTAGGTAATCTCTGGGCTCGGTGTAATCTGTTGTGGTGCTTGCTTTCATTTTATGATGCCTCAACAAGGGATGTACCTTGAGGGTACAGCTTACATCTTATTTATTATGTTTTACCCTAACTGAAACCAGTCTTGTTTTGGAGTGGGAAGGGCATGTGCTGTAGCAGGAGACAGGAAGATGCAGACTTACCCTGACCTGCTTATGGTCTGATAAGAACTCAGGGGAGAAAATGTCTGAGGCATCAACAGAATACATAAAGGAAGACCCTCACTGGTGTGACTCTGAGTACTACAGAGAGCCCACAGGGGTAGTCTACAAGCACAGAGAATGGGAAAAAAACGGTCACAGGGCAGCTTCCCTTGTAACCACTGACGACAAGACTTCCTCACCCCTGGATAAAGCATCTCCTTGTTGAGAAATGTTGAAATAGATGGTCAGTTTCATTTTCCAAAAGAAAATGATGTCTCATTGGTCTACACAAGCGATTTTACAAGTTCAACAAAGGAAGTAAATAGTTTTACCCCATCTCCCCTCCACCTACATGCCTGTCACTTGATGCTGAAAGGAATTCTGGGTGCGTCTCCAGCCTAGGACTCCTCAGTTTGCATTCTAGGACTGTGCTTCTAAATCTCTGTCTGGGCATTTTCCATACATCTGTGATAGATTCTGTTCTGTGACTATTCTGTTAATAGAATATGACTAACTCAAGTCTCAAAGACTAGCAGCTTTCAGTTCTTGTCTCTTAGAATGATAGCTGTGGAGGAAACATGCTACCATGGAATAGGTCTGGCTATCCCAAGGCTCTCATGACTGGAGAGACCCAAGACCTACAGACAGATCTTGGGAGAGAAGATAATATGTGAAGAGGATGAAGTGGAAGGAACGCCATGGAACATCAGGGAAAATACAGCAAAGGAGGTTGGCTGACTTAGCTCTTTCTTACCGTGACAGAGTGCCAAGCTCACAACTTAATGAAGAAAGAATTATTTTTGTCCAAGGTTTCAGAGTTTATAAATCATTGGGTAAGGGAAGGGATGGTAGAGCCCATCATGGTGGGGGGGGGGGCAGGGAGCAGAGAAAGATAAATGCCAGCACACACTCGCTGTCTTCTTCTCACCTTTCATTCTTTTGGGTTTGCATCCTGTGGAAAGGTGTCTCCCACACTCCTCATTTCAGTTAATCCTCTTTGGTGACATTTCCACAGAAATATGCAGAGATATGCTTTCCTACTACAGGTGATGCTAAATGCGGTAAAGTTGGTAGAGAAGCTTACCTATCAAAGAAATGGATCTTTTGGCCTCAGCTGTTTTAACTAACACTATGTGAACCAGAGACGAGTTGCTTGCTTGAGCCCTTCCTGAATCCCTGGCAAACATAGCCAAGAGTCAAATCAGGTAAGCATTTAGGCAGTGAGAATTAGTAGTGCAGCATGTCATAGAAATGAATCTCTGAAGCCATGTCTTTCAAGGCCTGGTTAACACACTTTTTTCTTATATCAGAACTTGTCCTGTTTGGACAGGAGGCAGTGTTCATCTTTCTCTAACCTATAAAGCACAGAGTCTCAGCCTGTGGGTCACCAGTACTTTTTTGGGGGCGGGGGTCACACATCAGATATCCTATATATCAAATACTTATATTAAAATCCATCACAGTAGCAACATTACAGTTATGAAGTAGCAATGAAGGTGATTTTATGGTTGAGGGGTCCATAGCAATGTGAAGAACTGTACTAAAAGGGTGATTGTGTTAGGAAGGTTGAGAATCACTTCTCTAAAGCCTCACAGCCGAAGCATCCAAAGCAGTAGGTCTAATAGAGCATCTCCCATGTGGGTGCCTTAGGGACAGTTTCTCACCAACTTTTCAAAATGAATATATTAAGATGCTGTGCTCATTGTTTTGTTAAGAAACATGAGATTCAGAGTTTGTTTATGATGAATAGTGGTGGTGAGGATTAGGTTGATCCTAGGCCTACTGGACTCTTTGCACAATATTGCCCTGCCAGACTCTTTCTCTCTGGCAGATAGGGCAGAGGGAGATCTGGACCAGCCATACTCTCCCTGGGGTTGGAGCAAGATGGTGGGTTTCAATGACCCAGAACCCCCTAGCCATCGGGGAAAACACATGCTGAGTCATAGGCCTTGTCGAAGCAAGAACTTGCTTTATTGTGTCAGTCTGGGACTTATATAGGGTTGTGAGAAAGGGGTGGGAGTCTTGGGATGGAGTAGGTGGGGTGGGGAAAAAGGGTAAATAGTATTTTACCATGTTAGCAGAGGCAGAGGTGGTCTTAGGTCAGGCTATGCTGAGTCACTCATATGTGGAGTTCATGGCCAGAGATAGGTCACCAAACTCTAGGAAGGCTTAGGAATTTACACTGGACCTCAACCCTGCAGTCTCAGAAGGGCTCACCAGTGCCCCATACACATCCTAGACTTGGTTTTCCTAGACTGTGACAGTGTGCTTATGAATCTTGCTCCCATGGGCATAGTTTCTGTTCACTGTTGTGTTCCCCACTATCGAGCAGTGTCTGTGCAGGTTTAACAAATGTTCATTGAAATCACTTATGGGACAATTTCTAATAAACCAAATACAAAGTCCCTTGTACAAAGAATTGCTTTCCATTGATAAACTGCTTAGCCTTAGAAAAGCTTTGAAATCCAGATTTCGCAATCCCGTGTTCCTCTGACCTGAGAGTGTTGGCCGTGGTAAGTATTGGGTGTCTGGCTGAAGCCTGGCTTGTCCATGCAGGCTCTTACACAGACGCTGCATCACCAGCTCACAGGAGCTGATTGATGCTGGGAGATGCAGTGGCTTTCAGAGACAGCACCTTCCTAATAAAAGAGCTGTGTGTAAACACAACTAACTTCTTCATCTCTGCGGAGGACATCGTTCCTGCCTTGTGCTGCCGAAGCCCCGGGAATGAAGAATGCAGGGCTAGTGTTGACTTAAAAAAGGTAGATGATAAGTCTTTTAGATAATGCACCTGACTGGATAGTGATAAGATGTGCCAGCAGGAGACTTTTCAGTCTGCTGGTGCTCCCATCCATATTGACTGTGGACAAGAATTTTCCTTGGATCCCCTCCTTTCTGCTGTTACTGACACTGTATTGACTCTTGTCAATAGCATTTGCCTACAAGATTCAGAAGAAAAAAAGTCAGAGAAAACCATGCAGCCTGACCCCTTAAGAAAGCAGAGGTAATTGAAGGAATTTCCAAGTTGAACAAAGCAAAGGAAATGGCAGGGAAGAATTTCTGCCTGCAGATGGCCCAAAGTAACCACTAAGGACACACCCTTCCCATCAGAAAGTTTGTGTGGAGAAATGACTTCAATGAGGAGACAATGGAGGAGAGACAGGTACTGAGGTGCTATGGTATGGATGCTACCTCAGTAGGCAGTTAGAGACACCAACTCACATGCAGAGGACATGAGATTCTCTTGAACTGGACTTAGAAATGATTGGACACCACCCGATTTTGGTTGTAGAAACTGAACCCATATCCTCCATGCAAGTGGCAACTCATCACAACCACTCTAATGCATAGATTTTAACCATCTTTCTGTATTGTTTTCTGAGACACGTGGTTTGAATTTAAAACCAAAACCAATTTATTTGTGTCGAGTGGCCATAATGGCATTGGTTTTCTGATGTGCAGAAACTCTTTGCTGGCTGTCTGAGGGTCTGCTCTCTGGTCAGTAACATGTTGGCATTGTCCGCGGTCTGAGAAATGTGCTGAAGCTCAAAGGAAAATACAAGCGATCCACTCCTCGTGTTACATTTCTTTCTGTGTATGTCTGTCATTTTCGTTGGAACATTCAGCAGAATTAGGTCAGTTATGGTTTCAGTTAGCGGGGCAGCCTTTATGTTGTACACAAATCATATGATGTTTTTAATTATCTCTGCTTTTTAACATTGATCTGAAACCAAATCCTTAACTACGCATGGCTTAGAGGTGTCTCTCTCTCCCTCTTCTATTTTGTTTTGACTTCTCTCTGGAAGACAAATGAAACTTAATCATGCTACAGTGAGACACCATTGTACTTTTTGGCCTTTGTAAGTAGTTTGAAAGTGCGGAGTTAAGAGGGGAAGATGTAGATAATTACTAGCTATACAGTTGTAAATGGAAATTCTTAGGGTAATTAATGTGAGGACCCCACTGCTTTTCTGTTGAGAGTTAGAGTGATGCTTATCTTTGAACTTCAGAAATACACAGAGGGACTTTTGGAAAGCTTGGTGCTTTGCCTTAGGCCAAGAGCTGTAGTAGTTTTCTGACTCTTTTGAGTTGTGTTCAGTTTCCAAGAGGAGAGAGGAAATTGGAAAGGATTTCTTAGAGCCCCTGCATGATTGGCAGAGGATCCAGGACCTGGAAAATAAGTCATGTGTGAGGGAAGACACAGGCTAGCTTTTGTTGTATTGTTTTTGTTTGTTTTTGAATTGAGTGCTAAGGAGACTGATGTCATAGAAGCAGGTTAAAAACAAAAACTAACAACAAAAAACCACCTTTGCTGATCTTTTAAAAAGAGATGATCCTCCTTATCCTCTGTTCCATATTCTAGGCCAATCTAACTCTTCAGGAGAAGGCAGTCAGGTCTTTGGCTCTGTGACCAGACAGGAGATCTTCAGTACCATTTTCTGTGGTCTAGGGAAACTTGACCTTAATTCT
The DNA here is from genome assembly GCA_004025045.1 of Sigmodon hispidus. Taxonomy (NCBI): domain Eukaryota; kingdom Metazoa; phylum Chordata; class Mammalia; order Rodentia; family Cricetidae; genus Sigmodon; species Sigmodon hispidus. Next base: position 81,525 of record PVIH01000387.1, read on the forward strand.
TCTAAAGGGAATCAGTACAGAAGGATCTTAGAAGTTTCATGGCTGAGAAGAGTTTCACAGAAAGGGAATAGCCAAATTTTCTTGAAACTTACTCACATTTTCTTTTCTTTACTAACATATTTATTGAATGTTTATTAGGAACTAGGAGCTATTGTGAACTGTAGAGCTTAGGCAAGCAAAAACTAAAATAAAATAAAACATAATTCTTGCCCTTAAGGAGTCTATCATCTGGTTTAGGAGGTAGGACAGGGAACCACTTATTGTTATGCAGACTACTTGAGATGCATAACACTGAATTCACTTGTCTCCCACAACAACAACAAAAATGATATTTAAGCCCTACCTTATTATGCCTATGAAGGCAAACTTGTTTAGAAGTAAGATTTTTACAGAGGTCTCTAAGGTAAATATCCCTTTAATGAGTTCACTCTTGATTTAGGGAAGGTCCTAAACCACTGACTGAATCCTATTAGAAGAAAAGGAAGGGACATTAGACATGGAGGTATAGAGATCAAAGACCAGGTGATTGTGGGGTCAGATATTGGGGCTATACCCAAATCCAAGAATACTAGTAATTTCAGTATTCTCTTAATGTTAGTATTCAGTTAGTAGACTACAGGAAGGCAAACCACAAGAAGAATCTAGAAACCAGCAAAGGAGTCTAGGGCCCCCAGAACAAGCCAAGCTTACTAGCCCTTTGATTTTTTTTTTTTTTTTTGACAACTGGCATTTAGATCTGTGAACACACAAAATTCTATTGTTTTAAGCCAGCTGGGTTGTTAAACAAGTGTCTGTGCATAACGTTCTTCATAGGATAGAGCCATGAGCAGCTGTCTAAGGATCAAGGCAGTAATGAAGAAGGCACCATTGAAGGAGAGGACTATGCAGTTGTGCTGGGTGGGAAAGAGAGTTGAGGCAGAAGAGGATAGCAGATCTATAGTCGAGAAACCCCTCATAAATACTGGAAGCAAAGGGACGGGTCATCATCAGTAAACTCCCCAGAACCTTACTTGCATTTTGGTGTGGACTTTCACTAGGGAAACAGGTAAGGTTAGGAGGAATTGTGAAGACCTGTGACCCCTGGTGCAAATCAACTTTGTTTCACACCAGGGTGGAAAGTAATAGAGAGGCACTGCTTGGGCATTGGGATTCTCAGCACTGAATGGCAGGAAGAGGATTTTCGATGTCCGAAGTAATTTGGAAGGAGATTTTGAGAAGAGGAAATGAAGTTGCCTTGGTGAGTGTTGCGCTGTTATGGGTAGAGTCCGCAGCAGTTGTGAATTTAGATGATAGTGAAAGATGCTGGTCTAGACCTGGGGACCATACTAAATACTGTAGGTCTGAGGATGGGAAAATGAGATGTGTTCAAGAAACCTCTCTGTCATAGACATGACATCACCGAGGATGGTGTCTTTGATGCTTGGAAGGGTAGACAGATTAGTTGACTCACTGAGCAGCTCTCAACCTGTGGGTTGAGCCCCCATTTGGACTTGAATGACCCTTTCCCAGGGGTCACCCAAGACCATCAGAAAATAGATATTTACATTACAATTTATAACAGTAGCAAAATCACAGTTATGAAATAGCAACAAAAATAGTTTTATGGTTGGGGGTCACCACAACATGAAGAACTGTGCTAAAGGGTCAGGGTATTGTGAAGGTTTGGAAAAACAGCTGTAGACAATGGCTTTGGTAAGGAAATCCTGATTTTGGCTTTGGACATACTCAGTTTGGCCGACTATAAGAGATCTTGGAAGAGGTGTTTGGCTTCTCATAGAAGACAAGAGTTTTAGGAGTTATCACCCATGGATCTGGTAGTATTGCAAGACATTGCATAACTCAGGAGGACTGTCCAAGCTGTGCAAAATTGGCTAAGAACAAAGTTTTGCAAGAACACTCCATTATGGGATTAAGGAGAGCAGGAGTCAGTGAGCTGGAGAGGCTGACTATGTGGGAGTGAGTGGAAACTGAGAACAGTCCTGAAAACTAAGAAAGAGCCTGTTAATTCCTGTGGCTGCTATAATAAATCACCATACACTTGGTGACTTAAAATAGCACAAATGTATTCTCTCGAAGCACGGGATGTCCAAATCGTGCATTAAGCTTGCAGCAGAATGACATTGCCTTCTAGGGCTCAAGGAAAACCCTTCCTTGCCTCACCTAGCTTCTTACGGTTCTGTAGTTCCCTAGCTCATGGCAATGCCACTGTTACCTCTACCTCCTCCTCCGTATGACTCTCTCTTTGTAGCATATAGAAATAACAATTCTCAGCCTCAGGTCAAGAGGGACACATGCTTTCATTATAAGGGTAGTGTAAGTATTCTTGGCACTCCATGTGGTTGAGCCAACATGGCTCCAGTGAGATGCATCCCATACGGAGGCCCGCCCTGAAGGTGACTACGTAAACCCGTATACACCACTTCTCTTAAAAGAGACGCCCATGATTTGGTCTCCCTCTTCTTATCTCCTTCTGTCCTGCTTCTGTTTCTGTATCCACCTGGAAATTCTCTTAAATGAACCCTTGTGTGGGCTTGGCAGTGTGTATCACTTCTCATGTGCGAAACCAACAGGTAGTAGTCACCACAGAAGATAATGTGGTCCGCTATGAACCTCACTAAATCTGAGATGGCTTCACTTTGACCCTGGCTCGGTTCTACTAGCATTCACAAGTATCAGAGGTTAAAATTTAAACATAACCATTTCTAGGATACAGTTCATGCTGCCACTATAGTAAGTCATATACCAGGGAAATTGCTAGATGTAAAACTGGGTTTGTCAGTCACAAAGGATGTTATAGACAACGCTGATCAGGAAAGTTTCAGATAGTGCTTACTGGAAACTTAGAGTTCAGGCAACACATGGGAAAATTGTTATTGTTCAAGTAAGTTTTGTTGTTGTTGTTCTGCGCATGACTTGGGAGACATGAGGGGATGACTGGGGCTTAGTGTTCCAAGAAGGAGGCATCTCCAGAGCACTGGGAGTTAGATCAACCAGTCTGCAAAGGGCCTAACCAATGACCAGGAAGGCTAATTTGTTCAAGATCACACAGTTGTAGTATGGCCTGGAAGACAACATTTTCAGTTTTCAGAGCTCTGCTCATATCTATCTATCTATCTATCTATCTATCTATCTATCTATCTATCTATCTGTTATATATAAGCAACTTTCAACCTGTATATATAATATATATGTATATATTTCATAATGTTCAAAAAGGGTAAAACTAATTTATAATCTGTCATACCCCCATCCCTTCATCCCTTTGTCCCTTCCTCCATCCCTCCCTCCCTCAGGACCGAACCTAGGCTATGGCTTTGGCTATGGAGGGAAGCATTTGCTACTGAGTTACACCTCTAGTTCTTTTGTTCTGAGACAGGGTCTTTCTATATTGTCTATGACATCCTGGCATCCTTGAACTCACTTTGTAACACAGGTGAAGGTGTTGCCTGAGTTGGTAGAATTTCAGGCACGTGCTTTTTAGAACCTTTTTACATAGCACTTAGAGTCAGCAAGCTTGGCTCAGAGACATCAAAGTGACTTTATCTGTTTATCTTTTGGAAGTCAGACCCCTGTGTCTGAGTCCATTCTTCTCTGGATGCTAAGAATATAGAATTAGCAATCTCAGTTTTGGCTTTCAAGGAGCATATAGCCTAGAGCATACCAAGTCTTCTGCCAATAATTTATCATCTAAGGCAGAATTCATTCAAACTTATTATTGTATGCCAGAATATTTTGGGAGCTAGTCATGAATTAATCAATGAAACAGACAAAATAATGGAGCCCATAATATATTTTAATGGTGAGAATAAGAAATTTATAGCTAAATGTGCCAGTGTTCTACTGTGTATGAGGCGTTTAGGAGATTAAAATAGCAGTTTCTAGGGACTCCAGCACTTCCTATAATTTTTCATCAGGGCTAGAATTGTTGACTTATCATTCTGAATTTTGTTTCTGTATCATCTCATTTAATTCTTGAAATAGATTATTTACAGTTTTCTTACAAATGGGGAGATGGCTTAGAAATATAGTGATCCCCTTTGAGCCATGCATGTGGCCTGTGGACAGTCACTGAAGTCTGGCTTTCCAGAAGCTATTGTGTTTGTCTTCCATCCTTTGCTTTCCTTGCCACTGTGGTTATTTCTGGTCTCACTAACTCTTTACCTTTCCTGCCACTCACACTTCCCCAGGGCTCCTTCCTCCATATATGACCACTGTTCATACCACACATGATAAGCCCAGATGTAACCAGCAGAGAGATTTCAGTAGATATGCCTACTCTCCATTATCTCAACACATGGCCTCAGTGTGATGGCTCCTTTTCACACCATTTCTGAGCTCTATCCCTTCTACCTGGGGAGGAATCTTCTCTTCTTCACTCCATTATGGGAAGGTTCTCTAAAGGGGGGAATCGGCATTTAAGAGTCTTTGCACCTGATGACACTCTCAAACATGGCATTCAAGTGAGCTGTGGTGGCCTCCTGAGTAGTCTACTGTGATGCTTGCATGGGTACTGTTGGGTTGAACTCAGGTATACCCTTGCAGCAAGTGTATGAGCAAGCTCCTTTTGACATCCCAATGTAAAATCTCAAACTAAACAACAGGAAAATCTACCCTAACCTGCCTCTTGTCACCATTATTTATTTATTTTCCCAGTGGTTTGTAGTTGGCTTCTTCCAAACCATCTGGGTTAGTTTTTATCAACTTGACACGCACCTAGGAAAAGGGAGCTTCAGCTGAGAAATTGCTTCCTTCAGATTAGCTTGTGGCCATGTCTGTGGGAACAGTTTTTTCACGAATAGTTTATGGGAGAGCCTAGTCTACTGAGGCTGCACCATCCCTGGGCAGGTGGGCCTTCGCTGTATAAAGAACGTTGCTGAAGATGAGCCTGGGAGTAAGCCCAGCCAGTGGACAACACTCCTTTATCGATGGCCTCTGCTTCAGTTCCTGGCTCCAGATTTCTGCCCTGACTTCTCTTCATGATGAAGGATAAACTGGAAGATGGAATAAACCCTTTTCTTTCCATTTTGCTTTTGGTCATTGTGTTTATCACAGCCATAGAAATATAAGGCTTTATTGAAAAGTCTCTTTCACAGATAGCCAAGACTTTTAACCAGCTAATCTTAGTTATAATCCCTGTATGAAGTAGGGATCTAATAATAATTTGGTATGTTTGTGGGACACAGTGTGATGTTATGATTCATGTTTGCATTGTGTAACCTTTGCACAGAAGAAAGTTTTAAATGTACTCACTTTTAAGAACTAATAAGGGTTTTAGGTATACAGTGATAGATTTTTAAATAAGCCTTATTTAATCTTTATGCAATTAATATCTTTTGGTTATCTCTTTTTTCTTGGAAATAAAAACATCTTATACAGTTTAGGTTTGCCTCGTACTCTTGATTCTAACTGTGCCCCCCATGCAGTAGGATTAAAGGAATATACTACAGCACTTGGATCAAACGAATCTTTAATTGTTAGTAAGCTACTTAGGATATGTGGGGTCAAATGAGCTTGCTTTGTAGGGCTGTGTACAAGCTTGGACAGAAAGCACTATGATCATGTCACTAAAAGGACTTTTCTTATGATTAACAATGTCAAATTTTGCAGACATCCAATTTAAAAGGTAAAACATTCAGAAGAATATAAAATTTACTTGTATACGAAACCTGTGCCCTGATATATTGTGAATAAGAAAAATCTATTTGTTATTTTTTTATTAGAAATATCACCCCAGTTTGACTAATAATTATTTCTTACAACAGCTTATAATATGGCATCTACATTTCATCTTTTGAATTACATAATCACGATAGTTACTCAGATTATCTCAGTATACTGACACTTATGTATTTAAAGCAAAAAGTTATCAATAATTCCTAAGGTTGCGTTTGCATGTTTTCTCCTCCTTCTTATATAAGCAATTTAAATGTTATCCAGATATTTATAATTTAATAATAAAATACTCTTAAAACTAGGGGAAATGTAGATTTGAAAAGAAGTAGAATATAGACACCAATGCTGCAGAGTATTATCAGTTACTATAGTTAAGCACAAAAGGTGGCGTGGACCTCCGAGTGGTCAAAACAAAATGTGGATGGCCATATAGCTTTTGCTGTTTTGCTGTTTTGTTGTTCACAAAAACCCATTTACTGTGGTATAGATACTGTTAGGTGTCCTTTGTACAGGCATGTGTGTCTGCATGCATGTGTGTGTGTGTGTAATTAGTCTTTTCCTTGACTCTAACAGCCCAACTTTTGCTGATGAAGAGGAGGAGGCACTGACATGCTAGGAAGTTTTCCAGAGTGCACACAGCTGATCAGCCTTAGCGAGACATTCGGAACCAACCTCTTTGACTATAGGCTTTTCAGGGAGCTCAGTCCGGTTTTTAAGTGTTTCACCCTGTACTTGCCCAATGTAGAGCACTTCCCCAAGAAGACAGGAAGAAGAGGCCATTCAAGGTCTCAACTCCTCTGCTGAAAGTCAGAGATTAAATATCAAAATGCAATTATAATAACAACTCCTTAGGAAACAAATCTGATATAATGTTCACTTGGTTAATCATACTTGTGTCTAAGGTGGTGTTAACTGTTTCTATGTTAATGAAATATTTTGTTTTATTCTTAAGCACAATATAAAATATAAGGTATTTACATCTGTCTGGGCATACATGTATATGTGTTATAATCTAGTATAAAGGATGAAGAAAGATTGAAACAAAGAATTGCTTTTTCACAGGAATGCACAACAATACAAGAAACTAAGCAAACAGCCATGATCTGAACAGCTGACTTGGAGTCATAGACTGAAAACCTTTTGTGGTGGTGGCCAGCCCAAAGATGGAGCAAGTATTATTGCCCTAGTCTTAATTCTATTGCTTCAATAAACACTTTCACCTAAAATAGCTTAGGGAGGAAAGAGTTTATTTCATTTTAGCCTTTAAGGTCAAAATCAAGGGAAGTCAGGGCAGGTACTGTGGAGGAACGATGCTACTGCTTCCTCTCATGCGCACACTGCTACTCTTTGTAAATAGCACCAGCCCACCTGCCTATGGATGGTACTGCCCACAGTGGGCTGTTATCTCCCACATTCAGTAAGTAATAGCCAAGAAAATGATCTTCAGATATCTACACAGGTCAATATGATAGAGACAATCCCTCAGTTGAGGTTTCTTCTTCCCAAGCATGTCTAGTAGACAACCAAGATTACCCATCACAAGTATGGAAGTCTTAATAACACTTACTTGATATTATGTTGAAAAGTCTTTGAACTGTAAGAAATGTTCTATACCAAGCCATTTCATCTTTGGATCTTGTTAGGATTATAATCAAAAATCACCAAATGCAGAGAAACACACATGTTGACTAATACACCCTTTGAATCAAATGTATATGATTTAGAAAGCATTTTTTCACACTTACTTAGACCCTGGGTAGCTTGCAAACATCAATTTATGGGATTTACGCTATAATCACTTAAGCTTTGAAAAATTGAGCACTGATATTTTTCATCTATTGACAATCCATTGTCCAATGTCTAGTCTGATAATCCAAGTCAAAATGATACAGGTTTGTTTGATTTACTGACTTTTGTGTGATTATTTCTATCTTGGACAGCCTTGTTCTTGCTTCATCATCATGTGTAGACCCAAGATGGAAATGTACATCTTCACACCTAAACAGTGAAAGACTTGGGACATATAAAACCATATAGTGGCAAAGGGGCTGCTATAGCATAGACTACCAACTCTAGGCAGCATTTAAGCTAAACATATAGGAGACTCTTACAAAGATATTGCTGTACTTCCCTTTGCAATGGACTGATTATTTTGGCTTTGGTTTTGAAACTATATTTAAATGTGGCATGATCTCTCAAGTGAGTGTGTATTCTATTTAAAGAAAAGTGTTTGACAGTGCTGTGAAATTTTTATTTTATTTTACTTTTAGTCAAGTACGTGGCAATTCACATGGTCTTAAGCCATAAACATTACCTCATAAATGGCCCCATAGAAATGTATCAACAAAATTTACACCACTCAGATCAAGTCTTAGAATAGCAGCTGCTGGTTCCCTGGCTAAGAAGCAGGTGTGAGACCACCTAGTGTACCAGCTCAGAAAGCTACCTGCCAACACTGGTTGGGTGCCAAATAATACTACAGAGAGGGTTACAGGCTGAAGATAGATTGTTGACATGGTTACATGATTAACTGTTTGTAAACAGTTGAGGAGAGAGAGAGAGAGAGAGAGAGAGAGAGAGAGAGAGAGAGAGAGAGAGAGAGGAGAGAGAGAACAAAAACAAATGAAACAATTGCTAAACTGTCTAAACCAAATACACATCCAGGACCTAATTTAGAACACTGGCATTTTTATGCTTTTCTGTTACCCGCTATGGGTGGACAGAAGAAAAATAAATCTCCTAGTTAAGCCATTGTAGGAGACATTTGCATTGTTTTCATGAGAAAGAGCACATAATCTGAACTGTATGTGTGTGTGTTCTTGGGAGCGCCTCGATCCGGGAGGTCCACATTTTATTATCTGAGAACTGCAGAAGGCCTGCCAAAGGGGACACGGTCTCCACCCTACCTGCTCCAATGAAAGCTACAAACTCAGAGGACAAGTGGAGAAATAATTAGGAAATCCTTGTCCATGTAAAACAGCTTGAGTGCTCTGCTGTCTTTCATGAGGGCCCCACTCCTTCAGTTCTGAGAGAAGCGACCTCAAGCTCACACTGCTGGGAAAGACATTTAGATGCAACCTTGTAAAACTCTTAAGAAATTGGCTCAAATTTGCTTATACTCAGATCTCTTTGGAAATATATATATATTTTAAGCCACTGCATTCAGTCACAATGCATCTAAGAGTTCTGGTTAATTTTATAGTTTATTAAAATAAGGTTTCATTCTGCAACTGAGAACAGGCCAGGAGAAAGCAGCAAGTTGGCTCACTGAGCCTCACGGAGCTCCAAGTAGACTGGAAGGAAACTCACTTGCCTTTGTGGGTTTCATCTTGATTTAAAGGGTATCTAGTTCTAAATGGGCTCACATGTGCTTTGAGAAAAAGTGTGTGTAGCCAGTGATGGACTAGGAGAATCTGTTTTATTTGATTTAAGAGGCTGTTTTTTCTTTTTTTCCTTTTTTTTTCTGCAGCATATTTTCCATGGAATTGATATCTGTAAATAAAATGTTTGGTACAATTGCAGCACCAATTTCAATGATTAAAATAGAATTCCATTACAGTTAGTCTTCAGAGATCCAGCATGCTCTGAAGAGAATGAACCAAGCAAGTCTGAGTTATTCTTAGTCCAGCTCTGGCTCTTATATTTGGACTATGTGGGACCAGGTATGAGATGATTATTACAATTAAAAAGTAGAAATCTGAAGATATATTCTAAGACTATTCTCTCCAGCAAAGACTCTGGAATGGTCTAGAAAACAGAGAAAGGATCTCTGTACAATCAGCTAGAGGAGTCTATGGCTTAAAGTTGTAAATTAATAGATTTTATTTTTATAACAGTTTTAGGTTCACAAAAAACCTAAGCCAATGATAGAGATTTCTCCTCCTCTTACCTCTACCCCTTACATCCTTTATCAGCTGTGTGTGACAGTGCACAGCTAAGGTATCACAGGATCCTGGAGAGGAAAACAAGAAGGTCTTGAGTTCAAGGTCAACCTGGACTATTTTGTGTCTCTGAATAAGCATTTCACTGGATTCATTAGGTTAGGATGTAGTTCAATGGTGGGCCACTTCTCTGGCATAAAGGAAGTGTTAGGGTTAACCAAGGGCAACATGGACAAAGACCCATCCACACTCTGTCAGCTGAAGCACAATTTTAAGGGCTTCAGGTCAGCTAAAGCAAGTCTTTGGTTTTTATGCATAAAAGGATTTCTGGATAAGTCATTATAAAACAGAGTTTGGAGTTTTTAAAAAAATGGAAAAATAGACTTTCAAAGAAAGATTCAAATACATCCATGGGCATAGTATGGGCTTCTCAAAGAAGTCAAAGTTGATTCAAACATATCCTTAACATAGACTTTAATCATCAGAATTATAGAGAGACACTTAGAGAAAAAGATAAGATCTACCTAAGCAAGCATGCGTGTTTCTCAGGGCAGTCAAAATTAACTGTATTAGCAATGGACATAAATAGCATCTTGGTAGCTCTGAAGTGACATCCCAAAGATTGCTAGGAAGCTTTTCCTTTCTGATAAGTGAGATTATGGGATGGCTCTGGAGATGCCTTCGATGGGTTTACAACGTGATAAGGTAAAACCTGGAGCCCTTAGGATTGCCCAAGAGGCTTTAAGGGCCATCTTTTACTGTACATGGAGTTTCTGTTGAAATGCCTTGAAAATTACAGGTTTGAGCTGAGAAAAGAGATAATGTTAACCATACTGAAACTCTTGATCCTCAGGTGTTGAGATTCTCCAACCAGATATGCAGGGTGTGGGTTCTTTGCTTTTCTTATGCCCAATAATTTTCATGGTATTTCTATCCTGCCTCAGTCTTAATACCTAGGAAACAAAAGTGAAAGACAGAAGAAAAGAAACATGGCACTGGAGTGCTAAGTAAGATTGCATGTGTTGTGAGTAATGCATACTTGTATCATGACCTTGTTTCCATGAGTCTTGTTCCCTCCAAATTCTAGTGCTTCATATAGCTGCTCCCCATCTCTAATCCTTATTGGCCAGTGATCTCTCACTCCCTTGTTTTCCCCGAGAATGTTATCTGGGTGAAACTACACAGGATACATCACTTTGATTGGCTTCTCTCACTTACCGACATTCTTAGTCTTCTCTTAGCTTGAGTATTTGAGTAATACCCGGGTGCAGGAAGTGAATTTAGGTTAGGGTTCTGTTGAAGTGGCATTTAAAAAAATGACTTTCAAAATGTGATGCACAAAATGGACTAAATATACTGTCCTCACCACTGTCCCTCATGGAAGGTCTAGGTAGAATTTTCTCCTACAGTGTATTTCTTCCATTTGGGGGAGTTTTCTTGTTGTCATAGAAAACCCCATTTGACAGAATTCTCTAAATGTTGAACTTTATTTGTTAGTGAAGACAGGTTTTTCTGTTGAAACTCATGACTGGAATTTTGAGTGGATCAAAAATATCCCTTGTTTCCCATGTCTGCAAAACAAGGTCATATATATATGGAACTGGAATTTCTTCCTACAGCATCAACTTGAAGGGTTGAGTTCTGTTTGGCCTAAAAGGATTGCTCGGTGCTGATAAGTTTTAACTTGTTTTTCTTTATCTCCTTTAGGCTTAGCAGTGAGACAGGAAAGGAGTTTCACAAAGGCAAAGCAACCACAGAAGCCATCCTCAAAGCTGGTGGGAGGAAATTCTGGGAGCATTTAAGGAATTTATTATGCAGTCATGGCCTGTAATAAAGGAGATTAAGGCCAGTTACTGCTGTGCTGATCCTGTTGGGTTTTGGAACACCTTTAATGTTCCCAGTGCAGTGCTGGTTGTCACAAGAAGCCACATGAGCTGTGTTGTTTGTAATGATGTGCTGTCAGCACTGAGTGGAGCCCTGACTTGGAGGAGCTCATGCTGGTGACTCATTGCAACAAACAATTGACTCATTCGGATAGAACCTTTTCCATGATGAAGGGCACCACCTGTCAGAGGGAGAGCCAAGCATTGATTTCGGGCTCCTAAAGTACCAACACCCAGTGAATTCCAAATTCTCAAATTATCTGCCACCTTTATAATGTTAGAGTGGTGTGATCTTGCCCTCCAATGGGAACTTCATGGGGACATCTCTTCTGGATGTTTGCCTAGATGATACCTTTTACAGTGTCTATTCATATGCCATCCCTCAGTTCAAACTGCAGAGAATTTTTTGAATATGTGTGGTATCTTGCATGTTTGTATGTATTTTTGCACATGCGAATCTGACTGTAGGAGTTACAATTGGCCACCATGTCTCCCTACTCTGAAATGGATTCTGAGGATCTAAACTCAGGTTGTCAGGTTTTTGTGATAAGCACTTTATCCACCAGACCATCTCCTTGTTCCCTGAATATTTTGTTTAGAATTGATTTCTATTAGACATTGTAGCGAAGGCATATGGAAATTCCTAAAATAGATCCTACAGAAACAGTATCTTTATTAGCATGTTTGTAGCCAGGGGTGTGATCTGTATGTTATATTAAATTGAGCTCTTATGCCAGGCACTGAATTAGGCAATGAGGTTTTATATCAACAAAAGACTCAGGCTCCAGACCTGAGATATAGATAGCTGAATATGACATGTAGTCATAGAAATACACCCTGATAGAATAGTTCAACACAGTCAACAGCATAGATACAAATACCTAGATACCTCAGTAATGAACTCTGTGAGAATCTAATGTGGGGTATGTGTTGGGGGTCACTAGATGGTGATGTGTGACAAGGTTCTCTAGGCAAAGTAAACCACACTGCCAATGTACTGAAATATAGTATGCTGTAGTATCTAAAAATTTATTATTTCTGATTCTTGAAAATGAGAGATAAGTGTAGGTCAGCTGTACCCAAACTGAAGCTTCACTAGGAGGGTGTTGTCCATGTCATTGTTAAGGAACATGTGTTTACATGGTAGACTCTGGAAGTGGTTTAAATGATTGAACTATATAGTGTCTTGGATGCCCTTATTATCTAAAGAGAATTTTTAAACATCAAAGAAGCAGACTTGGCAGAGAGCAAGAAGAATAAGACATGATGGAGTGGAACAGAGAAGGGAAATGGGAAATAGAATTCGGAGAAGTGGTTCAAGGTCTGGGGAAAGAAAAAGATCCAGTTGACTCTGGCTTTCTGTTGTTGAGAAGTAGTCATGTCTCACATAAGCAGCCATCAGTAGAAAATTTTTGAAAAGGTGTGTGTGTGTGTCTTGGGGAGGTAGTTATGGCTGCCTAAAAATAAGGGACTCAAGTTTGAGCATTCTCATATGGATTTTGTCTTCAAGTCAGCATGGAGGACTCTCCAAATGAATAGTTCTCATAGATGGCAGGTTGTGAACATTTTTGTACTCCATAGGGACTCTTACATATAGGGGCTTTGTTTTTTAAAGTGACACATCTCTGAAAATACTTTTTTTAGTACAAGTCCTCTGAATTTCAGTACAATGGGGTTTACTATCTGAGATATCTGTTTTTCTAGGTACCCCAAGTATGAATTTTATTTTTTAAAGTTTAGGAATAGATTTTTTTTAAATTCTATTTTCACTTTTTCTTCTTGAAGAAGTGAATACTCTAAATCAAGAAGAAATATATTTCCTAATATTTCCAATGCATAGTGTTATCTCTGCCCTCTCACTGTTCTACTCTGGAGAATGTAACATTTGTATTCTGTCCCCTGAACTTATTTGCCTTTGATACAGGACTCTCCTCTGAGCCACACTGCCACCAACATCAGACTTCCCACAAAGTTCCTCCTAGCTGGCCTTGTTGACTATTGGTATTCCTTCTTGGAAAGTAGAGACATGGACTCGCTTTCAGTTACCCCTTCCAACCAGTTGCATGTGATTTTCCCAATATTTTACATGGCCTTGGGGTCTTGAGGAAGACTGTATTAAAGGGTCACAGCATTAGGAAGGTTGAGCAGTGGTTTTCAACCTTCCTATTGCTGCGACCCATTAATACAGTTTCTTATGTTGTTGTGACCCCCAACCATAAAATTATTCCATTGCTGCTTCATAACTTTAAATTTTGCTATTGTTATAGACATTTGATATGCAAGCTATCTGATATGTGACACCTGCAAAAGAGTCTTTGAACTCTGCCAAAGAGGTTGAGACTCATAGGCTGAGAACCATTGGTATAGTATATAGGTATGGTGTAGGAAGGAGAAGGTGCTCCATTTTCATAACCATGGGGGGAGTTAATAGCCATGCTAGATGAAACCTTGGCTGGTTTAATATTACCCACAACTCCTACCCTTAACTACTCACCTATTGCTCTATAAGTAAGCCCCATTAATTTTTTTCTGTGTAAATTTGCATAGAATTTTGCCTTTTTCTGTTTGTCATTTGGGACTATAGGGGAATGGTAGACTTTTGTATCTCCTTTTGTAAGGACTTTCAGCAACAGTCACTCTCTTCAGTGACTCTTAGATCCATTTTAAAGACGGACAAAGAGATGGAGAGAAGACAAATATTATGAACAGCTGAAGTTTTCAGAGCTGGAATTTGAACGTATCTGATTTCAATACCAATGTTCAGAACCATCAATTTTTTGTTTGTTTGTTTTTTTGTTTTGGATTTTGGTTTCTTGAGGCAAAGTTTTTCTATGTAGCTCTGGCTACTCTAGAACTCACCCTGTAGACCAGGTTGTTCTTGAATGCAGAGATTCTTGCCTGGCTTTGTTTCCAACAGGAGTCATCATGCTTTGCTACCACTAATTTATATTAGCATATATTAACATATTTTAAAGCTAATATTTGTTTAACTTCCCAGGGCATTGAAAAAAAGTGAACCATGGAATATAGCTTATCCTGATTTATAATATGAGGTTCCATACATGGAAAAAACTCATTACCTAGATGGGTCTAATATAGTATATCTACTTGTACTGAGATGGCAGACTTTTGAAAACATCTACATTTAGTAAATTTTTTAGTGTGAGGAATCCAAGAAGAGTACAGAGATAGTTGGAGACTAGGGGACAGGTGATCTACATGTCGGTTAGGTTCTAGTGTGTGTCTTTAAGTAAATAACCTCACCTTTTCTGGTTCATTGACAGTGAAAATAAAGAGAGACATAACTATCTCATCAAAACACAAACTGAAAACTATTCACTTGAATGTTTTGGATGGATAGGATTGCAGTATTTCCAGATATCAGTCAACGTTATATTGGTATTTTGCTTCTAAATAGCTTTGCATATTTTTGACATGCATTTAAACACATAACATTATGAATTTGGACACATACATAGCATGAAAGATAATAATGTGTCTATCACACACGAAGCTTCTATCACTCCACTTTCTACCATATTGGCAAGCAACAGACTTATTTTTGCAGCTCTTGTTTGCATTTTTGAAAGTTTTACATCAATGAAATAAGACAGTGTGTATTCTTTTTTACCTGGATTGTTTCAATCAGAATAATTATTTTGGGATTGATCCATGCTGTCATACCGAATGATATAAAATTTTATAGTTAAGCCTTTTTATCCATGCATCCACTGATGGGCATTTAGGATGTATCCAGCTTTCTAATTACTAAAATACAGCTGTAGCAAATGTCAGTGCTTGAGTCTTCATAGGATCATGCGTTTCCTTTTCTCCTGGGGAAAGCTCAGGAATAGAATGAATAGGTGTGTCTAACCAGCAGCTCTTATTCCAAAGGGATTATACAATTTTACATTTCTGTTGGCAAGTCGTGAGAGTTACAGTTTTTGTACATCCTTTCCAGAACTTGCTTTGCTTGTCTCACTAGCTTGAGTCATGCTACTAGAGGTTTGGTAGCAACCTATTATGGTTTCCATTTCCCTGATGTCCAATGAAGAGTCTTTTTCACAAGTTTATTTGTCAAGATTAGAAGCTTTCAATTTCAGTGAAATTGGACTTGTATCAGTATTTTCTTTGAGCAAAATGCTTTGGTGATATATATATATATATATATATATATATATATATATACATACTCACATATATACATATATATTACTCTCATACATTTACTGTGATTAAATTTCCCTGTTAATATTACTTCAGTGGCAGCTAAAAACCATTGGCACATTACAGTATCCTCATCTTTATTCATTTGAGAGTGTGCTTTTCTGTTATCCATTGGCTATTTAGAAGTGTCTTTCTTAATTTTCTGACACATGATTGAGGGTTCACTGTACAGTTTCTGACAACTGATTCCTTATCTAATTACCACTGGGATCTGACAGTATGTTTTGTTTGAATTACAACCTCCTGAGTTTATGGAGACCCAATTCCAGTGATAGAGGTCAATGCCAAGTCATGCATTCTTAATTTTATAGCATTATGTCTCAGTCTAAGCTCTGTGTTATAGAAGCGGAAGTGAGTATAGATGAACCTTTTTTAGGGAGATCCAAGAGATCTCTCAGCTGTCAAAAGACTCTAAGGAAGATTAGTGCAAATAGGGCAGTGACAGGAAATTGAATATCCAATTCTGAGATTCTGAAATGCAAGACCTCCTTCTCTGCTCAGTAGAACTCTAACACATTTTCAAATTGCCTTTTCCAAATAGTCTATAAAAAGAAGCCCTTTACACAAAATAACTAACTTATGAAATGTTCTTGGAAAATATTCTTTAGTTCCAGAGACTATTGGCAAGTTCAGTTTCGGTCTAGAGATTTGGAACTTGCATCAGCAAAAAAATTTTATAAGCATGTTTACTAACCCATGTATTAATTTTTAAAAATCAATTTGCATCCAATGTAATTTTGTTTGAACTTTCAGCTGTTTGTCTTTTGCTCTCTGCTGACATGTTCCTGCCTTTTCAAACAGGGCAGTCCTCTAAAAGCTTTTACTTAATCTGCTTTACAAAATTACTAATCATCTTTTAGCAGGGACAAATGCAAAGTAACCATGTGACACATAATTCATAATGTTTTCTTTTTTTTTTTTAAAGCAACACCTTGCTTTCCCCCCCCCCCCCCCCCCCAGCTTGTCAGCCGTCTGGCAGTTTGTTTTCCTGCAATGAATCAGAATCTGCATGCTGGGCCATTTGCACCATCTGTTACAGGAGTGTTATGGGGGAGACAGTTCTAGACACCTGGTGGGATGACGTGGAAATGTCAGCTCTGGGGTAAACTCATTCCAGTGACAGAAGACCAAGAGGAAAGGTGGGAGGAGTGGATGCCACTGATAACCCCAAGAGTGACACACCTTTCCTAAACTTGGGAAAATATATGCATGCCTGTATGTATATAGAAGTATATCTACACATATGTTTGTAAATATGCCTGCAGACATGTTTTAAAGCATGCACTTATGGAAAGCATACCTGCAAGCATGTTTGAAAAATGTCTGCATGTATATTTGGAAGTATGCTTGTATGGATATACAGAAGTATGTAGGCAAGTATGCCTACATTTGTTTGGAAGTTTGCCTAAATATGTTTGTTGGTACTCTTGCATATATGTAAATAAGTATGCTTGTACATATGCATGGAAGAATGCTTGTATGTATATATAGTAGTGTTTTCTATGTATGGGAATATGCCTGCATATATGAATGTATATGTGTATGTATGTATACAAGCATTTATGGAAATATACCTGTTTGAAAATATGCTGCATGCATGGAAATATATGTGTATGCATAAATGGAAGTATGCCTACACATAGTTCTAGAAGTATGTTTCCAAGTGTGTACTTTTAGCATCAGTGACTTTTCAGAATCTTAATGATGGATGTGATCGCATTCTTGGGAAATACAAAGGACTTAGAGGTACAGGTTCTGGGAAAAAGTCAATAGATATAATTTTCAAAATGTGCCTCTATTTATGTTTTTCCATGAGTTACTACGAGTGAGATTTTCAAGGGCATCCTTTGGGAATGAATACAGCTTTAAATGTGGACCCAGAAAACTACTATTTTTTTATGTTGTTCAATAATTTTGGATTTTTTCTTTGTTACAGAATTATTAGTGAAAGAGCTGCTTAATATCCACCTCCAACCTCAAGTTTTAAAGTACCTGAAACACCCAGAAACTTCCAACTAGTTGAAGCTAGCCTGCAAATGTTTATAGGTGTTTGACTAACTTGAACACTTAACACTTACACATGATGAACAAAGAACTGTGAGCCTTTTCCAGTTATGGACTATTGAAGCTGATTTCCTGTCAAAGCAATTCCCTGGAAAAATAAGAAGGGCTTTCTATGATGTGTTATACTGTGCAGCTTAAATTTGCACACATAAGCTCACACACACACACACACACACACACACACACACACACACACACACACACGCACGCGCCCTTTCCTTCTCACTGATGGTCCACAGGATTTAAAGGTGTTCATCTGAATCACACTTACTTCTCAGTGTTTGAGTTCAAAGTTGTACAGTCATTAGTGAAGCTAGTTTTCAAGCCCAGATCCTTCATGTATCAAGGATCAGGCATATTAGTCTAACACACTACAAGATATTCTCCTTGTTCATAGGTTCTAGAGGACTCCACCACTGACAGCAGGCCCAGAGAACTTCTGTAGTAGGATGCGGTTAGATGACTTCACTGTAATCCATTTCAAAGGCTCAGATGCCATTTCAAGCACTTCTCACTTCATATACCAGTAAGCTTGTAGGGAACACAAATGTGGATCATTTTCTTCCTGCTGCTGTGCAGTTATAATTTTGGCATACATCTAAAATTGTCATCTCCACGCTCCTCATCTTTGCTGGCATCTCTCTTAAGGAACATCCACCGTTTTGTGACTGTCTTAGTTCACGCTATTAATTTTCACATGCAATTTTGTAACCTTCCAACAGACTTTTCTCTGTGTTCTACTCTGTGGTCAGCAGGGCAGTTATGACATAGCTGTTCAGTTCTGCTTTCTCTCAGGCATCTTGAACTCCCTGCTGTCTTCTGTATGGAAAATATGGGAGATTGTTTCGTGATCTTGGATGTACCTCTCTTCTGCTCACTCTCCAGGCCTCCTTCCTTAGATGCCTGGCTGAATCTCAAAGCCCTTGTTCCATGAACTTTCTCTAATTGAAGCTTTTTCTCCTTGTTTCATTTTATTATTAAACCCCCATCCTGCTTAGTATTTGTTAATTGCCTGTTGTACTGTGGGCACCTCAGAGGCAGGCCCTGCAATACAGTCATCTCTGCACCCAAAACTATAGCATGGGGTTTGCATATGGGAGGAGCTTAATAAGAGTGTTCTTGAGTTTATTGCTCCTGAATGCCCTCTGAAACCTTCAGGAAACAGTATATTTGAGGAAAGTAGTGTTATGTCTTTGAGGTAGGTGAGGGGAGTACTAACTTTGTCAACATAATTAATGACTTGAAAACGGCTCTATCCCTTTCTTTTCAGCCTCAGTAGAGCCAAATCTCAATTGCTATATTCCTGTGCACAGATCTAGTCTCTAACTCTTGTTCAGAGACCTCATTGGATGAAGTCATAGATAGGACCTAGACATGTCTGTTTTTGTAAACCTTCCAGGACCTAAAATCCATCTCTTCATCCCCCCCAAAAAACAAGAGCAGTAGAATCTCGATACTGAAACAAGTGCCAGGACAAAGCCATCTTCACCCATGTCCCCACCACCATCCAGTTATCCTCCTTAGCAACAGCGTGTCTGTCCTCTTCCTCCAATTTCACAGTCCCCTCCTCCCCATGGGGCTCCATATTTCCCCCAGACAGCTAAGGGTCACTCTGTTTATTTTATGTCATCCCTTCATATGATATTATGATGCAGACTCATGAGTCCCCATCCCCAAAGGCAAATCTGATGGCGATTTGGTCTTACATACAGAGAAGGGTAGGGTTCTCAGGTCTTCCAACAGGGTTACCTGCTCCCTTCACAGTGGATGTGTGACCAGCTGGCTTTCTTGTATGTTTTAGCCTCAGTGTCCTTAAAATGACTTTTTCTCTTTTGTCTTCAGGTTGTTGAAGATCATGTTCCTTTTTTTAGAACTTCTTTCCCACCTCCTTATCTCCACAGTCTACTTCCCATTCTTCTCTCAGTTCTTAAACATTCTTTCTCTTCTACAAGAATTTCTTTATTCTGTAGACTGGGCTGACATCCTCACCAGTACATAGGAGCTCAGGATGAGCTCACCATCTTTATCTCCCCCAATACACTGACTTCTACTGGGGCGAGACTAGATTTTATTAGTTAGTACACTCCCACTTTCTGACAGTATCTGGGCACAGATCATGCTCTAGGAGAATCTGTTCACCTGTCGACTACACAGAGGTTGTCATGACCTCGCCACAGACATATATGAGGCAATGTGTGTGTATTCTGGAGATCTGCTCAGACAAAACTCTTTTCCACTGGTACAGTCTTGACACTTGTTTCAACCCAGTTCCTTGGAGTATTTAAAAACACTCAACTACTTTCATTCAGATCTTTATCTATCATTTATTAAGGTGAAAGAGTCAGGTCTAATTAGAGGTGGAAAGGTATAAGGGTATACAGTCCTGCCCTGCAATACAAATAAAGAGTGCACTGTCCTGGGCCCTGGCAATTTAAATGCTGGCAAAGGAGAGGTGGAACCACCCATCATCTCTACCAGAAACAAACTTATCAACTGAAAACAAAGGGCATCATTTCAGCAGAAAATATGTTGATGCTGAATTAGAAAAAGTCATTAGAAAGTTTGTGTGTACTCAGCAGTAAGAAAAAAATGATAACCTAAAAGTTGCAGGTAAATGAATGGATCTGGAGAATATCCTCCTGAGTGAGGTATCTCAAACCCATAAAGATAAGCAGGGGATGTACTCACTCATTAGTGGACTCTAAACAAAAAAGCAAAAAGCAAAGCATGTCCAAGCTGCAAACCACAACCACCGAACAACTTGGGATCTGAACCACCTTGGACTTACACCTTGGATGCCATTCCCTCTAGAGGAACACCTGACTCAGTCTTGATGTTGCAGGGAGGAAACTGGATCTGTCAGGAGTGGAGGCTGAACTGAGCAATATTGGGACAGTGGGACCTGCTGCTCATGGGGAGGAGATGGAGAGATGTGGAGAAGAGAGAGTGACTGGTGGGGGTGGTCGGGGGAAGGGACCTTGAATAAGGATATACACAGATAGAAAATGTGACTTTATTCATAATAAAAAATTTTAAAAAAAGAAAGTTTGTGTAGACAAAGATATAATGTTTACCTCCTTGCCCTTTGGTAGTTGAGAGCAGAATTTACATACGATCTCAGTCCTCCTACCGGTGACCTCATTCAATAGGCATTGAAAGTTAGCCATCATCATGAACACTTGACTTTCAGGCCCAATTTCAGGTCTAGGTGCTGGTGTAATTGATGCAACTTTTCTGGGAACATCAGTGAGACTACACACACAACCAGAAATAGTCTCTCGCACAAATAAGTTTCATATTCTATGGACTCCAAGCTTGGGCTAGTGAGATGGCTCAGTGGGTAAATCAGTTGCTCCAAAAACCTGAGACCTAAATCTGAATCCTAGGATCTCATGTAAAGGTACGTGGAGAGAATCTAAGCCACAAAATAGTTTTGACCTCTACATGCACCCTTCTTTCACATCCCCCACATCTCACAAGTATACACATTCATGCTAATAAATAAAGCTACTTGACCTAACTCTGTATCCACAGTAATGTAGGAAATAAAGTCTATCTCTAAAGAGGTAGAGGAAAATATCCCAGACTGTTTTAAAATTTTAACAGTTGGTAAGAGAGAGAATGGATGTAGTGTTTAGTGAAGCCTCACTGTTTCCAGAGTGGATGGCCATTGGCCAGTCTGCTGTTGTATCTTGCTGTATGTATTTCTTATTACTTTGGTATCACCAGTTCCTGGCTCATTCATTCAGCACTTATTGAGAGTGTAAATTCCATTCTGTTCTGTAATTCCTGTGTGTAAGGAGCTACTGGTAATGGGAACGATCTTGGTCTTATGCAGAGAAAAAGAGCACCCATAAATAATTCCAAGTCAAAAACAGGGCAAGTGGAGTGAGGGTGAGTAGGGAAAGTGACAGAGTGTGATGGGGATGTGTGGGGAGCGTTCTGTCAGAGGAAAGGGAGAAATGGAGGAAAGTGGTGGGGGGCATCTGTAAGGAAGGACACTAAGTCATGTAGAGCGGGTGACCACAGAGAGAGTGACGACTAGGTTTCTATTACTGTGAGAGCTGGCCTGCAGGAAGGAAGTTTCCTGGTTAGGAAGGACTTGATTTCTGCATGTTCTATGAGCAGTGTATGTGGCCTTTTTGGCAATAGGGTCTACCATTAAGTTCTGACGGACGGCTGAGAGCTATGGCAATTGCCTATATTGTTTGGGGGTCTCTGGGACACCTCTGCCAACAATTGTCAGGAGGTATCCCACACCTGGCACTGGCTTTTTTTTTTTCCATTGGGCAACACATGGCTTTTGGGATGAGTTTAATCTCCTGCTTAGTATAACTCCAATTAAAGTCATATCTATACATTATCTATGAAGCTTATAAAATGTTAGGTTTCGATATGGTCTTTTCAAGAATCCTTAGACTTTGTTACCCTGACACCACCCTCTTCTTTACTCCCTGCCTACCCTTGTTTCCATTTAGCCCGCCTCCTCACAAGCCTCTTATTGCTCATCTGATCCTCTTTGAAGTGTAAGTTCCATGTTTATAGAAGCATTGTTTCATCATCAGGATGGCATACAGAGCATGGTGGTACCACTCTGTAGTACTCGGTGAAATGCTGAATACATGGCTATGATATCAAGGCTCTAGGGGTCCAAGGATGTGCTTGCCAATGTCCCCTTGCTCTGGGGACAGCAATTTTGAGCAGTTAGGATGACAGCCGACTGGCTGCTACTTCTTTTTTAAGAAAAAGCCAGGTCACTGTATGGTAGCTGGTGTGCAGTGCCATGTGGGAAGCTTGGCATTTGATGAGTTCTCTAAGAAGAAGGATTGGAGGCCACGGTTACTTCTTGAGACAGGACAGGAATTACAGGTGACCCAGTTGTAAGATACAGAACAAGTTCTCAGGAGTGAAAGCCACTCAGCCATGGAGTGATGAGCTGGCCGGGGACTCTGGAGAGTAATTCAGGCAGTGCAATGGCTAAACATGACTTTGGAGTCTTGGTCCTTATGAAAACAAGAAACAAAAACAACCCCCACCCCCAGGAGAATCCATTTAGTTATGTCCCTAAAATCTCCTGAGAGACACTTACTTTCATTATGTCAATGTAAAATGGCCTTCTGCTTTTCCTTGGCTTCTCTAACGTGCAACATGACAGAAAAAGGCAACCTTCAGCAGTACCCAGTGAGATCTTGCTATCTAAAACTCCTGTGTGCTTCGATTTCTCCTGTGGGCAGTCTCTCCACTTCATACTGTAGGGAACAAGAGACCATAAGGATATCTTCCCTTGTAGGAAGACTCACCTGGAAATACATTGTCAGCAAGTGTTGCCGGGAGCTCAGGCAGGGCTATTCATGCACTATCTTGACAAAGGATGCTTGCAACCCCGCCCCTCATAGAGAAAGGTCTCAGGAGCTGTGATCCGCAAAGATCACGGTCAGTGCAAACATACTTTCTCTTTTTCACTAACTAAACTGTTTGCTTCTTTTTAGTTTTTAAATCTAGGTTGTAGGGCCTCTTGGGAACAGTTTCAGGACACTGTAGGTGTGAGGGGTTAGGTAACAGAAGTTAAGCTAGGGCGAGGCGCTCACATTTCCTTCATTATGGTGGCTTGGCATCTTCTATTGTCTTTCTTGTTCATTCTGAAAATAGACTAACAAACAGAAACAGCATAAAATAATAATAATAATAATAATAATAAATAAAATAAAAATCTTAAAAACAAAAGGGGACAACATATTAAGTGAAGCTTAAATTTTTAAAAAGAGGGCACAGTGTAAGGTAAAATGAAGGTTAAGAGTTTAGAAATATAATACAGGCGAGATTTAAAAATAGAAGACAACATAGTATAAGCCAATGAGATAAAAGGTTAAAACAGGAGTAAAACTATAATCACTCAGGCTGAAAGGCTAAAACCCAATTCTCATGAGATGAAAATTCAAAACTAGACCATTCCTCAGGATTAAGGCTGTGGATTAGAGAGTTAAACCCGAGAAGACAGGTGAAGGTCGACAAAAATTAATTTAAAGCTATAGAAATAAAGTGGATTAGGTGAATCTTCATTTTAAAAATTATATAAGAGAGAAGCAAAATGACCCATTTAGAAGAGAGAGAATGTGTGTGTGTGTGTGTGTGTGTGTGTGTGTGTGTGTGTGTGTGTGTAGCGGGGGCATTTGGGTTCCCCCTTGCATCCCTGTGGGAGAGCTGGGGTGGAGGAGACACAGTTGTCTTGAGCCTTCAATATGCGGGGCTAAAGGTATGGGAGAAGAAGAAGTATCACTCCAGATCCCTGGCCCTAGAGTACAAAGGGAAATGCCTTCTTCCCCCAGTTCAAAACATTAATATATATAACGAACACGTCCTGCAGGCTACCTGCTGTCACTGATACTTGACCTTCAAGATCTGCCACCTTCCCCTTGGCTGTTGCCCTACCTTCCCCTTGGCTGTTGCCCCACCTTCCCCTTGGCTGTTGCCCCACCTTCCCCTTGGCTGTTGCCCCACCTCCACCTTGGCTGTTGTCCCACCTTGGTTTGAGTCCACTGGCTGCTTCCTATGCTGCACTGTGGCAGGATTAATCTGAAAGTCATGTGACTCTCTGCTATACATTTTTCTGTGCTTGTCATTAACAAAGATCAAACTCTTCTGAAAGGCTTAGCAAAATCTCACTCCAACAAGCTCTTTCAGGCAAGCTGGAGGGAAGCATATAAATTGAGAGCAGTCTACTGGCTGTATTAACATTCTGCTCTCTCCATGGGACCCTACCCCAGGTAGGTACCAAGGGATTAACTGGAAGCTGGGAATTTGATCATGAGATTCAGACATTTAAGAAAAAAAAAAAGAGAATTTGTAATTCCTTTTCGGAAAACTCAGAGTAAATTGGTATTGATTTTGTTTCAGTTTTTTTTTTCTCGGAGAGAATGAGAAGGCAAGAGACAGAAAGAGCTGACTGGAGAGAGAGAAAATTCACATTCATGTGCCTCTGGGAGAATTGGGGTTTGAAAGGGTAGATCCTAGCTCTCCTCTAAGCTGGCCCCCAGAATGACGTTCTTTCCTGAGTCTTTCAAAATGTCTCTGGAACATTTTTTTAGCTCTGAAAAGAAAGTTCAGTATTTGAAGGAAAGAAAAAGATTTGGGGGGAGAAAAGCTAACCATTTTAAGATCATCCCAGCGAGTTTCCTGCCAAAATACCAGATGCTACTGTGAAAAAAAAAAGTATCTTCCAGAATTTACTGTCTGGGAACTGTGCCTGCCTCTTCAGCAGGGCTAAGGAGAGAAGGACAGGATGAGGCAAATGGGCAGGCCCACTCTAACTAAATAAACAGTGTCCCTACAGAGAAAACCATTCTCCTTAAGGCCACCATGACTGCAGCACCCATTCTCTCCAAACTCTCTGCTTTGTCAAAAAAGTGGGCTGCTTTCCAGCAATTACACTGTTGATGATGGTGACTGTACTGCCACACTACCAAACTGAGTCATGTGTTCATAGCAAAACATCCTGGTAATGGTATCCATTTCAACCCAGAAGTCTTCTAGAATCAGAGATATGCTTCTGTCTTCTTATACTAACCATTGCTTTCTTGTTTAATTTCTATCCACATTGTATTGGCCATAATCAGATGTAGATTTTCCCCTTTCTCTTAGAAAGTAAAAAGCAAGATCAGAAACTAATCAAGTTCAATGAAATGAAATACATATCTAGCTAGAGGTAATTATGGAAGACCCACAATTAGAAGACATCCCAACTTCTTACCATGACAAAGTTGTACATTCTCTTGGATACATAAGAAACCCAGAATTCCCCACAGCGGAGGATTTTATTTTTTTTTCTGCCATATTTTTTTTCAAGTTACCCAGGTATTAGACTGAGATATGGATGGTTCAATAACACATCTATTGATTTTTATTTATTTTTTTAATGAAAAGAATATATGTGTACCATCCAAATTCATTTGTTGAATTCTCATCTTATATGGCTGTATTTTGACTAACAAAGTACTTAATAGAAATCATAAGGATGGGGCTCTGATATGGGATGGTCTTTCTGTATACTGTGAATAGGTATTACTAGCATTGGTTAATAAGAAAACTGTTCTGGCCTATGACAAGACAGGAAGCAGCCAGGAAGGAAATTCAAGAGAGATAGAAGAAGAAGAAAGACAGGATCAGGCAGACACTTCCAGCTGCTGGGGAAACAAGATGTAATAGAACACAGGTAAGCCACAAGCCTTGTGGGAAAACATAGATTAATAGAAATGGGTTAAGTTGCAAGAGCTATCTAACAAGAAGCCTGAGGCATAGATGGAACAGTTGTAATTAGTATAAGACTCTGTGTGTTCATTTGGGAATTGTGTTCAAGCGGGACACAGGAAAACTTCTGGCTACTAATGGCGCCCAATGTAGGATGCCACATGTAGTGATCAATTCGTGTGAGTCTGTTCAATGGGTAGAAGGAATTTATTAAAATATGAATTGAGGAGATACACACATGAGAAACAGAACCAAATCAACAGGTGAAGTTGCCCTCCATTCTGTCCAGGAGTAAAAGCACCTGGCTATCCAGTGTCCTACCATGCCAAAAGGAAGGTGTGAACCTTTTGTTTTTTCTTATATGAGGTCATATATGCGGATTAGAGGTCATGTACAAGGGCAAAAAGCATCATTTCTTTAGGACCAGATAGGCCAAGGTCATGGATGGAGCAAATACCACTCACTGTACTAGGGTTGGTGTCCTTGTAAGTGAGTTTTGAGAATTGTGTATGTTCCATGGAAAGTTCATGTGAAGATTTAGTAGGAAGACAGTTGTTTGTAGGAAGAGATTCATCCTTAGAAAAAAAAAAAATTGGCTACAACTTTAAGTTTAGATTCCCTAGTTTCCACAACTGTTAGCAAACAAATTTCTGTTGCTTAAGTTACTTGCTGTGCAGCATTTTTGTATTGTAGCCCAAGTATAACAAACAATAAGAACAAAAGATGAAAAACTGATTCAAAAAAGATTAGAGATGTAGGTGGTGATCCAGTCTGCTTTTCTTGAAGACAGAATCTCAAAGAGGGCCCCACTCATCACAGATCTTCAGCTTTTAGTTTGTTTAGTGAATGAATAAATTAGTGAGTAAGTGGTCTGCACATCTGTGCTTCTTTGGCGAGCTGACATGTACTACTGAAGTGGATTGTGTGTTGTGGGAGTAGCCACCATCCACGTTTGCTTCTCAGGATTGTTCCATGGTGCCTGGGGTATTTCCTTCTGATTGTTCTGGGAAAATTCAACCTAAGGGCCATCTTGAATTTTTTTTTTTATTTTACTAAACTCAAAATTTTATTTAGGTTTTACAGTGTTCCCGTTAATGCTCTCTGTTTTTGTTTTTTCAAGGTTCTGCTCAGTGTATCACATGGCATTTAGCTGTTACATTCTTCTAGACTCCTTTGGACTATGACTATTTCTAGTCTTTTCTTGATTTTCATGATGAGAAAACTGTCCCTGTAAGGGCTCTCTCTCTCTCTCTCTCTCTCTCTCTCTCTCTCTCTCTCTCTCTCTCTCTCTCTCTCATAGATGGGAACTGGTCTGTAAGGTAGGAATCACTCTGAGGCAAAAACCTATCTTTATTACATGATTGAAAAAATCATACATGGTATCCACAGGAAGTCATTTGTGATAATAAAGTGAAGGTATTTGGGGACAATTACTATGGTTATTTAATTCTGCTACAGTATAGATGATACTCAGATCTACATGTAGGTGTCCTACCAAAATTCTTAGGTTAAACCCAACTATCAATATAAAGGCATTAATGAGTGAAGACTCTGAGAAGTAATTAGGACTTAAAAACACAACCCTTATTAATGAAATTAATTTGGCTCCAACACAGATTTATAACAAGATCCTGCCATCCTGCTATCCCCCCACCCCCAGAGCAAAATTCAAAAAAAGTTCTAGGGGGCTGTGTAGTCCTTTTCTTTCTACACTAAGACTAAGCTTCAGAATGTTTCATCTGTGAGCCAGATGGGAGCCATAATCTGACACAGACACTGATGCCTAGAACTTCTTAGCATTAAGAGCCACGAGAAATACGTTTCTGGTTTGTAGTCACTCAGGCTAAAGTAATTTACTATAAAAGTCCAGATGGCCTAAGACCTTGTGATTGGACAAGATTGGATAAAGTTAATCTCCCTAAGTTCATTAATGAAAAAGTACCCTTCTATGATATGCTATAGGAAGTAAGGTTACATATTTTGTGTGTTTGTGGGCTTACACACAGTGAATATTACCACTATATCCTAATTATTTCCTTTTTATCCAAAAAGCCATGACGAATGTGCTGGATAAACTAAATAGACGTGTTTTTCTCTATTCTCAGTTCATTCTGAGATCCAAATAGAAATTTTGATAGTAGAGAACTTATCCATCCCCCATATTAGCACATTATCCACTTTATAAGTTGTAATTTATTTAATATTCCACTAGCCACCTTCAAGGCTAATGTCACCAACACATTAATTTGAGGCCTTCAAGAAAACAAGAACTGGGTTTTGACAACTAACTCAGAAGGCGATGAAAAAGTGATAGTGGGTTTTCTTTTTACTATAGGTTCAATGAAACACTCATAAATAGTGGAAAGTCAGATCAAGTATCATGTGCAGAGGTGTAAAGAGAAAGATGCACAGAGTGAATCAGATCTCACCACGGTGCAAAGACAGACTTCCCTCTACTTGACTTTTATGGGACTATTTATATGGGAATTTATCCAAAGTTTAGTCAGGTCAGGGTGAGAAGGTAGCCTGTAGGGAGTAGACTGCCTGTCCAGAAGACGTAATTGCTTTGGCCAGAACATGGCACATGAATGGACACATTGCCTAATGACCTCATTAGGTCTTTAACTTGCTTGGCTTCACTTGTGAATTAAGTCCATTGTCTTACTTGAACTGTTGAAATTTTATTGGTTGCTCATATTTTGCTTTCTGTCTTGGAATACAATTTAATATGCACACTGTCACAATACAACCAAGAAATTCTTATGACTTAGAAAGTGAGTGGTAAATGTGACAATTTCTGGATAGACCTGAATGTTGACTCAAAATAATCTTAATTTTATTTTTGCAGTGCTAAAGATTAAGCCAGAGCTCTCAAACAAAGTATAATTTTATATAGAGGAGTAAGAATGTCTGTTTCTAACTCAATAAGACTTTTTGAATACCTGTTATGTGGAAAAAAATCAATAAAGCTACAAAAGTATAAAGGAAAACAAGAAGTAGCTTGCTTGTCACATAATATATCAGTAAAAATCAAATATATTAATAGTCAAATAGTCAAATTAACAGTAAAACTTTCTGAGTCTTTTTATATGTTTAAAGAATACAGAAGTCTTGAGAGCTGGTGGGCAGTCAAAGATGACAGGGTAGAATGACTTCTGTTGGATCATCCTTAACTGTCTACAAGCCAAACAGATAAAACGACCCAACGCTTATCCCTGGGATTTTGCTATGAGATCTGATCTCAACCTTAGATACCTGATTTGGCAGCTCCAAAGACTGCATCCACATTCCTTGGCAGAAAGAGCCTCACAAGAATTGAGCTGTTAGCCTCCGAATGTTCTTGGTGGTATATAATCAGACACACCTGTAGTTTCTCTTTGTTTCCTTAGCATTCTACCAATAGTTAATCTTCCCAACACATTTATTTCCTTTCATAGTATTCAATGATACAATTAATATCAAGAAGCTTGCAGAAGAAAGTGTATCAGAGCAGTGTAGTGATTTTCAGCATTTATTAATTCAGACTAGCCTTTGATAATCTACACATGTTCCAGAAGGCTTTGTTTTAGAAATCACCACCCAGCAATAGACTCTCCTTCTCTTTCCAGGGATTGCACCTTCTCCCTGGCTGTTCACATGCCTCACTTCACTTCCTCTGTATTTTAAATTGAAGAAGACTGGGAGCTTGAACATTTTCCCCATCTTTGTATTGTCTTAGGGTTTGTATTGCTATGAAGAGACACTATGAACAATAGCATCTCTTATAAAGGAAAAATATTTAATGGAGTGGCTTACAATTTCAGAGGTTCAGTCCATTATCATCATCGTGGGAGCATGGCACTACACAGGCTGACGCAGTGCTGGAGAAAGAGCTGAGAGGTCTACATCTTAACCTCAAGGCAACAGGAAGTGAACTGAGACACCAGATGTGGCTTGAGCATATATGAGACCTCAAAGCTTACTGCCACAGTGACAGAGCCACACCTCCTAATAGTGCCACTCCCCATGAGCTTATGGGGCCAATTGCATTCAAACTACTACACACATAATCTCAACAACACATTTAACTCTGTGTGTGTGTGTGTGTGTGTGTGTGTGTGTGTGTGTGTCATATTGAAAGTCCTTTTAAGAAATGCTGTTTACTATATTCCCCAAGTTAGATAATTTCTCTAGAAACTCGATGGTCATAGATAAACATGTTTCTTTGTCTTGTTCTTTTAAACTCTTGTGTTCTAGCTATAAAATGCCTTTAGCAATAAATAAGTGAATCATCATTGTGATACAAGAACATGTACGTAATGGTTTTCTTCTATTCTGTAGGTAGTACCATCCTCACCCCACTGTCCTCCATTCTGCTGCTTTCTGTGAGATTTCTTGTGGAAATGCCAGATATGAGCTGGACCTTCTCTACTTAGGAGTCATGGCTCTTTTGATAAAAGAAGGAGGTAAATAGCTAAAAGGGGTGATTGAGAGAGCGCTATGAAGGTATTTTTACTGTCTGCAATTTCAGCCATTCATCATTACTTATAGTCCAAAAATTAGCAAATGGAAAATTACTTATTAATTTCTATGTTAAATAACATTTATTACCC
Organism: Sigmodon hispidus; assembly: GCA_004025045.1. Classification (NCBI taxonomy): domain Eukaryota; kingdom Metazoa; phylum Chordata; class Mammalia; order Rodentia; family Cricetidae; genus Sigmodon; species Sigmodon hispidus. Next base: position 112,089 of record PVIH01000387.1, read on the forward strand.
TACATTGTTAAAATTATTTCACTAATATTTGTTAATTTCTTGTTGGGCCTAATGATAATAAACAAATCCCAGTGTTTACTATCATAAAGATAACATTGCAAGTTTTATAAATTTAAATAATTTAATGTTCATGAGGCCTTGATATGAGAGGAACTTTGAAAAGCTCTATTGTACTTTGTGCTGTACATTACCCAAAGTCATTCAGATAGTACCCCAGGCCTCAAATCCATGTTCTGAACCTCCTTGATACCTCCCACCGAACAGAAACAACTAGCCAGTGCATGGTCATCTGGATGCTTGAAAAGGAGACAAACCAGTTATCTCACATTAGGAATTTATTAATTGCTGCCTCCAAGCATGTCCAACTTGGATATTATGACATAACTTTGTCATCAAGTAAATTGTTGCTCAGAACTGCAAAGCTGATTTCCAAAAGCAAAGCAAAACAAAACCAAAAAGCCATTTGTGAAATTTCATAATGTTTTAAGTGAGCTTCTGGTCTTGTGTTGGTTTGTATTCATAGCAACCTGTGGCCCAGAAACTATGGGTTGGGCACACCTGAGCATCTCTCCTTATTTACTCTAAAACTCAATAGTTTTGCGATTCTTGTTTTTTGGTTTTTTTTTTTGTTTTGTTTTGTTTTGTTTTTTTTTTTTTTTTAGAAGTAGATGATAAGGTCACAAATAGATTTTTTGCCTTTGTATCTAGTATCAAAAAATGTGTGTATGGGAGAACTATATGTATATGCAATTTTACTCTTTACAGATAATCATTTAACTAAAATAATACAAGAGATTATTCATTGGATCCTTTTTATCATTTGTTTTCAACACATGTCTGTTGCTTGATAGGTAAAAAATAGAGTGAGGCACCCCTTTTATTCAACACTTCTCTGGTTTAAACCATGTTTGCCAAGTTGGTTTTTTTATGATATTTTTATTTATATGTTACTTTCATACCAGGCATCTTGAACATCTTCACTCCCAAACAGTTTTTTTATGACCTTTTCTACCTCCTCAACTATGAAATTTCTTTTTTTTTCTTCTTCTTCTCTGCTCCCTCCCTCTCCTCCCCTCCCCCTTCTCCTCCCCCTCCCCCTTCTCCTCCTCCTCCTTCCAGTTTGTGTTGCTCACCTAGTCTCAGGTTGAGGTGTGCCCTGGTGGGAGGTCAGCCCATCAGGGGACACATTATTAAAGAAAACTGACTTTCCTCCCAGTAGCTATCAAATGCCAATAGTTCCCAGCCAGTGGTGGGGTTACATATCTATTTCTTCCACCTCGGTGATCAGGTTTTCCTTGACTGGAGCTTGGGAAGTTTTTCTGCCTGCTGTCTTGGTCACCGAGTCCGGATATGCATCTTCTCTGTTCTGCTGGAGAGCACTGTTTTCTTGATGCTAAGAACCTCCTCTGCCTCTTACAACATTTCCACCTTCTCTGCTACAAAGATTCCTCAAAGTGAAAAATGGTATATGACTGACCGGTTTAGGACACTCCACAATCTTTTGTTCTCTATGTTGACCTGGTATGTGGGTGGGTCTCTGTAATAACTGGTATCTACCACAAGGAGAAGTGTCCCTATGTGCCATTTATTTCATTAGGACTTGTGATGACCACATTAACAAGGCAAATTCACCAGTCAATAGAGGTTTAAAATCTGGTGACTTTATAGACAAATAAGCAAGACATTTAGTATCAATTGGACAAAATAAAAGAATTAGCTTAAAAGAATAACCAGGCTGCAAACCAAAACCCATGAGGAGTAACTTAATAGAGACATCTAGGGATCCCTCTGGGAAGGGGAAATAGAGAAGATCTCCTGAGTGAATTGGGATCATAACACGGAGTGAACAAGGGGAAATGGTAACAAATCATGAGAGAAGGTGATGGTTGAGTGAGAGGAGCAACAGAGAGGGAGAACCAAGAAATGGATATCTTGATAGAGGTAGCCACTGTGGGGTTGGAAAGAAACCTGGGGCTAAGGAAATCTCCAAGAACCCACAAGATATCTCTGGCTAGGGACAAGCAATAGTGGAGAGGGTGCCTAAACAGGACTGTCCCTATGTCAAATGAATGATCACCCTAATGGTCATAGAACCTTCATCCAGCAATGAATAGAGACAGAAGCAGAAATTCATAGCCAAGCACTAGGTCGAGCTCCTGGTCTAGCTGAAGAGAGGGAGAAGAGAGGATATAAGCAAATGGATTAGGATCATGAGGAGGAGACCCACAAAGAACACTGACTGGAGCTATTGGGAACTCACTGTCTCTGATATAATCACTGAGGAACCTTCATGGAAAGGAACTAAACCCTCCAAAAGTAAAGGACTGTCAAATGGTATGGGCAGATTGTGGAGCCGCTGGCAGTAGGATCAGACTATGTTCCTGGTGCATGAACTGGCATCTCAGAGCCCATTCCCTATGGAGAAACACCTAACTCAGCCTTAATACTGGGGAGAGGGACTTGGACCTACCTCAACTGCTTATGTCAGACTGAACTGACTTACCTTGGGACTCCTTGCTCTCCTTGGGGAAGGAATGAGGAGATGGGGTGGGGGGAGGCTGAGGGAGGACTGGGAGGAAGGAAGGGAGGGGGAGCAGTGGTAGATATGGAAAAAACTTTTTAAATTAAAAAAAAATAATGGGGCCAAAAGTAGATAGCTTAGTCTCCTCTATTCACAGTCTTTTCTGCAAAAGCCACATCATTAAACAAAAAAAATGTCCACTCAGACAGATAGAAGAAAAACTGTTGATCTACAAAATTCTTTAATGGTGATGTCTTGGCTTAGGAAGTCCTGTGCAATAAAAGCACTAATGGGTAAAAGCTATAGTTATAACATCCCCCAAATATTTGATTGAAGAAGATGGCAACACATTGAAATGGTACCTAAGTGGAACTCAGAAGAAAAGGATGGCTGAGGAGTGGATCAAGGAAAATGGGTCCATTTAACACACACTTCCTCCTGAACCTCAGTGGAAAGGTGGACCCTCTGTCTGTGGCTTGCCTAAGTTCATTCTCTGCGTTACTGATGGCCTTGCCAGATCTTGATTCTTATTTTCTCTTTCAGATTTTCCATTTTTGTGGCAAAGCATCCAGCAATCCCCATCTTTGTTCTACTTTAGAACATCTGTTGCAAATCTAGTGTTGAGTTTATTTGAAGCTAACAGCTGCCCAGTAGCAATTCAAAGAAATAGCGTAGGTGAAGTTATTCTAAAGTTCCTTTTTAAAAGGGCTAGTTTCAAATGCTGGACCTTTAATTACATTGAAATTATGTGGGATGGGAGCTTAAGAAATGGAAAGACTTCTCCCTTGTTAGCAAGATGGGCCAGTGTTTTGTGTTTTTATGATACTCCTGATGTAGTTGGTCCAAATATTTAAATATCTAAGTCTTCATAAATGAGACAAGCAAGTCACAGCTTGGACTCGAGGCCAGCTGGTTCCTGGCTAGTGCCTGTCAAGTGAAGTGGCACTACCCAGACACTGCAGGCTTCTTTGACAAATTCTCAATTTATACCTCCCTATAGCTCACACCAAAATGAATTTGAATAGCACAACAGTCTGTGTCTTTTAGTAGAGTTGCTTTTCAGAATTAAGCAAACAACAAGCTACTCAACCATTAAAAGAAAACCACTACCAGCAGACAGACCTGGTACATCCTGGAGCCTTTGAGGTCCAGCCCAGAAGTATGAGCTAATTCAACAAAGAACACTTATAAAATGCTAGCAAAGACTCCTCTGACTCATAAAAAAAGTCTTGAATTTTCAGAAAATTCAATGCCCAACCAGGACTTAAGCCACAGAACTAGGTTTTGTACAGAATTCACTGTGAGCCTATTGCAGTTCTAAATGTTACACGTTCCTCATGTTGTTCTAGACATCAGGCCTGAGAGTCAAGGATGGCTGCTGACCACAAGTTGCAGGTGAGCATTTAATGTCCTATTGCAAACAGGGAGAAATCTAAAGTCACTGATCTTTAAAAGGCAGGGTTAAGGAAACTCAGACCTTCCTAACGCAAAATTCCCCTTAGACCACCACACATGTTATCTCAGCCTTTGGTGCCTGTCTGGTAAGAATGCAAAAATAAGAAAGAAGACAGAGGGTAGACTTTGAGGTGGTGATTCTTTAGCAATGTGCTGGTCCTGATTTCCCCCACCCCCCATTTTCTGAAAGTGGATTTCTTTCTACCATTTCCCCTCCTCTTCCTTCCTTTTGCTTCTTTACCTTTGATTTCCACCGTTCTCCATGTTGATTAGTCTTTGTCTTAGTTTATATCTGTGAAGAGACATCATGACTAAGTTATGAAGGAAGGATTGAACCCATGACCATCATAGCAAGAAGCATAGACAAATAGGACTCTGGAGAAAAGAAGTTGACAGCTTATTTCTTGAGACAATAACTTCAAGATACACAGAGAGAAGGGGGATGGAGAGAAAGGGAGAGGGAGATAGAGACTCATTGGAAATGATGTAGACTTTTATAAAGCTCCAAGCCCACCTCCAGTGACACACAAGGCCACACCTCCTAATCTATCCTAAACAGTTCCAGCAACTCTAGAACATGCATTTAAACATATGAGCCTCAGGGTGTTCTCATGCCATCCACCACAGTCCTACTATGTTTGACATAAATAATTACAGTACAAAGAAGGGCTCAAAATTAGGTAAATAAAGTGCATAGGGACAAATACATTCACAAAATGAGTGTGTACATATCTGTAAGTGGGCCATAGAGAATCATTCCATAATGAACATTCAGAGTTGGAAGGACCAAAGACAAAATAAAGTCAACTTGTTTACTGTATAAGACAAAGCAGGTCACGCTCAGGATCAGAAATGACTTGTCTCAACCAACAAGGCTGACAGATATGGGTGTTTGTTCTTGGTACGCTGTACTTAGCTAATGTTCTCTCCAAGGATTCTTTGTAACAGAAGTCCTTTGGTATCCAGACTGATATCCATACTGGATTTTTGGTATTCATACTAGCCTTTCTTCACCATGATTTCATCATGTTATACTGAGCAAGGCAGTGTGAGTTCCAGAATCAGGGAGACGGATTCAATTCTCAACTCTGCCTCTATTGTCTATATGATATGAGCCACATTATTTACCTTCTTAAAGACTTTTATCTGTAACATGGGAAGGATAACCCCTATTCCATGACCATTGAGTGGATTAAAGAAAATAGTCATTATTTGTACATTTATTCTGTCATATTTTCCTCTAAGCCACATAATTACTTTTCTGAAGCAATACATATAGATAGCACATTTAAAATCCTTAGAGCATATAGTGGCGTGTGTGTGTGTGTGTGTGTGTTACATGTACATTGGTTAGGGCTATCATCAGTTACAAGTTTGATTTAAGCCTTTACTACTCTGGCTTACATAACAAACCCTAATGCTACAGTAGGCCAGTCCAGGGCCTTTGTGGTTATCTTGTAATGCAATCAAGTTCATTCTCTTACTTTCTGCCATGAAGAAACCTCAGTAGAAAATTTGTACTCTTAAGGTTGCATGGGGTGGCTGCTCTGGCATAACATCTGTGTTGAGAGTGGGTAAAGACCAAGACGGGAGACACTGAGGAACAGTAGGGGAATACAAGCTTTCCTGACCCTGAAGCTCACTGCACAGAGGTTCTCTTGATTCAGCATCACTACTAGCCCTATCTATAGGCAAGGCTGTGAGGAGTGACTTTTATCTGGGCTTATTTTATCCAAAAGTATATGAAAGAAAGAGATCCGGGCTGGAGAGATGGCTCAGAGGTTAAGAGCACCGTCTGCACTTCCAGAGGACCAGGGTTCGATTCCCAGCACCCACATGGCAGCTAACAACTGTAGTTCCAGTTCCAGGCAAACACCAAGGCAAATAAATAAATAAATAAATAAATAAATAAATAAATAAATAAATAAAGTTAAAAAAAAAAGAAAGAGATCCTTGACAGTTTATGATGATCAGGCAAAAAAGTAGGCCCATTTTACTGAGAGAGAGTGTTCCTATAGTTTTGCTATAAAGAAACATGACTACTTGTTAAATGTTGAGGTGGTGCTCTACAATCTGTAGAGGTCAGGAATACAAATATACTTTCATATCATTCCAGTAGCCGGCTGGTTGGAATCTAGGGCAGCAATTAAGCAAAACAAAGTTACTGAAATGATCACTTGCGCACTGGAGGTACTAAGGCAAGATTCAAAAGGAGCATTCCATCTGAGTACAGCAATGAAGACGGAAATGTGACCAAAGATGGACAAGGAGGGATGTTCCTAGGTAGTGAGAGATTGTCTACTCAAGACAGCTAGATCTGCAGGAGGAAACACAAAAGGCTATGGCATTTTTTGAGGCTGGGGTTCTTAGAAATGACCTCACCTTGAGGTCAGCATCACCATCATGGAAATGTAGACATTGACATGAGGGGGCCTGGCCTCCTCTTCGTCAGCACAAGAAGGGGAGGAAAAAGCAGAGAAAGAAAAAAAGAAAGGAACAAAAGGAGGTTGAGAAGAAACAGAAAAAGAGAAGTGAGATCAAATACGACTATTTTAGGCTCTGGTGAAGGTTGGGAACAGAAGATAGTATGACACTCTGTCATGAGTACACTGCAAGCATGCTTGGGTACTGTACTCCTGGTCATGACATGTAACCCAGCTTATTATCTACCCTCATTGCTTTGTTTGGGCTGGTGTCACTGCCACTTGCTGAGCAAAGCTACTGGAGAGGGTAAAAAGGAGCCACAGAGCCCAGCTGACGTGAATCTGAGAGGCTGGCTGAGGGCTGGAGGAAGCCATGTAGACAGAATCTTTGAGTTTTCCCATTGCTGGGCACTCTGAGTCCATTATACCACAGGGTGTCATGACTTTACAAATGTTACATTGACCATCGACTGTGTGTAAAGTACAGGTTTTCTTTCTGGCATTTGGTTGAAGGCATTCTAAACTTGTGCACTGGAAGAAAAAAAACTCTTAAAAACTTAAGGATAGTAATTACTTTAATCCATGATGTCATTCTTTTAATCCCCTGAGATCAGGTAGTTTTATCAAAGCTGCCTGTAATGAAGAGAAAAGAAATATCATCCTCTGAGTTGCTACCTCTTAAAATCAGAGAACAGATGAAATTAGTTCTGATGTATTAGTATTCAGAAGAGGTTGGCCGAAAAAGCCTCCTAACTTTGACTGAATTCTTGGTTTGCCAAGATGTTTTTCAGAGGCCATATGTGTGCCCAATTGCCCAGAGCCGTTGCCTTGTGTACATGAAGATTTGTTTCTTCAATGAGACCATGACTGCAATATCATCAAGACAAGGTGTAAAGTATGAACTAATTGCCAATCTCAGCACTCAGCTAAGAGCACAGCTCAGATACTTTGATGGGGCTATAAAGCTGACTTGCATAGGGGGTGCTGGCAACAGATAAGGTAGATAGCTTCATGTCATGTTTTGAAAAGGGTTTAAATGTGGATCTTGAAGTCCGTTTCCTTATACTGCTCGTGTTTTTCACCAGCTGCGTCATGTTGTAGGGATTAGTTTGCTTATTGGTATTCTCATCCAAAGATGATTTGAGGACTTCATGAGATATGCTTATTAGGAAATAGGAATAAATTACAACCCCTTGGCAGTGTGCTGGGTTCTCCCCTCTGTTTCAAGTCATCTTCTTGCTTACTCACTGTACACCAACCATATTCCTCCAGGCCCCACAGTGTACTGAGTACTCCCTTCATCAAGGCTTGACTATGTATGCTAGTGTTTTTTTTTTTTTTTTGGGTCTGAAATGCTCAGACATGCTAATTCTTCCCACTAAAGATAGCTCATCACTGAGGTTGCATCCTCAATTTTTTTTTTAAGCTGCTGCTGGTTTAAATGTACTCTTTCTGATCACAAAATAGAAATGATTTTCAGTTATTTAGTTGCATTCTTGTCCCCATCTATCAATGACTAAGGATGAAACTGGGACCTAATACACATCAGACCACTGGACCACTGAAATCTACCGTTAAACCTTTACCATTCCTATATATAATGCTTGTCAAAATGTATCATCTGACACCCTGGAACAGTCATCTAATGTGAACCATTCTCAATACTAGTTCAAGGAAGTAGAAATTAGCTATTTTCCACTCATCATCGTAAACTCATTTTTCATGAAATCTGTCACCTTACATGAATATTCAATAGTTAGTGAGAAAGCAAAATAGTGGAAATATGGCTTTGTATATAAGACATAAACACTGTGCTTGTTATCATACGTGTTCTAAAATGTTGACACATCATTTTAAACAGCAGGGTATAGATTTAAATTGTGAACTTGGGAATGTGTCAGAAATATTAACATAAAAATTTATGTTTGAAATTATGTTTGGGGTCAGGTTCCAGTTCTGGGACCAAGTGCTGTCTGTGGAGCGTGTCCCCACACACTCTGTAGCAGACAGAGATAAACTTTGGCTGTCAGGATCCCCACAGCTGGTGCTAAGGGAACTCATAGCCACCCCCCCCAACTGATCAATCAGAGAAGGATTGAAGACTTGACATTCAGTCCCCTGCCCAGAGAAGAGGTAGAGATTGAGGAGACCTTTTGTTCAGAGGTGACAGGAGACACACAAACCCGCATGCCACAACTGACCAGGAGCCACCTAATCGTGAACCACTGAAGCCATGGGCAGACGCCAGTGCAAAAATTTATATAATAATATAAAGAACAGCAAGGTAACTCCAGAAGAAAGTGGCGGTCCTACAACTACAAAACCTGAACTGAGCAATGAAGAGGAAACAGAAGGAAGCAACACCAAAAATTCCTTTATGATGATCATCGAAGCTCTCAAAGAAGATATGAAAAATTGCCTTAAGGAAATAGAAGAAAATACAAACAAAAAATTGTAAGAGATGAACAAATCCATGAAAGAAAACCAAGAAAAAGTAAACCGAAAAATGAAAGAAACATGCCAGGAACTAAAAACTGAAATAGAAGCAATAAAAAAGGCACAAAATGAGGCAAAGATGGAAATAGAAAATCTGAAGAAAAGAGCTAGAACCACAGATACAAGCATAACCAGCAGATTTCAAGAGATGGAAGATAGAATCTCTGAAGTGGAAGACTCAGTAGCTTAAATAGATATATCGGTCAAAGAAAATACTAAAACCAAAAAGCCATAACTCAAAATGTTCAGGAAATCTGGGACACCATGAAAAGACCTAATTTGAAAATAATAGGAACAGAAGGAGAAGAATACCAGCTCAAAGGCACAGATAATGTTTTCAATAAAATCATAGAAGAAAACTTCCCTAACCTGAAGAAGGAAATGCCTATAAAGATACAAGAAGCTTACAGAACACCAAATAGATATGACCCCCCAAAAAAGTCAGCACACCACATTATAATCAAGCCACAAAACATACTGAACAAAGAAAAAATTTTAAGAGCTGCAAAAGAAAAGGGCCAACTTACATATAAAGGCAGACCCATCAGAATAACACCTGACTATTCAGTGGAAAGGATGAAAGCTAGAAGGGCTTGGTCAGGAGTTATACAGACATTAAAAGAGCATGGCTGCCAAACTAGAATACTATACCCTGCCAAATTATCAATCACCATAGATGGAGTAAACAAGATATTTCATGACAAAGTCAGACTGAAACAATATTTATCTACCAGTCCAGCACTACAGAGAGTATTAGAGGGAAAACTCCAACCTAAGGACCCCAGATACACCCATGAAACCACAAACAATCAATAATCCCACAGAAGAATACTCCAGAGAAAGGAAATACAAACAAGTAACCACCAAAAAATGGGAGGAAATATGAATCAATGGTCACTAATATCCCCTAATATCAATGGACTCAACTTTCCTATAAAACGTCACACACTAACAAGATGGATACAACAACAGAAGCCATCCTTCTGTTGCCTACAAGAAACACACCTCAACCACAAAGACAGACACAGGCTTAGAGTAAAGGGTTGGGAAAAGATTTTCCAGTCAAATGGTCCTAAGAAACAAGCTGGGGTTGCCATCCTAATATCTAACAAAGTAGAAGCAATTAAAAGGGACCAAGATGGTCATTACTTATTCATCATAGGAAAAATTGGTCAAGAGGAGGTTTCAATCCTGAATATTTATGCCCCTAATATAAGGGTACCTACTGTAATCCAAAGCTTGCATTCACGTGGAATGTAACTGTCAATCATGCCCTGGGTGTGTTGATGCAAACATGGCCCACATACCCTTTTAAAGAAAGGGTTCACACGAGTGCCCACCCCTTCTTCCCCTTCCCCCTCTGCTCTCTCTCTGCTCCCTTCTGCCCCATCTCAGCCCCCACTTTAATAAACTCTAGTGTGGTACTCCTGGTATTGAGATTCCATTCACATGCCACGTGCAAAAAACTAACATTGGTGCCATGCTCGGCCGGCGCTGGGGACCCCTGTTTGACCCTCCACCAGAGACCACCTTCCATCTGCCTGGTCGTGGACTGTATGCACACAACACCAGCATTGATTGGTGAGTTTCCCAGCTCTGTCAGCGTAAATGTGAACTAGTTTCACGGAGGATCAGCTTCCCGATCTTCATTTGGTCGTGATTTGTTCCTTTTCGTTGGCAAACACTCCTGGCTTTTTTTCCCTGCACTACAGTTTTGTCCTGGGACCTGCCCCTGTGGGAATTACACTGGCACCTTTCGTGGGCATTTTTTTTTTTGCTGGCAACACCACGAACAGGTTGCGGGGGAGTGATTTTGGGGACTGATGAGTCCACTTTATCTCACTGTATGTGGGTGTAATGTCCTGACGCTCTCTCTTCTGCCTGACGGGGTTTTAGAGATATGTGCAGTTGAGTCAGGGCACTGTCGGAGCGGCCTACAGGCCTACATGTGTCTGCTGATGAGCTAGTCCGCTGTGGGCCCGCTACCTTGTAGACTCAGTTTCAGGGGTGGCCACTCTTGCTTGCTTCTTCCATATTCCCCTTAAGTTTCGGCATGGGAAATAAGACAGCTAAATCCATACCTCCATCTTCACCCTTAGGGTACATGCTAGAGGCATTGGGACCTCTTAGCCTTATGCCCTATTTGGATACTACCAAGCTGATCTATTATTGTACAAAGAAATGGCCTGGATACCCCCTAGACAGTAATCTAAAGTGGCCATCTAATGGCACCCTGTATCCCGATATTTTTGCGGGAATTATCTAATTAATGCCAGCAACCAGGCAGATTGAAAGAGTTAAAAAAATTCCCCTATATACAAGCTTTCTCTTACTTAAGTTCTTCCTTTCCACCTAAGTTCTTGTTTTCCTGCTGGCCTGCTGTTAGCCATTTCCTCAGACCCTGATGATTCTCATCTTCCACTGGATCCTGCAAATGACCCTCCACCCTTTCTCTCAGGCCTTACAATTGTCAGGGTGGGAGGCAAATCCATGCGACCTTATCAGAGACTGCCGCTTAATTGCATTTTTAGAGAAATTCCTATTACTCAGTCATTTTTAGTTATGCTAAGTTGTCCAACAACTTTGATGGGAAGAGATTTCTTAGCAAAAGTGGGAGCTTTTATTCCATTTAGTCATCACATTCTACTAAACCCAGACTCTCCAGCCGCTCCAACCATTCCTCTGCTTCTTTTACTATCCAATCAGCCTGTAAGTTCTACCTTCCTGACAATCTGCTTCCTCCCCTCCTCCATCACCTGCCTTCTCCCCTCACTCCAAAGTGGACGGGCCCATATAGAGTAATTCTGACAACTACAGCCTCTAAACTCAAAGGCTTCCCACATTGGATTCATGTGTCTAATCTTAAACCTTTTATCCCCCCTCCTCAAAATAGCCAGACAAGAGACCCAAAATTTTTAAAAACCAGCTCCAAGCTTCCTTTGCAGCTGGCCAGAGCAGAAGCCAAGGTGGTAAACAAAGGGCCCCAGGCAGTCTGCTTGGAATCCAAGGTCAACAAAAGGTCATTCAGCTCTGCAGTTAAAGCAGCCACTCCCTGAGGATGCATTGCAGGTAAAACAAAGACCATTCCCCATCCCCCCAGCAGGAGTCCAGGTAGGCAAAATACAGGATACTTTAATCCTTTTCCTTTAGGAGACCTAGCAAGGATCTGCAGGTACTCCTGGTGTTGAGATTCCATTCACATGTCACATGCAAAAAACTAACATCTACCTATGTAAAAGAAACACTGCTAAAGCTCAAATCCCACATCAATTTTTACACCCTAATAGTGGGAGATTTCAATACCCACTTTCAACCCTGGATAGGTCAACCAGATAGAGACTCAACAGAGAAATAAGGAGTCTAAAAGAGGTTATGATATAAATGGATTTAATAGATATCTACAGAAGCTTCCACCTAAACGAAAAGGAATATACATATTTCTCAGCTCCTCATGGAACTTTCTCCAAAATTGACCACATAATTGGTCATAAAGTAAATATCAACAGATACCAAAAAATAGAAATAATCTCTTGTAACAAATCAGACCACCAGGGCCTAAAGCTAGAGTTCAACAACATCAAAAATCAAAGAAAGCCTACCAACTCATGGAAACTAAACATCACTCAACTGAACCATCTCTGGGTCAAGGAAGAAATTAAGAAAGAAATCAAAGCCTTCTTAGAATTTAATGAAAATGAATCCACAACGTATCCAAACTTGTGGGACACAATGAAAGCAGTCTTAAGAGGAAAATTCACAGTGCTAGATGCCTACATGAAAAACCAACAGAAATCCCACACTAGAGACCTAACAGCTCAGCTGAAAGCCTAAGAACAATTAGAAGCAAACTCACCTAGAAGGAGTAGACGGCAGGAAATAATCAAACTTAGAGCTGAAATCAATACAATTAAAACTAAAAGAACAATACAAAGAATCAATGAATCTAAGAGTTGGTTCTTTGAGAAAGTCAACAAGATAGAGAAGCCCTTATCCAAACTAATCAAAAAACAGAGAGAGAGTGTTCAAATCAACAAAATCAGAAATGAAAAGGGGGACATAACAACAGACACACAGGAAATCCAGAGAATTATCAGATCATACTTTGAAAATCTGTATTCCACAAAAATGGAAAACCTAGAAGAAATGGACAGCTTCCAGGACAGGTACCATCTACCAAAACTAAATGAAGATCAGATTACTTACCTAAACAGGCCTATAACCCTTAAGGAAATTGAAGCTGTCATTAAAAACCTCCCCAAAATAAAAGCCCTGGTCCAGGTGGTTTCAGTGCCGAATTCTACCAGACATTCAAAGAAGAATTACTACCATTACTCCTGAAACTATTTCACACAGTAGAAACTGAAGGAATATTGCCAAATTCCTTTTATGAGTCCACAATTACCCTAATACCCAAGCCACTCAAAGATAAAACAAAGAAGGAGAATTACAGACCAATTTCCCTCATGAATATTGATGTTAAAATTCTCAACAAAATTTTAGCAAACCATATACAATAATGTATAAAAAATATCATCCACCACGACCAAGTAGGCTTCATCCCAGAAATGCAGGGATGGTTTAACATACAAAAAACTGTAAATGTTATCCATCATATAAACAAACTAAAGGAACAAAATCACATGATCATATCCTTAGATGCAGAAAAAGCCTTTGACAAAATCCAACACTCCTTTATGATTAAAGCCCTGGAGAGATCAGGAATACAGGGAGAACTCCTAAATATAATAAAGGCGATTTACAAGAAGCTCACAGCCAGTATCAAACTTAATGGAGAAAAACTGAAAGCAATCCCACTAAAATCAGGAACTAGACAAGGATGTCCTCTCTCCCTTTATCTATTCAATATAGTTTTCAAAGTTTTAGAAAGCAATAAGGGAATGAAAAGAGATTAAGGGGATACAAAGTGGAAAAGAAGAAGTGAAACTATCTCTATTTGCAGATGATATGATTGTATACATAAGTGACCCACAAAATTCTTCCAAGGAACTGCCATAGCTGATAAATACCTTCAGCAATGTAGCAGGATACAAGATTAACTCAAAGAAATCAGTAGCCCTTCTATACACTAAAGATAGAAGAGCTGAAAATGAAATAAGTGAAACATTACCCTTCATAATAGCTGCAAATAGTATTAAATACCTTGGAGTAACTATAACCAAAGAAGTAACAGATCTATTTGACAAAAATTTTAAATCACTGAAGATATCAGAAAATGGAAAGCTCTCCCATGTTCCTGGATTGGTAGGATCAACATAGTAAAATGGCAATTCTACCAAAGGAAATCTACAGATTCTATGCACTGCCCATCAAAATCCCAACACAGTAATTTTTGGACCTTGATAGAACAATACTCAATTTCATTTGGAATAACAGGAAAGCCAGGATTCCCAAAACAATTTTACTCAACAAAAGAACCTCAGGAGGTATCACCATCCCTGACTTCAAGCTATACTATAGAGCTACAGTAATAAAAACAGCCTGGTACTGGCATAAAAACAGACTTGTGGATCAGATTTGAGGATCCAGACATTAACCCAAAAACCTTTGAACACCTAATCTTTGACAAAGAGGCCCAAAACATTAAATGGAAAAAAGATAGTATATTTAACAAATGATGTTGGCATAGCTGGATGGTAGTGTGTAGAAAAATGCAAATAGATCTGAGCCTGTCACCCTGCACAAAACTCAAATCCAAGTAGATCAAAGACCTCAACTTAAACCCAGCCACTTTGAACTTGATAGAAAAGAAAGTGGGAAATACACTTCTACAAATTGGCACAGGCGACCACTTCCTAAATATAACACCAGTGGCACAGACACTAACACCAACAATCAATAAGTGGGATCTCCTGAAGGTAAGAAGCTTCTGTAAAGCCAAGGACACTGTCAATAGGACAAAATGACAGCTCATAGAATGGGAAAAGATTTTCACCAACCCTACAAGTGATAGAGGACTGATCTCTAAGATATATAAAGAACTCAAGAATCTAGAGCTCAAAACCTTGAATAACTCAATCAAAAAATGGGGTTCAAATCTAAAATGGGAATTCTCAGTAGAAGAATTACAAATGACTGAAAGGCATCTGAGAAAGTGCTCATCATCTTTAGCCATCAGAGAAATGCAAATCAAAACAACTTTGAGATACGACCTGTGACCTGTTAGATTGGCTAAGATAAAAGGCACAGAAGACAGCCTCTGCTGGAGAGGATGTGGAGCAAGGGGAACACTCCTCCACTGTTGGTGGAAGTGAAAGCTTGTTCAGCCACTTTGGAAGGCAGAATGGC
>PVIH01000387.1:127389-354629 GCA_004025045.1 Sigmodon hispidus
GACCCAGCAATACCACTTCTGGGTGTATACCCTAAAGAGGCACATTCACACTCCAAAGGTATTAGCTCAACTATGTTCATAGCAGCATTATTTGTAATAGCAAGAACCTGGAAACAACCTAGATGTCCCTCAACTGAAGAATGGATTAACAAACTGTGGTACATCTACACAATGGAGTACTACTCAGCAGTAAGAAAAACTGATATCCTAAAATTCGAAGGCAAATGGATGGATTTGGAGAATATCCTTCTGAGCGAGGTATCACAAATTCAGAAAGATAAGCAGGGGATGTACTCACTCATTAGTGGACTCTAAACAAACAAGAAAAAAGCAAAGCATGCCCAAGCTGCAAACCACAACCACTGAACAGCTTGGGATCAGAAACACCCTGGACTGACTTTTTCGATCCCACTCCCCCTAGATAAACACCTGTCTCACTCTTGAGGGAGGGGGGAGAAAACTGGATCTGCCAGGAGTGGAGACTGAACTAAGCAATATTGGGTAGTGAGACCATGGGACTGCCTGATGCAAGCCCATGGAGGGGATGGGGAGTTGTGGAGGAGAAAGAATGACCTGATGTGGTGGGAGGGTGAAGGGACCTTGAGTAAGGATATACAAGGATAGAAACTGTGACTTCTTTGTTCATAATAATAATACTAATAATAATAAAAAGAAATTATGTTTGATTACCCATGTATTCTAGTTTTATAGAGTTTATACAGTTTTTATATTTCTATGTTTTGGGCAATTCATAAGAATTTTAGGAAAAATTATTAGTTGCTTTACTTTTGTAGTTTATAAAAGATGCTTTAAAATTCATTTTTATTTATATTTTTATTTGTGTATTGGGAGATTATATACACATATGTGCATGTACCCACAGAGGAGGCAGAAGTCATCAGATCCTCTAAACCTGGAGTTGCATGCATACACTTGTTAGTTGCCAGATGTGGGTACTGGGAACAAAACTCTGATCCTCTGTAAGAAAGAAAAGCATTCTCATTACTACTATTATCATTTTCCAGTGTGTATGAGTATGCATGTATGTGTGTGTGAGTGTGTATGTGTGTATGTATGTGTGTGTGTGTGTGTGTGTGTGTGTGTATGTGTGTGTGCGTACATGCAGATATCAGAGAAAGCTAGAGGTGTTGGATTTCCTAAAGTTGTAGTTACAGGTGATTGTGAACTACCTGATGTGGGTGCTGGGAACTGAACTTGGGTCCTTTGGAAGAGCCATATGTGCTCTTAGCTACTTAGTCATCTCTCCAATCATATATATATATATATATATACATATATGTATACACACATATGTATATATACACACATATATGTATATATGTGATATACATATATATGTACACATACACACACATACATATATGTAGTGTTTCACAGTATCACTTTGGCAGTGGTGAGAAGGATTATTTCTGTTTCTGCAGAGAATAACAGTAAAGAGTAAGAGTCTAGTCAGACTCTGTGACAGAATTTCTGGAAAACAGATTAAAAAGTGAAGGCAAAGCAATGGATCAGAAGAAGGTATCTGAACTTGAGAAAGGTACAAGTGTGGCATCCGCAGGCTGCATCTGGAGTTCTCTGCCCAGACAAGCCATACAGAAAAGGGAGTGGTCTGCATCCCAGCTGCCAGGTTCCTCGAGGATCGCTCACCCTTGCCCAAAGGTGAGCTGACATAGTCATACTAATGCCATAAGTCTCATCAGTAGTAGAGACTCAAGATCTTAATTTAGTGACACCACCCCAAAATATCCTGAAGACTATATTTAAAAGCTTATTTATGGGATTTTATAGGAGACTATCAGTCTACCACATTCACTACTATTTCAAGGTTGCCAGTCTCAGTTCATTTACAAAGCTTAGAAAAACCAAAGATCTGAAAATGTCTCACATCTGTTTTCCTTAAAATAAATGATGACAAAGGGATTCACTGTTCTTTTTGAGGTATTTATCAGAATCTACAGTGGGAAGAAAATGTTCCTGATTTCTGTGCATGGAAAAAAAAAGTTCATTCTCTCTCCTCTTCTGCACCTTAAGTTATAACTCTCAGAAAAGATGACAACAGTCTCTGTCTGTCATTCCTTGGTTTCCATTGGTGCAGCTTGGATAGGTAGTTCCCTCCTGACAGAACCATGGGATCCGGTGCTGTTCTTGAAATAAGAAAGGCAGATTTTTCGAGCCTCCCTGGCTAGGCTCCTGCCCTTAGGATCTGGTTGGTGTTTATTCATTGCTTGTTATAAGCCGAGTTTGACACTAAGTTCTGAGGATACAATAACAGCAAAACAAGACACCCCCCCCCTTACAAAAGGTCTAATCCAGTGGATCAGTGATATTTTGCAACACAGGAGTCTCACAGTAAACAAGCCTTTTGTGGAAACACAGAGAGAGTCAGGCTCCTAACACATCTATTTCTGGAGAATTGTTGCTCTGTAGCTGTGGAAGAGACACTGGACAAGAGAAATTCTTCCCTCTAAAACTCTAGCACATTCTATGTGTGGAAAGTGTGATGGTGTATCTCTCCAATACCTTATGAAATCTGCTTTAGGTTCTTGAAGTTTTGTTTGCATGTGTACATTCAGGTGGTAAACACATATATGTGTATGGATGTGTGTCTTCACATATGTATGGGTACATTGTATGTGTAGGCATGCTCTATGGTTGTGGAGGACTGAAGTTGATATTGGGCATCTCTCTAGATCACTGTCCAATTTATTTCTGAAGCAGAGTCTCTCAGTGAACCCAGAGCTTGCTAATTCTGGCTAATCTAGATAGCAGCTTAATCCAGAGATCCCATGTCCCTGCCTCACAAGTGCTGATGACTACCCTCCCATTTATACCTATTGCTGTGATAAATATCACAATCAAGCACTGGGGATGAAAGAATTTAATGTATCTCACAGATTACAGCCCATCATTGAAGGAAGTCAGGGCAGAAACTGAAACCGAAGCCATGAAGAGATACTGTTGACTGCTGTGCTTCTCACGGCTTGATCATTTGTATAAAAAATACAACCCAGAACCACCTATCTAACCACCTACCATGAGCTGGACCCTTTGCTTTAATTATTAAAGAACAAATCAATCACAATCCAAGAATAACCCAATAACCAGATGCCTAACAAACTTGCCTAAAGGCCAATGTGAAGAAGATACTTTCTCAACTGAGGGCCTCTTCCCAGGTGACTCTTACCTATGTGAATATGACATAAAATCTAGCCAGCACATGTCCTCCTCTGCCTGGATTTTTCTATGAGTTATAGGGGTCTTATGTTTGATTCGCACGCTTAGGCATTTTTACCCACCCAATTATCTTCCTCACCTCTGTTATATGTTCATCAAAGTAGCTGTGATATGATATTCTATGTTCTCAGAGACTTGGTATTAAAAGCAACACAGCAGACTAAAGATCCTAACATCACCCCATATTCTTAACAACACTCAAACGTCTTTCTAAGATACGGTGTTAAGGTTGAACTCACAGCCTCATATATGTACATGGTAGTGCTCTACTACTGAGCTGTACCCACTCCTTAAACCATGATCTAGCAGAGTAAAAGAAACCTTAAAAGTCCCCATGGATGTATTTTTATTAAGCTTGTGCTCATGATAGCCAAATTATAGCACTTGAAAAAAAGAAGCAGCCGTGTGCGCACATCAACAAGAAAAAACTAGAAGAAGAAGAATAGAACACATTTAAGAATAGAAACATTAGCTTCAGATTTTCATACATGTTAGACGTTTATTATAATCATTGAGTTAATGCAATTAATATGTTTAAAGAAATAAAGAACATTTGAAGTGTGAATATACTGTAGGACACAGGAGCTTAAGAATGAACAGACTTAAAATATTCATTGAAATTAGAAACATAAAAATTATAATAATTGAAATAAAAAGGCAGTGCATAGTAGTCACTTAGACAAAGCTGAAGAATTAGTAAATAGGAAATATTAATGATCAGGAAAATCTCTGAAGAAATGTAAAATTCATCAAGAAAATGAGATGAAAATTCTATGAAAGAGACACAAAGAACCAGGACAAATTCAGAGACAGTACAGCCCTTGCCTAACTGAACTTGGAGATAATGAGCAGAGATAATTCAGACAAGCAGTATTTGAAGATAAGGTCTGAATTTTTAGAAACAGCAGAGTCCAAAAATGTTTAAATCATGTTGAAGTAAAATCAGTCCCCAAATAAACACTTTGTATTCTAAATCTTAATGTCAAAGACTCCTCCCCCCCTTCCTAATAGTTATACAGTAGGAACAGCAGCAGCAGCCATCACAAAATCTCAGCTTGTCTATTACATCTTTGTGGGAGAATATAGTTAAATTGACAGCCAACATCTCAGTAATAACAGTGTCAACAAAAACAAGCTCACCAATCTATTGTTGTGTACCTAGAAACATTATCTTTAAAGTTTGACTATAATATATTTTTTCAGGCAAATCACACTGGTATATTTTGATCAATAACACTCCAAAAATGTAAGAATAGATAAATGAGAACCATTTGTATAAACAGTAACAACAATGTCTAATTTCATGGGTGTAATAATGATATAACCAAAATATTCTGGTAAATGTATTCTATTAGTTTTATTTAGCATTTATTAAATTAAATGCACATGTTAACATTTCTAGGTTAATGATTAAAATAATAAGGGAAGAATTTATATTTCTACAATATACATGTGACTAACTTTAGACTTTTGGATTAAATACATATGTTTGTTAGATAAAATACATATGTTAAAAGAAACATAGGAAATGCAGAAAGTTTAGAAAGTACAAAACAAGAAAGTGGAAGCAAAACAAAATATGTCAACTACAGTGACAAATAAGTATGGGTTAATATTTTTGGTTAATAGACAAAATTGTCAAAGTAATTAAGACACAAAGTTCAGCTGTGTGAAGAATAAGACGTGCATACAAATATGTTCAAGTTGTAATCCCCAGAGAAATGCAAATAATGGTGCCACTAACAGACATTGTAGATCCCCAACCATGAAAACTGGTGCTTGGTCAGGATGCTGAGCTGTAGGAATCTTTTTCTCTCAATGAAAGCCTTATTCCTTGGATTCCATCATTTGGGCAGATGCTTCGGTATTATATAGTAGAGAAACATGTTGCTGAGGCTGGCTGTAGGCATTAGGATATTCAGAGTAGAGCAATGTGCAACAGTCCAGACTAGAAACAATCCAAATATTCTCCAACAAATGAGTGGCAAGCTGCGGTGTGTTTCACAGGCTGGAGCATGATGTCAGAACAGCCATGAAAAGGAATGGAGGTGAGAGTATGGGGAAGAGGTTGCTTGACTTACACACATAAGGCCCAGAATGTTTTTTGAGGAGAAAGACTTAGAGGAGTGTTGGAGATGCTGCTGATGTGTGCTGGTCTCAGAAGCAAATCTGAGCGTGGTAACAATAGGTTGTCAGCAGCTGCTGAAAGACTTCGAAAGAGGCACTGGATCACCATGTGTGGCGAGCATCAGGGAGGAGGTGAAAAAATGCAGGGATCTGGTGTTTCTGATCTTTTCAGACACCTGGCAGTAAAGAGAGAGTGGAGGAGGAAAATGGGCCCCCTCCAGTCCTAGCTACTGACTAGCAGTTCTTGAGAGTTTCCTGTAGATAATCTAAATTAATCAACACGGCTCTCTCCAGGGGCCACTTTCTAGATTTCTATTTCATGGAAGGAGAAGCAGAGTCACATTAGGTAAATGGTGAAATCAAAACTTACTCATAGGCAGTTTGACCCACATATAATTGATCTGTCAGAGCCAGATTTTCCTCTTGTCAAGAAACAGGGCCATCACCTTGGTTGAGCATCAATGAAGTGAAGTGTACTGGTTCCTCCAAAGGGAAAGAGGCCATGCACAATGGGATTCTACTGTGCAATGCTGTGCTTTCCTTATGGTCTTTGCAAACACAATGGGGGTTCGAATCCCGGTCTGACTTCCTTAGCAGCATTGGCAGGCCTCTCAGTCTTAATACTTCATTCCAAAAAAGCAAAGGGTGTGGTGTGAATCGGATATCAGCTGACAGACGAAATTAGGACTACCTGATACCAACCAACATAGGAAACTACCATGGGTAAGTCAATGGAGAATGAACCCTGAGCGTGAAGTGAGAAGGATAAGGGAGCTTGGACCAAGAAGAGAGAATTGTGGGAAAGTGAATAGTAAACACATGGAGTAGAAGAAAGTAGGAACTATTTTAGTAAGGCTAGTTTACATAGACTCATCGTCTTGGCAGCCATTATCCTCTCTGGGCAGAAGGGTCGTATCCTCTCCTTGGTTCAAGGCAGCCATCTTTCCCATGTAATTAATGCCTGAATTTAAGTAGAAATGAAGGCAGAGAGCCCATTTAGCAGGCATGTGACTATTGTCAACTGATTTTTGCTCTAAGTTATCAACAAACCCAAATAGTATCCTTAGGGTCATACATTCTGAGCTCTTCAGTGTAGGGTAGAGATAGCATTTGAGGCTCTTTCTCCCCCAGTGATACTTTTTGTGGACTCAGGGTTAGACCTACAGGAAGCACTTCACTTCTAAGCTCATTAAAGCCTCCTATATTTAATAGCACTTAAGCTCTTGAAGTCTGAAACTATGCTGTTTAAATGGGAATGCCATTTTTTTTCCCCAGTGACCAACACTGTAATAGGAAACTGACCTTTCTGCTTCTCAGTTTTTCCTATATGTAAAAAAAAGAGGAAAGATGGTTGTTGATAGTTTAAATGAATAATATTATTGAAACTATGATGACCCCTTAGGAAAGACAAAAGCAGCAATTGATAAGAAATGGAAAAAAGAACCTCATTTACTGATGAATACTTGATGTTTTCCTGGTCAGGTTCTAATAGCATCGCCTACTTTTTCTTTTAATCTATGATGCATATTTTTGAGTTTTGGTGAGGACAAGGAGGGTGGAGTGTACTGAGAAGAAATAAGTAGCTGCAGCATCACAGGGGGATGATCTGTATCCCCTTCCCCAACATCTTTCTTCCCTCCCTCCCTTCTCTTTCCTGTTGAAATATTTTCTTCATTAATTGAAAATCCATGTCTCCTCAGGCCTTATGGTTCCCTTATAGAGGAATTTGTTCAATTACTTTTATTGTTTGCTTTTTTTTTAAATTGTTTTGGTGAGAGCGTTAACATTTTTAAAAATCTGCATAGTTTTTAACCTAATGACTGTTTCTGTAACATCCATCACTCCGACAGAGATAATAGCACCCGAGTACAGTGAAGAATGAATAATTTAACAGGAAAATCTAATAAATTAGATTCTCAGTAGATTCTCAAAGGATTTTGTGAATTAAAGGTGAGGCGATCCATTTGGTATAAATTAACCCTTTCTTGGGCATTCAAAACTCCTTATAAGGCAGTTTGTATCGTAGATGAATGAAATGAAATCAATTACATATGATCTGGAAATACAAAGGCATCTGCCCAAGATAATTTTCTCTTGTTAATATAAAGAGTCCTCTGAGTGGTTATTACAGCAACCCTTCTTTCTGGATATCTAATACAGACCCCTGTAGTTGTTAGTAATATTTCACAGTGTAAGACCTGAAGTCACAGGACCCTCAGAAGCCACATGGCCAGTGTGTCTAATCCTTTGGGAAATTAAGCTGTTCTGGTTCTTCCCACCAGCTGTAAGAAGTTGCTTTGTGTGTCAGTGTTGGGATGGGACAGAGGCAGGCTTGTGTCACATTTTTTTATATACTGACAGTGTTTGAAATGCTTGCTAAAGAAAAACCAGACAGGAAAAGCCATTAAAAGATATTTGGATGGCCAAACTCCATGGGGGGCTACAGAAGACAAGGCTCTCAATGAAATGCAATTAAAGTCGGGAGATGATTTACAGTCTCAGAAGTTATCATTTTTTACTTTGTATCTTGAGACAGTGGTGCCAGATAGTAGTAGTAAATGGTCTAAATAAAAAAAAAATATGTTCTTCCTAATACACAGCTGGAAGGTTAGATGTGCCCAAGGAAGAGGTTTATCTTTATTATAAAATATGAATTAATGTGGCTCAGAAATGAAGTATCTTCAACCAGAAAAGAGAAGAAACAAACAAAAACCCTGGACACATGGACATGATGTTCACACATGTACACACATTTACAGTTGATTAATTTCTCTATGTGTGTATCTCTGTGTCTCTGTCTCCTTTCTCTCTCTCACATACACACGATACAGATATGGAGTCATCTCACAATCATGCCTACCTTCTCAGCCCTGTGCACCACAAAGATGGTGTAGTGTGATGCCCATAAAGCCTGAGTAGAAACAGGTGGGTGTGTTTTCACCTTGGCTGCAATCCTGTAGGATCTATGCTCAGGCAGCACCCTGCTTAACAGACTTTACACTCTGCACCTTCAAATCTGACATATTTTAAATATCAAAATTCAGTGAACTACCCTCCAAGCTCTTGTGTGACAATAGCTGCAGAGGCAGACCCGAGCACACAGCTGCAGAGGGCCAGCAGGCCTGAAGGACCGAGGCTCTGCTGTAAACCAGATGCTGCCTCTGAAGTTTTCATTTTCAAATGCTATTTAGTGATCATCTGTCTATATATTTGCCCACATTCTAACTTATCTTTTCCACAGTAAAATGCACAAAGATGTGGAGTGTTTATTTCAATATACTTTGCTCTTTTTCTTGCTTCTCTCCAATTAGACTGTTAGAATTTACAACCCAGAATACTGGCTCTAGTCAGTGTGGCTGTGGCTTACTTCTTCCTCACAATTACTAGCTACTCCAGAGGGCTAGGGTCAGGGGCTTGATTAAATAAATTACAGGTTCGGGTCCCCTCCAATAAACCATGTCAGGCTTTAGGCAACCCCGAACAATGCTCCCTGTTTTAACCCATAATGGGCAGTTGAGTTCAGTAAACGGCCTAATCACTACAGCATAAATATTTATGGGAGAGTTTTTCCAATTAAGGTAGAGGCTTGTTTAGATGCTATCAGGTTAGAGAGGGCTTTTCCAACAAGAAAATGACTGTTAAAAGACATCAGGAAATGGTTAAACTCCAGAAGGCTAAAAGGTCAGTGAGGCCGCTGTGTGCAAAGCCTGCATTCATAGCCACACTGTCTATGCACGTTAACTTCTAACCCTACCCCGTTAAAAGGGGATTAAAATAACCCTTTGTACCTATGAAAAAAAGTTGGTTCATTCATATGAAATATTTATGTTGAGAAATAAAAATGTGGGGCAGTGCCTTAACCAGATTTGGTATTATCCCCATGTTTACAATAAGCTATCAGAAGTTTTTGCTTATTTGCTGGGTCTGGTTATGGGAGGGAGCAGTGATAATGGAATCAGTCATTTCTATAGTAGGTATTTTTTGCATAGACTCCAAGGATTCTTGTTGCCTGTACATCTAGAAAGAGATGAAATGTGTAAGTCCTATTAACAAGAAGGAACTTCACAAAATCCAAAGTGTTTCACTCATTAAAACAACAAAATTTTTCTCAGAAGAGTGTTCTGAGTGGGAATTCATGAATCTACAAAGTTGTACACATGTGTCTGCCATATGGCATTGTATCCTAAAAGCAAATATAAAAAAGAAAAAGAGAAAGTAGAAAGAAACCCCACTCCCTGTCGAAAGTGAAGATTAAGACTTTTTACATGAAAAGTTTGCCAAGTTCACAGAAGAAGAAACACAATGACTCGTCCTTGATCATCCACTGGATCTGGAGACACTTTGGGAGCTTTACTTTGTGATTTCTATTGTCCTAGAAAAATGGGATAAGATGCTAAAGATAAAGATTAGCTAGCAACAATGTCAGCAGTCGGCCATGACAGAAAATAGAACTTGTGCTGCACACAAAGCAGAAGGTGATAAGACCATGTTAGGACAGTAGACTTGTTGAAGACAATACAAAGAGTCATCTTTTCCAGGTCATAGCTGCAACAAAACCATAAGGACACTTGAAAAGATAGGAAACAATAAAATAATGCCCTTGACACCTGACACAATCACACTTATCTTAGGGTTTCTATTGCTGTGAAGAGACACCGTGAACATTGCAACTTTTATAAAGAAAAACATTTAATTGAGGCAGCTTACAGAGCTTTAGTCCTCTATCATGGTGGCACATGGTAGCATGAAGGCAGTCATGGTGTGGGAGAAGGAGCTGAGAATTCTACATCTTGATCCACAGGCAACAAGAAGTGACTGTGTCAGTGGGCACAGTTTGAGCATAAGAGACCTCAAAGCCTGCCTCCACAGTGTCATACTTCCTTTAACAAGTCCATACCTACTCCAACAAAGCCACAACTCCTAATAGTGGCACTCCCTTGAGATCCATTTTCTTTTGAATCACCACAACACTGAAAGACAACTGCCTGAGTCCCTACCCATCTCTTACCTCCACTACCATCCACAGCATGAAATCCTTAAGAATCTAAGAAAAATGGTGCTAGAGGGTGGGGTATGTCTCAGAGCTCAAAGCCAAGCAATTATGTTTGGTTTAAACCTGTCATTTCCTCCTCAGCCCCAGTAGTGGATTAACTAAATCAGTTAGTCCCTCAGCAGAATGGGGAAACAGAACAGGAGAGTTTTCAGAAGCAGCATTTAGACCAGGGAAAATATATTCAGTGACTTTGAGACAGAGCTTTGAAAGGACTGACTAGACTCTTGACAGAAATGGGGTAAGGAGGCAAAGAGACAGAGAGGATGTAAAACAGATTATCTATCTTCTCAACACTTGCCTCCTTGGTGCTGGTTGGGTCAAGGAAAATAAACTTTAAAAGATTTCTAATATCTATTCTTCTCGCCCTTCTTATGCCCTGGTTTTAAACTAGCATGTGTGGTAATACATAGTTAATAAAATTAATCTGGAATTTAAGAGTCATTCACAGAGCCAAGCCAAGCCAAGCCAGGCAGTGGTGGTCCATTAGTTCCAGTACTTGAGAGGCAGATGTAGGTGGATCTTTGTGAGTTCAAGGCCAGCCTGCTCCACAAAGCAAGTTCCAGGCCAGGCAGGACTATTACACAGAAAACCCTGCTTCCAAAACAAACAAACAAACATAGTCTGCAATATCAAAAGACTGAGAAATCTCTCTAGCCTTTTTTTGTCAGCTGATGGTTAGAGGTAGGCACCCACCTTTGGACTTGACCTTCTTAGACTTCATGAATGGAAGAAGAGCCAGTTGCACAAATCTGAGGTGATTTTGGTTCTGCTTGGACACCTTTGCTGTTACTAAAAATGTGTTTGGAGTTAACTCTGCTCACATGGGGTGATGCTGTACAGTACGAAAGTCAGGTGTCAGATCCCTATCACCCTCTTCCCCCTCCAAAATGCTGATGCTCCTAGCTTTAAGAGACAGTACATTTTCTGTGCTGCATCTGGCTCAGGAGCCAGCAGTGTGGAGGCAATAGTGGTCAGAGGATTTTCTCTCTAGGTAATGTTACTGATATTCATAGAGTCTTGAGATTTGGGCAGATTTGCTCTAGTTTTTCTGATTTCCCATGCATAAGTGTTTTAATAATCAGCACAATGATGTTGATGACTATTTTAGAAAACTGCTATATAACAGGTAGAAAATTTATTGTCAATTAAGAAATGAAACTTAATGTTTGACATTATCTCAGATATCCTTTTTAAAAAAAGATGCTACAGACAATTTAAAGAATTTTGGTGGGAGTGCTGGTTGTTATGATTATCACACTGGGGATATACTTGAGGACAATTTCCTCCCTATGGCTAATGTGTATTACAGGCTTGACCAGCTACAACACTCTGTAATACTTCCCCTAACTCATTCTTCAGAATGAGTACTATTTGGGAACTTATCAAAGTAGGTATTTTTTTTATTATAAAACTATCTTCAGTCATTAAAAATAAATAAGACTACAGGTTACAGGAATAGGTGAAATGTTCTTTAGTTTTGGTCAGTAGTATGTAACAATTACTTATCCAAGTGCTCAAGGGAATATATGATAGAGAATTCATGCAGTGCTGGGTTTAACCTGGATTTGTATTCTGACATCCAAATAGTAGAGACAAATATTCCTGGTGATAATACTATGATCTAAATTGGTCTGTTTATCATTGTAGAATATTAGTCTAAGATTATTACATTCCTATGTGCTGTGGAATATTTGCTTAATGATGCAAAGGTGTGTAGTTTTTTATGTTGCCTTTGTTCAACTCTGTGAAGCTGTGCTACTTTATCTGCCTAAAACACCTGATTGGTCTAGTAAAGAGCTAAATCCCAATAGTTAAGCAAGAAAGAGATAGGCAGGGCTTCAGACAGATAGAATAAATAGGAAGAAATATCTAGGCTTGAGATAAAATTGGGAAGAGTAAGAAAAGAAGAAGGAGAGGAGGCCAGCTACTCAACCACACAGCAAGCCATGGAGTGAGAAGGAGAGAAAAATATAAAAAGAAAGGTAAAAAGCCCAATGCTGTAGGATAATGCTCTTGTATACTGTAAAGATTTGTCACTTGTGATTGGCCAATAGCCAGGCAGGAAGTATAGGCAGGAAAACTAGACTAGGAGAATTCTGGGAAGAGGAAAGAAAGAGAGGTAGTTGCCAGCTAGACACAGAAGAAACAAGATGAGAATGCTGGACTGAGATAGTACTAAGCCACATGGCTAAACATAGATAATAACTATGGGTTAATTAAGTGTAAGAGCTAGTTAGGAATAAGCTTGAGCTACTGGCTGAGCATGTATAATTAATATTAAGCCTCTGAGTCAATTATTTGAAAAGTGGCTGCCAGGTCTTTGAGAGTTTCTGGAAAGACAGATACTTCTGACTACAGCCCAGAGGCAAAAGATAGTTAAAAAGAAATAGGATAATTTAAATTAAGTTAGAAAAGCTGGCTAGAAACAAACCATGCTAAGGTCAGACATTCAAAAGCAAGAATAAGTCTCTGTGCTTATTTGGGAGCTGAGTGGCAGGCCCCCAAAGAACAATAAAAACAACTACAATTCATCACGTATTTCATTTGCACATACAGAGGTCATGACCAGCCAACTCAGAGTAAATGACTAAGACTCAAACAATACACAAAACAACAAAACCTGGAACTTGAGAGATTCGAGAAGTTGACTATTCATGTGTGAAAAAGTGGGACCCTCTAGGGTAGCACTGAGCCAAGGCAATACAACCTTTCAACATGGACTCCAGTGTGCTGTAAACTAAGTCAGCCAGAAAGATGTTCCCTAGCAGCCTATTTACTTCCAGCACCCAAATCAACTCTTTCGTAAAACTCAGGGACATTGATTCTTGCAGTTTTAAAAATAAGTAGTGTTTGGCACAATCAGAGAAAGTAGGGCTAGACGAGAGAAATTAAGCTAGAGATAATTTGGTATACTCCTTCTCACTTTGCTGTGTTCCTTTTGTAGGTCTCCTGGGAACTGCCTCTGATGGGAAAAGTCTGAATTTGTTTGCTGTTAACAAAAGTTTGTGCTACATCACTAAGTGATCAGAAGAAAGAACGCTTTCATACAGTCAGTTGAACCAGATGCAAATTTTAGGTCACTCTTGAGTTGCTTAGAGTTTGATGAATAGGCTGGGAATCTTTTGCGGTTTCGATACCTAACTTTTCAATTACTTCTTATTTTATTGCATAGATGAATTTGTATTCTTTTGCTTATTACATTACTTTTAGTCACATTTAATGGCAACTGCTATTAAATAAACACACTGCATAAGAGTGTTGTAAAGAAAGGACAATCCCAATTTCAATAGCATGAAACACCATTATTAAAATTCTACCAAAAGAAGCTTAAAATTTACCTGCTTTTGTTTGTAGTGTACTAATTTTATTTTTTTAACTAACCCCATGATACACAAGATTAATTGCAGTGGTTTGAACTTGTGATATTCCCAGCAAGCCTAGTTGGTATTAAAGCCTTTCTTCTCCAAGAAGTGCCTTTGGGAGGTGAAGTCTTTAGCTACTGAGGTGGGTCCCTGCTCCCTCCCCAGTGTCTTTCTGATCTTTTACCACCATTGAATGGTTTGTGCCATCAAGAGCTTCTGGGGGGGCATGAATGAGAAGAAACCATTCATAAGTTGTTTATTTCTGGCCTTTCTTGAGGTGATGGGAAGTTAGTTAGCACAGTTTGAGTATAATGACCTCGTAGTACATCCGAAGTTTTTGAAATTGCTTTATATCTACTACTCAAACTTATCTTCTACAAATGGGTTTTAAAATGACTGCTTTATTTTATTTGGGTCTGGGATTTTTCCCTATCAGTGTCCCTGGTGGTTAACAGCTGAGACTAATTTTCAATCTGATCACTTAATTAGTGTAGCAACTCAGCCATCATTAAGTGTTTGGTAGTGTTGTGCAAGCAGAGCTGAGGTCAACATGTTCCATGTGTCTCTTTCTATAAAAGGCAAATCTACATGTTTTCATGCTAAGCAAATGGTGCATAAATGATATCTACAGAGTCCTAAAGTCTAGATGAGCTGTTGGGTTTTAAGAAGAATAGCATGATGCTTTAAACAATTTTTGAAGATCCAAGCAGTGGGTCCAATCAGTTTTAGAAAAAGGGGTGGGGTGCAGGACTCAGTTTACAGTTTCTACACATTTATAATCCACACTTTGATACAGACTCCAAGTTGCATTCTGCCCAAAGTTTTCCTTACTTCCTGTTAGTCATTATGAGAAACTATATCTGGACAGATGGAGTCTCCTGGCCTAAGACCTATCCTGTGTCTCCATTGTTCATTTCTTTGTACACCTGCTGACAAATTCTTAAATGGATCAACAGTTTCCTCACAGCACTGATGACATTTTTTCAAGGGGGTATGAAAAATATGCCAGCTTTGAAAATGTTTACACCAGTGTTCCCAGTTGATAAATTGGCTGTCTTTCTGACCCTACTGTACAGCATAAAGGGGGGAATTTAAAAGTGGTGTTGGACACAGCAATACCTGGCACACACCGATCCTACATCTGTTACTGGATTTCTGTGTTTGCCACGTGTGAGGCTCTCCACATCCTCTGATGGAAAAAGAGATCACCAGAAGGATGCAGACTGTTGTCTAGAGAGAAGTGTATCTGAGAAATGGCTGTTAAATTAAGAACCAGACACCTTTGGGACACTCCTCCATTGTTGGTGGGAGTGTAAGCTTGTTCAGCCACTTTGGAATGCAATATGGCGGTTTCTCAGAAAATTGAGAATCAATCTCCCCAAGGACCCAGCCATACCACTTCTGAGTGTATACCCTAAAGATGCACAGTCACACTCCAAAGGTATTAGCTCAACTATGTTCATAGCAGCATTATTTGTAATAGCAAGAACCTGGAAACAATCTAGATGTCCCTCAACTGAAGAATGAATTAACAAACTGTGGTACATCTACACAATGGAATACTATTCAGCAGTAAGAAAAAATGATATCCTAAAATTCGAAGGCAAATGGATGGATTTGGAGAATATCCTCCTGAGCGAGGTATTGCAATCTCAGAAAGATAAGCAGGGGATGTACTCACTCATTAGTGGTCATGCTTATGATTTTTATCTTCTTTATAGTTATTGTTAACTTCTCAGCATTTTAAATTCATTTTACTGTTTTTCTTGCTAAATACAAAATAAATAAAGAAAAAAACTTGAACTATAAATTTAATTGATTAAAAAAAAAAGAATCAGACACCTCATAGAGTTTATGAACTATTCTTGTGTTGGGAGGTTTTTAAATAAAAGTGGAAAGTGCTGCCTGCTACCCTGGGACTAGTTTACCAAATGATGAAGAAACCAAGTAGACTCTTGGTGAATGTTTCATGAATTTGGTTCTTTATTATCCCCATTTTCAGATGATGGACATCAGTGAGATTGTGGATAATATTACAGAATTTAAAATGCCTAATGCTATATTTAGCTATAATCTTGCCTGATTAAATCTCCACAGCCCCGATTCCCCGTAGGTAGAGTGAAATGGTTAGGATAATTCTTGAAAATTGTACAAACCGATTGCTACTTAGTGGGGGATCTCAGCCAGTGAGGATCTGGAATGTGATTGGCAACTGTCCCGCCCCTCAGGAATCTGGTTAGGCCAATGTTCTTGAGATTTCAGCCTTCAGGGTAACCTGGCAACCTAATCAAAGAGTCAGTGTATAGGAGCTACTGTATCCCTAAGTATGGCTTTGGGATACAACATTGAGGTCAAGACTCTTTTATCAGATCAGTCAGTTTTTGTTTGTTTTAACAAAAATATTTCTCAATCCTAGGAAAGTGGACTTTAATTCAGTAATTAATCAACTGTGAGATCTACATATGCAAAATGGAGTTGATCAAATGTGACTTATCCAACTTGTGGACTGCTAGTGAATTAAGTTGAGAGAGGGCTTTAAGTGAGCTGCCAAGGTCTTGTCGGCTTTTTGCATTGTGCTCTCTGTGATGAATTTGCCTTGAGAAAAGCTGAAATAGAGTGCTGTCTGTCTAAGAATTAGGGCTGTCACTGCAGTCACTTAGCCTGTTAGATTTTGTTATTTAAGGGATGGAGAAGAGTTCAGGGACACCACCCTGGGAATGGACCCCAGGGAGCCTAAGTCAGCATATTGTCCATCCGTGTTTATGGTGGCACTATAGCCAAGATATGAAGTCAGCATAAATGTCCAGCAGATGAAAGATAATGTTTTAATCACCCACAGAGAAGAATAAATTTATGCCATATGCAGAAAAATTCGTGGGGTTATACATCATCATGTTAAGCAAAATAAGATAAACCCAGAAAGATAAATACTGCATGTTTTTTCTCTAAGGTGGAACGTAGGTTTTACATACACACACACACACACACACAGAGAGAGAGAGAGAGAGAGAGAGAGAGAGAGAGAGAGAGAGAGAGAGAGAGAGATCATGAATGTGGAAGGGATGATAGCAATGAGAGGGCTAGAAGCAGTAGGGTAGAGGGACAAGGGATGGTGATGGGCATGAGTATGGCCAAAATACATCATACACTTGACCAAAAATGCCATTCTGAAACCCATCACTTTGTACACTGAACATACACTAATAAAAAGAATATAATTCTGAAAGATGTGATAAAAACATAAGACTGGAATTCACTGTGTGTTCAGACCAGGATTGGGAGTCTTGCATGGAGATGTCTTCACATGCACTGTCAGCTCGTTGGAATGAGAGCTCAAATTCACTCTCGTCTCCAGCCTTCTCTAAAGATGATTTACAAACCAAATTGAGTTGAGATTGAAATTTTCATTTCAGAAAGCATAAGTATGTGGACTCCTCATTCACAAAACAACAAAATAAAAACAAAACTTATCCTTTGAGACTGGAGAGCAGCAGTGAAGTGGCCTGACTTTTATAACCATTTGTCAGAAGTGGTTCTTTAGCTCTAAACCTGAGGTGTAGAAGTGAGTGGCAGGTCTTTTGCAAGAATCATACAGAAAGTAACTGAAGCTGGTTTTTCAAATGGCAAAGATGAAGCCACTTGGAAGGTATAGATGGAACAGAAGGACATGGAGTCTGGCTTATGAACTTCTCAAAAGCTATGCTACCAAAGAGCAAAATGGCTGGAAAAAAAAAAAGGGCAAGACAGCAGCAGGGCAGGGGCTGTTCTGCTTCCATTTGTATAATCAAAATTATGCTGGGCTTAACAGCGTCAGTTGTCAGCATCGGAAGGAAGGAAAAGGACTGTTTCATCAGGGTGTTCGTATGCATCTCAGTACATCAGAGGCTTCTCTGATTTATTTTATTTTGATTTTAAAAATGTAATTTATTCTTTCAGAATTTCTTTTTTTTTAATTGTTATGAATAAAAAAGCCACATTTTCTATCCTTGTATATCCTTATTCAAGGTCCCTTCTCCCTCCTACCACATCAGGTTATTCTCTCTTCTCCACATCTCCCCATCCCCCATGGGCAGGCAGTCCCATGGTCCCACTGTCCCAAAATTGCTTAGTTCAGCCTCCACTCCTGGCAAATCCAGCTTTCTTCCCCCAACCTCAAGACTGAGTCAGGTGTTCTTCTAGGGGGGGAGTGGGATCCAAGGAGTCAGTCCAAGGTGTTTCTGATCCCAAGTTGTGGTTTGCAGCTTGGGTATGCTTTGCTTTTTTGTTGTTGTTGTTTTTTGTTTGTTTGTTTAGAGCCCACTAATGAGTGAGTATATCCCCTGCTTATCTTTCTGGGTTCATTCATGCCTACAACATATTTCAATCATATTCGCCTTGGTTCTTTGCCTTCTTGTTCTTCTGGAGCTTCCTTGACCTCCCCTCTTCCCCCTCTTTTTTAAAATATTTTTTCCTAGTTTATTAATCAGTATATGCCAAATACACATGGTCTCTCCAGGTAGTGAGGACTGGCCTCAGATTTAGTCAGCCTGCCTCATCCCCCAGTGCTGGAGTTATAGGCATATGCTACCACACATAGCCAGTGAGAAATGTAGTAAAGGATAAATAACTCAAAAGTTCATATTCACTTTCCGAGATGTGCTTTAAGAGACAAATTATTCTGAGATGCCTTAGGATAGGATCTAGAAGGTTTCAGAGAAAATTTTTAAATACTAAGACCAGACTGGGAAAACAAAACAAAACCCCTAAACCCATTACCAAACACAGCCCAGGCTTGTTTTAGACAGAGTTGATAAGTGAGAGAATTAGCAAGTAACATGTTAATAAAGTCAATGAACTACATTTAAATTCTCTAACAGAAATGTTGATGGGCTCTTAGCACAGGGGGGTGAGTACTATGAAGTCTTCACCTCTACCAGAATGCTGTTCAGTTTATCTGGCAAGCATGTAAGGAAAGGTTGAAAAGCTTAATTTTCAAGGCTCAAGAGCAGTTCTCAATCTATGGGTCATGATCTTTCATGGGGGAGTTACATGTTAGATATTTACATTACAATTCTTAACAGTAGCAAAATGGCAGTTATGAAGTAGCAATGAAATAATTTTATGGTTGGGGGTCAGCACAACATGAGCGGCTGTATTAAAGTGTCAAAGCATTAGGAAGGTTGAAGACCACTTCTCTAGAATATTCTTGGAATACCCAGTTGTTTTCTGTAGCTCTACCATCCCATGACCTGAGGGGGGGAAAGCCTTGCCAGATATCTAGGAGCTGGCTCAGCTGATGCTCTGCAACAGTGGCCTGGCGAATAATGGGATCTGCATGAATATAAATGTCAGAGGTAACTTAACAATCATGGCTTACAAGCAATAATCTGATTTAGAGAATTATTAAATTACGCCCCAAATGGCAAGTGGCATTTAAACAGTTCCGTTCAAAGGACACAGTCTGAGCGTTCTTAAGTGGTGGTGGTGGTGGGCAAAGGACGTTTGTTTCTGTCCTAGTAGGCACATGATTGATGCAGCTGCTTGTGCAGGCCTAGTAACCAACTTATTATTACAGGGGCTCTGAGGCTTGTCGCGGGGCTGTGCAAACAAACGATAGACCTCACGTGGGAATGGCAGTAAGTGGAAGGGTCTCGGTGGAAAACATCGTTTGTGAAATAAGCCTTTCAGCCCCAAATTTAGCTACCGTGAGTGTAAAAACAAAGGTCTTTGCAAGAGAGACAGTGAGCAAAGCATGATGGATAATCTCGGCCATGCACATAATTGCTTCCAGGTGGCTAGCCGCTTTATTACTCTGGGGGCCATGATACCACCCCGACAATGTTTTCTTTCTCAAACACGGTAAGTCCTCAGAAGGCTGGTGCCAGCGGCTGCTGTTACCTACAACCTTCTTGGTCCACTCCCTTTCTGTTAGGTCTTTAGACAACTGCCACATTAGGGAGATTTAATACGACGAGCATATAAAACACAGTGTAGGGCAAACTTCAGAAAACATCAGCCGATTGCTGAGCATTTGCTTTCTCCAACTGGGTGAAGCTGTCAAATGCTGGGGCTGCTGGGATCTTCTTCAAAGGCGGCTTCATTTGTTTGTTATGTTTTTGTTTTAGCTG
The DNA here is from genome assembly GCA_004025045.1 of Sigmodon hispidus. NCBI lineage: Eukaryota > Metazoa > Chordata > Mammalia > Rodentia > Cricetidae > Sigmodon > Sigmodon hispidus. The sequence goes on from PVIH01000387.1 coordinate 147,294, forward strand.
TTCTATATATGTTCATATTTTCTTTTTATTTAATCTGTTGAATTTCTAATGGCATTTTCAAAGATATAAAATTTAGGATTTAATGATTTCTTTCTGTTGCAAAGGGAAAAACAGTGTCTTCTTGCATGTATGTCAACACCTAGAAATAAGAGGCAGAATGGTTATTTTGTTTTTTCTATCTATTTTTCTAGACTAGGAAAAATAATTGCAAAAGCAATAAATAAATAAATAAATAAATAAATAAATAAATAAATAAATAAATAAATTGCATTTATGCACACTTCACTTCTTAAAAGTGTATCCCTAGAATAAATGCAAACTTTTATGACCTTCGAACTCCTCCATCTTGGCAGATTTAGGCATTATTGATATTTCAAGAAATCTCTTTAACATTTGCTATCAGAAGATCTAAACTTTGGAACCAAAAGTAAACACTATGGTCATTTGTGCTTAGTCATAGTTTCTTCTAGTCCCTTCCTCCACTGAGTCTCTATAATCCACAGAAAGAGAATAGATGCTTTTTTGTAAGTTGGATTTGGTTAAACATTGTCCTCTACGTGATAGTTACATTAACTAGTTACATAACTAATGCAATCTCCTTTTGTGTAGCATCGGACATAAAGCCCCTAGAAAGAAACATAAATATTTAAGTATATGCATGACATTATTTATGCTTCTATAAGAATCTTCATGGCTCTACTTTAAATTCAGAATAAAAATTAATGTGGATTTGCTACAAACCAAACAAAGCAACAGCATCAAACTCTAAGAGTGATTTTATCTTAAGTAGAATTGGGTTACCCTGTTGTTTTAAACAAATGATCACCCCCATGTCAAGAAAGGAAGGACCTTCTGTTCTCTATGCTGGTTGCATCTGGAAGATGAGGCCCGACCCTGGATGCAGGAGGGCACAGAGTTTCAGCCTTCAGTTGGACCATCAATCATCCACGCTTTTCATGTGTATTCGAGTGCTTCTTTCCCTGATCTTACTTATTTGCAATTCAAGAATGCACTCAACATAAAAACTAAAATGTACTTACACAACTAAATCAATTTTTACACGTAAATGACTAAATATAGCAGGTCCCTAAGGATGCACCGAAGCGTTGCTTTTGCTCTCATTGAGGCCCTGATGCATCTGTCTCAAGCAGGGGATACTGCAGAAGCAAGGTAACTGGTTATTTTAGAAATAAAAAAAAGAATAGTACAAGAATTGCAATGAATTTTAATAAACATCTTTCCATAATTTAAGTTCATTTCTTCCATAAGAATGCAAATATATATATATATATATATGGGCACAAAGTGGTTCTTGCTCTTATTAAAAAGATAACAATAACCTTCCATTGTTAAGCATGACAAGCCAAAGGCTTTTTATTCCCCATAAAGCAATTTCCATAAAGCATTTCACATTTTTTGCAATTGCAACAATTTTAATGCTTTGTTTAGATTTATTTCATAATTTCTATAACTGAAGCTGTGGGTCTAGTCTAGACTGTAGAAGAGAGTGTGCGGGGCTGTGTGATAGACACGTGGCTGCTTTTGTGCATATTGCCTTCTGCTAATGGCCTGTTCTGGCTGTGAGGAATTCTCTTCCTCTGTGGCTAGAGAAGTCATTTTGTTTGTCTTGGACTTCCCATCTCTTCTTATATGTCTTGTGATTAAAAGAAAAACCTCCTAACACCCTATGCTTCTCTATGAGGCTCTTAGACCCTCCTAGCCATAGACATGCACCTTCAGCATATGTGGATTTGTACTGTGAACCTAGCTTAGTTTTGCTCTGGAAATCTGGTCCAAAAAGATATAAGCAGAAAGTAATACCCAGGGTAGTGGGAGACAATACAAGACAAAAAAGCCTCCTCTTAATCTAGGGTCATGGACAAGACACTTGTCATACTATCATTTTTATCTTAAAACCGGGTGCAGAATACCAGCCAGAAGTGAGCCAAATTGCTCATCACAGGAAAAAAAACTAACTTTGTCCTCTGGCAGCTTGAGAAGCCTTGCAAGGTAACATGACATTTGGTTTGGTGCTGGAAAAAAGCGACAATGAACATGAATGAGCCAGGGCAATGGAGGCAGACTAAAGTAATGGTTCTGCTTTCAGGGGTAAAATGCTAAGTCCAGAAGAGCAGCCCATGACCATTGGTTCATCCAGAAAAATGACACTTTGGGCTTGAGCCTCCTGAGTCTTTGTGCAAAAAGACATGTGGCTATTATAGCATGAACATGTTACTGCTGCTTCCACCACCATAGGTACAGGTAGCGTGATGAACCTCCAGGGCAGGTGGGGCTATGCCTTGCTATAGCCTTTTGTTAGGACAGAGGCTTGGAGTTTTCTGCACTGTGGTACCTTCCTCAGCCCCACCTCCCCACATTTGAACTGTCTCACATGACTAGTTCACATATAATTTCCTAAAATTTTTCTGGTCACCTCACTGAGTCCCTTAGCAGCCCATGTGGACTGCTTGTAATGTCATGGTGCCCTGTTATTTATTGTAGAGGATACAGATTTACTCTGGTCCTTGTCTATGATTTAGAAAGAGAAAATCTGAATGTGTTATGCAGGGTGCTATACACTGTATCTATTGAGTTTCCTTTATCCCTGGTAACCACTCTCTAACTTAACATTTTGTCCTTATGTTGAGAGTAAAAGAGTAGAGGCTCAAGCTGGAGAGATGGCTCAGCAGTTAGGAGCACTGGCTGGTCTTTCAGAGGACCTGGGTTCAATTCCCAGTTCCCATATGGCAGCTCAAACTTGTCTGTAACTCCAATTCCAGAAGATCTGGCACCTTCACATAGACATACATGCAGGGAAAACATCAATGCACATAAAATAAATAAATCTTTTAAGACATAGAGATGGAGGTTCAATTCTAGAGTTTTGGTCAGTTTGGGGGTTAAACAGTGGAATAGACACACACTCTGGTCAGGTGTTACTGGAAAACTCATCTATTTCCCTTTAGGTAATGTTGACTCTCTTAGGATGAAGAATGAAATTTATTTTTATCTGTCAAGCCATTTTTTTTTAAAGCACCTCGCTTTTGTCATTGGGAACGTTGTTCTTTGAAGTGTCTGGTGATGGCACTACAGAAAGACAACTGACTCCATGCCATTTTAACATCATAAGATTAAATGATATGGTGAACTGACACAGACAAATGGTCTCACTCACAAAAGCTTAGAAATTTATCCCTGTTTAATTCTGAAATATCACTCAAGTGCCATATCCTAAAGGCTTGGTGGCAAGTCTGTGGTGTTATTCTGACATGCTGGAACCTTTAAGAACTAGAGCTTAGTAGAAGACAGGGAAATCATGCCTTTGGGTAGGAGGATCCTTGTCTCACTCTTTGCTCCACACCCTCAGCCACTGCAAGCTAAGTAGCTTTCTCCCACCTGCACCGCCTGTGATGATGCTTTCCCTCCTGATACGCCCCAAATTATGGACTCACATCTGAATCACACGTCAAAATACACCCCTCCCTCTTACAAGTTTATCTCTAGTATGTTATTACAGTGATGCAAAGCTGATCAATTAGCTTATTATTGTTTCAATTTACTTTTATTATTAATAAAGAAATTTAGGAAATAATTAGTTTGTTTAAAATTCCAATTACAAATAAGAGATAACCTTATTATCATTTTTTTTCTTTCACAACAGGTTTGCACATGTTGATCTCTTGGCTGTGCTAAGAGCAGAGAACATGGTCTGGAGTTTAATTTAATCACTCTGTAATTCTCCAGTGATTCTTTTTTCTTCTTCTTCTTCTTCTTCGTAAAAATTTAAAAAGTAATTCTTTGAAGATTTTATACAATGAAATTTGATTCTTACCTTCTGCTAGTCTTCCTAGGCTTGCCTCATCCCCAATTTTATGTATTTTTTAAATCACCTATTGAGTCCAATTTGTGTTATCCATATACTCTGGATTGTCAGGCCATCTACTAGAGTGCGGTCAACCAACCAAGGGCCACATCTTCAAAGCAGACTGACAGTAACTAGCAAATGGCAATAGCTCTTCTGAATGGGTATAACATCATGAACACCACTGCCCTCCCTACTGGAATCTTGTCTGTCTTGATTTTATTTTTCACTAGTTTTGTGCATAGTGTCACACTGCTATGAGTTTATATGTGAAACTGCCCTCTTGGGTTCAGAAAACACATTTTGATGTAATAATTTACTGCCTCTGCCTTTTATAATCTTTCCACCTCTTATTCCAATTAGTTGCAGCCACTCTGGAAATCTACATGGAGGATCTTCAAAAAGCTACAAGTAGAGCTACCATATGATCCAACTATTCCACCCTTGAGAATGTACCCAAAGGGCTCTCTATATCCTAAGAGATACTTGCTCACCCATGTTCATTTACTCCAGTGGCCACTTTTAAGGGAATCTGAGCCAAGTTAAAAGAAAAACTGAGACAGAGGGCTGGGAATGTGGCTCAGAAGTGGGGTGCTTGCTTCAAATTCTTAAGGCCTAAAAATTCTTTTCTAGAACTGCAAACGACTTGGATGTAATGACGTTTCCAGAAGCAAGGTAATAGGAGGCGGTGGGTGTGGGCCTGGTGTTCTCTAGCAGTTTCAGAGATCCTTTGAAGAGCCATGCAGCTTTGAAACCACGGTGGGAGGCAGCAGAAAGATCAAGTGCACAAGGTAAAGGGATGAGACGAAAAGCTTCTTGCTCACTTTCAGTTCTCAGTGACCAGAAATAAGATTGGTGCATGGTACTCCAAATCTGCAAATCCAGTGCTGGAGAGGGGTTGAGGCAGGAGGATCCTGAGTTATTCATAATAAATTTCAAGCCAGCCTATGATACATAGCAAGATGTTGTTATAAAACAGCTATACAGCTAAGGCAAACAAAATCAAAACAGTCACTGAGTGAAGGACCATTGAAAGCCACCAAGGAGTTAAGCTTCTGCCAAAATGCAAATCGAGTAATAGATAATTAATAAGCTGTTCACATGAGACCACAAGACCCATTATTTGTGGACCCTGGTGAGGCAATTTCAGAATCACTGTGCATTTAGGTAGGAGAGAGTTGAAGGCTGATTGCCCATAGTAGGAACTAATCTGGAGGTTAAGGTTCTTCTCCAGCCATCCTGCTACTGTCTAGGTATTTCTACCAGAGACAATACACCATATATTTTTTTTATTTTTTGAGTTTTATGCAGGGAGATACATTGTCATTTTCAGGCATAGTGAAGAACCATTCAGTTTATCATTTTAGTTTTTTATTACTAAATAAACTCCAATGGCCAGGAGTTACTATACCTTCCTAAAATCCCTTTTAGATCAGGCAGGAACTGACAAAGTGCTGGGAGAAGCTATTTCCAAATTTAGTTTACAAACAAAAGGAAATGTAGAAGGAGAGAATTTGAAGATAAAAAATATTTATTATTCAATTCAGCCCCAATTTTAGCTGCAGCTCAGCCTACCATCTACAACTTGGTGCCGCATTCCTCAGACTGCTGACTTTTGAGTTTTAGTTTGAGCTTACAAGGTTTTTTTCTTTCTTTCAAAAAAATTTCATTTCCTTAAAAGGAACAAGAAGCCCCAGTTTTGTTCCTCACAGAGGAATTTGTTCAGGAAACACTAGGTAACAGGGTTAGTTATTTGAGGCGGGATCCTGCTGTGAGCAGCATCCTTGAATAAATTGCATTGGAGGCTGCAAAGAAGGTTTGCTCAAAATAGATAGAAAAGCTTCTGTTGTTCCTACAGAATACACAGCACCAAGGCTCACTGCAGCGTAGCAGCACTGCACAATTCCTGGAAACTTTGGCTTTATGGACTGGGATGTGATGAAAACCGTCATGGTAAAAAAGGCAGATGTTCTTAAGTAGCACCTTAAAAACATGGGTAGTAACACTAAATCCATGTATCTAATAGTTAGCTCCCAAGAGAACTTGAAGCAGATATGTATTTTAAGAAATGAGAAGTGGGATTATTAAGTACAGACTGGGGTATGACCCCGATTCTCAGTTGACAGAAAGGTTTATGTTTCAACAGAAGTGACATTTATTCAGAGAGTAGGGTAAGGGAGGAGCAACCTATAATGAAGACAAAATTCTTTTGGCTTATAAGGCATAATGCTGCAGCCAGAAGCTAGCATGTGGCAGGGTCCCAGGATATTTCAGAGGATGACACTGAACTGCTCTCAGAAATGCAGTCTTTAAAAAGATTTATTTTGACATTGCTGCTTGAGTAATATGATAATGATGTCCAAGGTCAGGAGACCAAACAACTTCAGCACTATCCTCCGTATAACTTTAACTCACAGGGGTCATGAAATTCACTTATCTATTGATAAAAAACAGTCTAGATAAGCAGCATAGGTTATGAGGGAAACAGGGCAATGCTACAAGAACATGCCTGGATCTCACTATTGTGTCTAGTTAAGTGTGTCAAGAGGCATAAGACTGAAAACCGAAAACTCAAGGTCAGAATTAGAGGGACAGGCACTGTGGTCCTAGGACCAGTGCCTGAGATGTCATACTGACTTGTCTCTTTTTAATTTCCTGAGGTGATGTGGGATGTCTTTGTGTACTGTGAATATCATTGGTAAATAAAAGAACTGTTCTGACCTATGGCAAGTCATCTTAGAAGTAGGCAGGAAATCCAAACATAGATATAGGGGGAGGAGGGTAGAGTCAGAAAGTGACATGGGATCCAGCTGCCCAAGAAGCAAGATGTAAAGAAATAGGTAAGCCTTGCGCCATGTCACAGAACAGATTAATAGCAATGGGTTGAGTTAAGATGTGGGAGCTAGTTAGCAATAGGCCTGAGCCATAGACCAAGCAGCATGTAATTAATATAAGGGTCTGAGTCATTTTTTGGGGGGGCTAAGCAGTGGCAGGAAGGTACATACCTTGGTGCTAGACTAGGCTAGAAACTTCAACAACATGGAGGAGGTGACTTGTGCTGTCTATGATAAAACAATAGAACTTGGGACTTACATAGAACCTTTATATAGAAGAACTCTAGTTCCACTGAAAACTGACTGACAAGATGCTTCAAAGCTTGAGTCCCTTTGACACCTTATGATAACCAGCTTTACCGGGAAATATGGGGAGATAAGAGTTGGTGATGATGGTACTCAGCAACCAACCTGGGTACACTGAAAATTGAGTCATCTGTTGGCCTATAGATTTAAGCCAGATTCAATGGAAATGTGGTAAAATGTTTGATAGGAACAGAGATCTCACAGTACACTTGTATAGGTACCAATGGCCACAGAGCATCAATAAATGCATCTGTAAGATTTATGAGTGTGCTTTACAAAAATAAAACAGAAAGTTACTCTCCTGCTCAAGGTACCATGCACTCCCCACCAAATATGACGCTCAGTCCTCATTCTTGGGTTTGTACCCTTGTAACTATCTAATTCTAATCCATCAATTATGTTTCCACCCCACTAATACAATATTTTTAACACCCAAACTATCTTTAAACCCTAGGAATCCCCGTGGAATATGTGGGTATAATTATTGACGTGGAACCAGAGATGTGGCCCTGACTGACTTTAGGTAGAAAATCAAAGTAAGAAAAATATTGGGAACATTTGAACAAAGCTAAGTGAAGGTCATGAAACTGACCTGGGGGAGTGAGAAAGGACCAAATCATCATGATGACCATGAGCAGGAGAAGAAGCAGAGAGAACTTGCTTAGGGTGTGAGAAAACGAGCCAGTGCCAACTTGAAACCCAAAGATGACTTGGAGGATCCTAGAAGCCTCTAGTTCTTCTGGAAGGTGAAGAGTATAAGCTGATGGAACATTGTTGTAAATAGAGAGTTTACAGACAGTGCTTTTTCAAGGAGCAAAGGAAGAAGCATGGCTATCTGGGTGCAGAGTAGATAGATCACTGGTGCAGGTGGTTTAGATACTAAGGGCAAAGGTCTTGCCCTGCTGGGTACTAAGGTTTCAAAGTTTAAAAAAAAACAAAGGCTCATTGGTTGATAAATACAAGCAATGGAGAGAAAGAGGGAGGCAGGAAGGATCACTGGAATCATTTTTTACCAAATCAAATATTTACCATGTTCCTTCCAATGAAACCTAGATGATACGATCAGTAATAAAGAATTGTCTGTAAATGGAGGTGGAGCTTTCTGTCCTGTTCGACCAATTATACTTGTCAGTTGCTTACCAAAGTACTAAACAGAGATTTATATCTATTATAAATGATTGGCCAATAGCTCAGGCTTATTACAAGCTAGCTCTTACATTTAAATTCTATGCATTACCATGTGGCCTGTGGCTTAGCAATCTTTTGCCATCCTGCTCCTTGGGCAGCTGTTGGTATCTGCTCTGACTCTGCCCTTCTTCCTCTGAGTCCTCAATTTAACTGAACCACCTAGCCTTATCTTAACTTGCTATAGGCCAAAACTGCTTTATTACCAACCAATGAGAACAGCACACATTCACAGCATACAGAAAGACATCTCACAGCAGTTGTCTTTTGTTTTATTCCTGTGTGGAATGACAGACCACCTAAAATCTACATTTTGTCAAATTTCTCTCTCTTGTCCTCTGTTGCTTGGCTGCAGCATTCTTTGGAAGTACGAACTCCACCAGTTTGGAAAGCTGTGCCTAGAAACTTGGGTCCAATGTATAAAAGCTTCATGTTGAATCTCTGGCCACAGACTTGCCATTCTTGTTAATAACAGCTATGATCTTGTCGTTTTTGTGAATGACGCAGACTTGATTAGTTCCATCTAGGATTTGCAACCCCCAAGGGCCATTTCTGCTTGTTGCTGGACACGAGTATAGGCTGCTATGGAAAATGGAAGCCAATGCCAACATGATACAAATGTAAAGTATAAACAGACACACAATTACACACATATGATCTGACACACCCTTCATAATAATAAAGGCACCAGGCAGAAATAAGTTCTTTTTCTTGTTTGTTTGTTGGCAGAGGTTGTGGAAGACTTTTTGTAATGCAAGTTTCAATTTTCAATTTATTACAAGTCCACAATTAAAAATGCCCTACATAAAGAAGTCACAGTGTGGCTTGCCACTGTGCTCTGTGGTTGTATCTGAGGCTCTGGATGGAAGACTTAGAATCGATTGCAGCCCAGCTCAAATTTTCAGCATATTGTTGCAAAGTTCTTTTATTTGCTTTTTAGCCTGCATGGGACTTTGCAATTTGTTCTCTTATTTGGACTATATAAACAGCATCAGGGTGTTTTTTTCTTTTCATTTAAACAAACAATGGCTTTGGAACTAAGAAGAAAATTAGTAACAGGTGAAAGTTTATTTTTAATGATGTTGAGATCAAATTTCTATTTAACTTACAGAACAAACTCCCCTCATGTCTCTTTTAATGTTTCAGAATTATTTATAAATTTAACTCACACAACCTTTAAACATACTCAGAATAAAAAACCACCTCTTTATTCTGTATTATGAACAGAATGCAAAGGAAATTGCTTTGTTCTGATTTTTTTTTGTCTTTGCAGTTTATTTTTTAAAAACATCTTGAATTGTGAAAGCATTCTTAGAGCTGTCTTTGAGAATTTTTATTTTGTTCTTCTATGTAAATCAAAGCTCAGAGCTTGGGATTATGTTTCTTTTAAAATCCACGCTAATGTTTGCTTTTACTAGGAATGTTTTACAAGTGTATATATATTTGTTCATGTTATATTTTATTGTATTAACATTATGTCTTTTTTAGGCTTTCTTCTATTCCCCTTTTGTTACCTTAATGTATAGAGTTTATAGTAACCAATGTAATAAGAGTATTCATAAAGGAGAAAGCTACCCCATAGCTCCTCTTTATTCAAGTGTCTGCTTGTGTAGACCTTTGTACACAAGGGCATATCCTCATATTTTTTTTATTTAATATGTTTCTGTTTCTATTATTAGTTTCTATGGAAATAAATTAGAATGACTTCATTAAAGCCTTAAGCATTATTTGGACTACAAAAGAAAGACAGATTTCAGCTCAGTACCAAGAATATTTTCAGAGTGGGGAAGTGGCCTTACAAAGTGTGTCTGGGGCTTTCCGTGACTGATGATGTTCCCCTGTGGAGGAAGCATCTTCCCTCTGTGATGACATTCTGGGGAAAGGGCCAGGGCCTGGATGGACATTTAAATGTAGATTAAGAGTTACAAGCTTGAGAATAATTTCACATTGGATCCTACTGAAACACTGCCCATAAGGACTGAAAATGGCTTTGGTAACAAATTAGGATTTTATTTTCTTTTTCTCTAAATGTTTCCTTTTTGAATGCCTGTGTTCCCTGTGGCTAGAAGAGAGCTTGAGGTCCCCTGCAGCTGTCATTACATGGGATTGAGAGCCACATGGTGAGGGTTCTAGAAACCAAATTTGGGTTCTCTGCAAGAGTGGCACACACTGTTAACCACTCAGCCATCTTTATAACCCTAACACTTTTTTCCTTTGGTGCCGAGGCATCTTTATGTCTCATCTTGAAAGCTTGACTTATAACACTTTACAATACCCGGAGCTATCTCTAAGGCTAAGTTCTTTAATGAGCTCATCTCTTTCCCACCGTAGGAAAGGTCATTCAGAGTGCAAATTCCTGGGGACTGGAAGGATCTCTTCTCTGAACCCTTCACTTGCTTGTGTATTCCATAAATCCTAAGAAGAGTATTCTTTCAAATATTGCATAAACTTAATCCCATTCCACCGATAGATAATTTATTAGATTTGAGCTGTACACATAGCGATAACGTAGGCATAACAATCTTAGAGGAAAGAATCTGGCATCTAGAGCAGAAAAATGGTACAAAAGCTAAATGATTTGGTTAAGCAGGTTTTCTACTCTTCAACATTCTCTTTTTCCTGGCTAGTGTGCCGAGGAGGTAAATGCACACCAGAGCAGCTGTGGAAGCATCTAGTTTTACAACACATTCTGATAAAGGAAACTTCAGTGCCTTTGTGATAAAAGTTACAAAGTTCCTTTAGAGTGGGTCTGATTTGTTCACCTATTGCTAGTGCACAGAGAGAACTCAGGTGATGGGAGGCTCTCCTTCATTCTGCTTTGTTCTCTAGCATAACCCCATCCTCTTACGCTTCTTTAGGCAGCTGGTATCCTGGTATGGTCTCTAGCTTATCTTTGGTCTTTTCTAGGCTCAAATCTAGCATCTAAAATGTCCTCTTTTTTGCTTATTTGTTTTTTCCTACTCTCCACCTTGAAAAATTTCAGATTATTCCTGCATTGTGGGAAATGAGTCCTGGGTTTCTGGAAGGTGCTTCCATTTTAAAGACAAGCACACTGATCACATGATTAACTGGAGCGCTGGGTAAAACCTGGGTTCCCTGCTGTCTTCGTTCTCCTGAGCAGCTATGGAGGGCATTGGCAGCACTGATAGCATCCCTATTGCCAAGCAGATCGAACTTCATGCAGAGCTGTGATATGGTGGTTTTTGAAACACCCTCCCTGGTGTACCAGGGGAGACACAAATGCTGGGGGTAGCTCCCAGGACTGTTGAGGCACCTTTGCTCACATATTACCACAGGGTCTGAAATTACTCTGAGGCTCGGCACTGTGGGTATTATTTCCCCCAAACATCTCCATGTTTCCTCTCTATGTGGCTTGGACTCCTTCCTGTACTCCCAGAGCAAGCAGTGAGCTCCATGTTCCCTTTTGCTGCCTGCATTCCTCATCTAGTCATGAAGCATCATTTCTGCCACACCCTTTTAGTAACAAACCAGCCATGCACCAGGCAGCCAACTCTACCTCTTAAGGGGGCATGATCTTCTGTGGAGAAGCATGTGGGTAAAGGCAATGGAGTGGCCACATTTGAGAAATGGCCTGCATCTCCTGACATGGTGCTGTCACTCATTAGGGTGGCCCACAGTGATACGTGCGAGCTCCCAGCCTCTCAGCCCCCATATGAGACGTACATCCCCCTCTGAGCTGAGTAGCAGAAGTCCGATAAAGCTTGGGGACTCATTGGAGGCCACACAGCTTCAGCATTGTACTATGGGTTGGTTTTATTCCAAAGCCTGCATTCCTGCCATAGTGTGATATTTTTATATTATGTTATATAGGAAAAATAATTGCACCTAATAAAACTAGCTTTAACTAGTAACTGTAATTAGCAAGTTATAAGAGGTTATTTAAACCCAAATAAATATATGTTCACTTGAGAAATGAGAAAGTTCCTACATAATACACCTCATTTTTTCTTACTATTTTTATTATTTTTATATTTTTCCTCTCTCTCTCTCTCTCTCTCTCTCTTTCCCTCCCTCCCTTCTTTCTTCCATTCCTTCCTTTCTATTGGAATGCACTAGAAATAGGAAGGTACACCTGAAACTCCATGCTAGAAAACTCAGGCAGGAAAAGCCTTAGATTCTTACTACAGCCACATAATGGGAGCCTGCTCTTGAAAAATAAGAAACACACACACACACATACACACAGACAGTAACTCCAAACTTACTTTATTTATTTTATATTCTGTTTAGGAATTATTTGGGTTGTCAGACACTTTGGAGGAAAAGAATAATGTTTCTGGTTTAAAAATGATGTTTTTGGATTTGCTGTAAAAAAAAGGTTTTCCGACCGTGTTAGCAGTTTGTGAGGGATGTGTCCTGAGAGGGGACGTCAAGGCTGTTCTCAGAGGGCCTTCCTCTTCACACATGTTTCCGTATTTGTTCAGATTCTCTGACATTAATTTAAAACAACTTGTTGACACATTTGTGATAGAGAGATGTTAACATACTTTGTTGTTAAAGTGCAATTTTATCTGGACAAAATCTGATATTTCTAGCTGTGGGTATTTGTATTTTGCTATGACCTCAAAGTGACTAGAAAGATAGATACAACATTTTGAAAAGACAAGTTCCAAATTTCTGATTCTAAATTCTCATGCCTGTGTATATGTGTGTGTGTGGAGAAGAGGTGGATGGATGATGGCTGACTACAGCTACTCAGAAAAGCACATTGCTTTTTCTATGAGGAAAAATATTGCTTTAAAACTAGCTTGATTTATGGAACTTGCATATATTTACATTAGGGAACAGAGAGCAAATTATTGGGCCTTTGAGTGGCTGGTAAATTCCACAGACGAAGATTCCGCATAACACTGTACTATTATGCTCTCTAGACAAATGTGTTAATAATTTATAATTCCTAGGCCGTGAGGAGGGCCATCCTGAAGAACTTTCCAGGAATGAACCCCTGACTCTGATAGATGTTGTTAGTGCTAATTGGGCATTTGTGTGATTGTTCACAGTTTGGATTTTAAAGGTTCCCATGACATGCTACTACACACTAGAGACCTAGAGAACAGGGAACAGAAAGCACCTCCATGTCAATACTGAGAAGAGTGGTGTTTTTCTAGAGAAGGAAGTTCAGCTGGGAAAGGGCACACAGCAAACCTCTTCCTCCAGACTGCTCATCTGCAAAAGGCGCTGTCAGCAAGTACCACAAAATAAACAGTTTAAAGCCACCCCCACAACTCTCTCCGTTGTGGAGACAGAGTCCCAGCAATGGTGTTAGTTCTCCCTGCCTCGTGAAAGGCTGTCTTCTCAACATATCTCTTTACAGTCTCTGCACTGAATGCTTGTCTCTGGATTTCCCTCTTTCCTATAGGTGTTCATATAGGATCAGAGTCTACCAGGATGAATGACCCTAAATGTTTCCCCTATGTTGTTCTTGTTTTTTGAAAGTGGGGATTGATCCTAGGCTCTCAGGGATACTTAAGAGTTCTACCATTGCGCTATATCCCCAGCCTCAACCACAATTCAGTAACTTCTGTGAAGACTCTTCAATTTCCAAATAAGGCCACAGTCTGAGGGACTATGCTTCCAAATTCAGCATGCAAGTTAGGAGGCATAATTGCAGCCGCACAGACTCCACTCAAATCTCTGTTGTTGACATAACAGTCCCTCAGAAGAGACGCAGGCATGGGCCTGCAGAGGACATGGGGCTCCTAGATACTGGCTGCTCAAATAGCCTTAGCAAAGACAGGTGTCAGCATCCTGCTACAGTATGGTTATTGACCTTATGCTGAAATAGGAACTCTGGAGAACAAAAATGGCTCCGGCCAGATGACATGCTGGGCCTCAGGCATGTTGGATGTTCACCTTGATGTTCCAAGAACCCTCAAAGTAGAATGAATGCTCCCTCACAGTGACATCACTGCTTCCGGTGCTCACAGTCAGCCAGTGCAGGGCGCAGTGACATTGGCACTGATATTTACCCCAAGCAGTGAGTATGTGCTGATGCTTTCTCATATGCTGTTTTTTTTTAAGTGTCTGTACTATTCTGCTACCTAAGTCTTTATTTCCACAGATGAAGACAATGAGACAGAGGGAGAGTGAGAGAGAGAGAGAGAGAGAGAGAGAGAGAGAGAGAGAGAGAGATATTCAACTGAGGCCACACAGCTACTAGAAGAAAAGTCTGGTTTCCTGTCCAGGTTCCCTAGTTCTCCATCCTCCCCCTCCCCCTTCCTCTGACTTTCTCTCTCTCTCTCTCTCTCTCCTCATCTTGTATCCATCTCATATCCATCACACATAGGCCACCCTGGAATGCAGCAAACTTTATTATTTGTCGAGTGTAAATTTTCAAGTATAAAGGGCCCAGTAAACACATCACGGGAGGCCTGTGGCTTTCATGTCTCGATACACTGATTAAGCCTCCTTATACAGCATCACAGAGAATTCTTACAAAGACCTAGATGAATGATGCAGTTATCCAATAGTCATGCCTTTTGGTGAGTTTAGCTGCACCATGTGTGGCCTCCTGCGTGCTTCCTGAAGCCTTCACCTGTCATACTCGGGCCTTTGTGAGCTACTTTACAGTTTAGTACATTGAAATCTCTCTTGCCTCAGGTTCTGGTCCATGATCACACTTCCATAACTATCTCAGCAGGAGATAATTATGCCCTTTGACCCAAGAAACTGGATTAAGTGATTCACTTCACACTTAATCATTTTTATTCCAATCTGATGCAGAAATCTATTTCCTTCAAAATGAAATAAATGATTCAATCTTCCCCCAGGGAAAAGTTATGGTGAATGCAGTTACCACATAAAAACCAAATGTGCGATGTAATATTACATATTTTTTAAAAGTAGGCAGTTGGAGATGGAAATAAAACTTAATAATATTGCAAGCATACACTTGGATTTTATTATAACTTTATTGCAATAATAAATGTGAAATTTACATGTGATATATATTTTAATATTAGATTTTATTAAATTAGTTCACGATTTAGTCACTAACTTGGTGGTGGTATGTTACTTACATCCCCTTGCACTGCGTGCTCGACTTTGGAGACCCACAAAGTGAATTAAAAATCATTTATTTTTACCTTCACAATGTTCCCAAAAGCTCTGAGTTCATGTATAGTCTTAGTCTTGTAACCACTTAGGAGGTTTTGGCTAAAACACCTGTGAAAAATTAAGTCTCTTCTGTAATTTGTGTGCTTGTGGGAATATATATGTGTATAACATTGAGAGTTGATATAGAAATTAAGTAGCTTGATGGCCCACCTAACATACTGCAAAGAAATCAGTCGGCTTCCCTCTCTATATAAGAAAACTTCCAGGACACAGTATCATAGTCACCAGAGAAGCCCACAGGTTGTAACCTAGCTTAGCCACTGCTTCTGAACACACAGGGTTTCCAGGCCCAGACTCAGGGGTTCTCATAAACAGCCTGGTGGAGGGGGCCTGACTTAGTTTCATTAGCGCAGAGACTTCTTCCGTGTTTTGTGTTTTTTTTTTTTTTTTAATTCTTCTTTCATCTTCTTTGAAAGCTGTCCACCCCCAGCTATGCTCTTGTGAAATTAGCCATCAGTTTTCCTGACTCTGCATTGCCAAAGGCAAGCAATAGAGATCATAATAGGATATGTTCCTTTGCTTCAGGTCACTCTGGGCCTTCCTTAGATTCATAACTTGAGTGTCAGATGGAAGCATCTAAAGTGCATCCTGATTCTGTTGGAGTCTATGGATCTTCAGGACGATTTGTGCTTTTTCTCTGTTGGTATACATTTATCACATGCAGTTTTGGAGTAAAGGAAAGCATTTCAAAACGATTCAATTTACAGCGAGTGTTAAAACACACAATATTCCTGAAACCTCATTTGAACATCATTTCAGGGTTCAAACCACACAACTACACAAACACAGTACGTTCCAAGCCTTTTCTAACTAAATTGACTCGGATAAAATTCAAGCTAGATCAAGTTCACAGTCAGGAAGTGAATTGTTATATCTACAAATTAAGTGACATTTGCACCCACACCACATGCTAGCTGGGGTGGGGGGGTGGGGGGTGCATGTGTTGGGGTTGGGGTGGAGACCTGGGATGTGTGGTGGTGAGGAGACATGTTTTCAGGACAAGCACATTTTTTTATTTAGAGAAATTTTATAAATCAGTTAAAATAATGGTTTGTGTTTCCAGATGCCTTTGTTCACACCTTATTAACACTGAGAAATGTCAAGGGCCTATATTTAAAAACATTATTTCATTTTCCTCATAGTTAGAGGAGGGTTAGATAACAGCCGTGTGGGGAATTCAAACCCTCTCCATGTACTAAAGCTCCCCCTTGTTCCAGAACTGGTCAGAGTTAAAGCAGATAGCCCAAGGAACAAACGTAAGAATGAATTCATTCATTCATCTATTCATTCATTTATCCATCCACCCATCCATCCACCCACCCATCCATCCACTCATTCATTCAGTGTCTCACAGTGAAGAAGTCAAGATTTGACCTGTAATCCCATGGGTTATCCTGCTCTCCAATGCTTCATCCTTACTTCCCATAGCCTTCCATGCTGTACAGAGGCTCTCAGAGCTGCCCAGTACGCCTTTCCCTTGTTCCTATCTCTCTCTCTATCCCACCCCAGCTGAATATAATACAATCCTACCCCATGCCTCTGTCTGTCCCTCCATCACATGCTAGTTGAATAATATATCATTTCTTCTCAAGAAGGATAATCTTGACTATCAACTTGATTGAATTGAGAAACACCTATGGGATTAGTAAAATATACCTCTGCATATCTCCAAGGGTGTTTCCAGAGAGTATTAACCAGATGAGGAAGGTATGTCCTGCGTGTGGTGCCACCATCCCAACGGCTGATGGTCTAGATGCACAGATATTCTTCTCAGCATCTGCCTTTTGATCACAAAGTCCAAGCTGGGATTCTCCATCATACCTTCATCACCACGATGGACAGAAACCCCTGCTTCTGTGAGCCAAACAAGTCATCTCTCCCTTAACTTCTGTCAACAGTGACAAAAAAGTGTGGTGCCCTTCTCTGCCCATCAAGCTTCTCTCCATACTTGTCACAAATGTTTTCTGAATCACTGAAAAGCACATTGTTTATTCCTGCCATCCATCTAGCAACACACTTGTACCTGTATCCATATCCCAGTTGTCTTCTTGTCAACATGAATGAGATAAGTGTCCATGTTCCTAACTGGCTGACCCTTTAAATATGACCTTACTCGATCTCCACTCTACTAAGCAGACTTTCTTCTAGACTCCACTGCATTTCTCATCCATGGGAACATAATTCTTTCAAAATACAAACATGCTGCAATACCCTCAGCTAGCCCCACACAACCCACTCTGAGATCCCTCTCCATCTACTTATTTGTCTCTTTTTCTAAAAATATTGAAAAATGCATCCAGAGAGATTGACGTTAGCATTTGCTAAGTTTTCTGCTAAATCTGCTCATGTCTGCAAAATCATTGCAACCGCAAAATTACAAATCAAAAGTGCTTAGGAGGAAAGAATGCTCCAAAGTCTGAGTCAGGTAGGCTCAAAAAGTCACTGTCCCCTTGTGCCCTGCCATGCATCATACACATCAACATTCTTACTTCTGAATATCAAGTTTAAATGAAACTTAAAACTAGAGTTTAGTTTTGACTTTGTTATCACTGTCTTGCAGTGTATGTCTTTTGTTTGAAACACAAAAACACTTGGTCAACCTTGGCAGCCCTTTGTAATCTAAAGTAAGAGTAAGCCTTTTAGGATATTTGATGGAAAGGGGGCTAAATGAGCACAAGCAAACTGAGGAGCTGAGGAAGACCTGCTGGAAAAATGTCTCCCTTAAATTTTTTTTTGACTAGACTGAATGTATTCCTTTAAGTAGCTCCTTCATGACCATAAGTCATATGAAGAGTGTTTATTCACTTTGCTTACCCTTTCTATAAGCTTGGCAGCTTAAATGAAATCCTGCTTTCATACTTTTTTATGATGTTTCTTGAAAGAATATTTTCAGCTGAATGCCACCCACCTTGATGTACAAGGGATTCAAAGAGACGGAAAAAAAAAAAAGTCAGAGAAAAATTCCATGAATAAATGGAATAAATTAGAAAGTCAAAGAAAATGCTCTCATAAAAGAACAAACAGAATAAAAGAAAACAAACAAACAAACAAAAAGCCCCTTGCAGAGTTAAATTTTCAACAGTGACAGGTAATAAATTAGCCACCCTTGAAAAAGGTGCCTCATGGAATCCAGCCAGACTTTGTTTCATATTCTCCCGAGGAAAACTCAAATTAAACTGGTTTTATGCCTCTTATGCATTTTTGTCTCTACAGTTACAACATTTCATAATGTGACTGAATAGCTGCCCAGTTCACAAGCCCAGAAATTAACATACCAGTACTCAAGAGAAGCAAATTGCTGTTGAAACAGAATCTTCTTAGAAAAACATAAGAGAGAGATTTTTACTTTTGCATTTTATGTGTATGTGACTTCTGTATTTACTTATTCATTTTTTCCTCAGAAAAAAATCAGCATCAAAGTCATTCCTTGGGGCCATGTATAAAGATGTGAAAACCAAGTCAAACAAGAATAAACAAAAGCCATGTGTATGCGAGGGAGCTGTTGGAGGCGTGATTCTGTGATGCTGTCTTTAGAAGTCTTTTTAAACCCAACTAAAAAGTGACCCAGATACCATCATTTCCAAACAGTGTGACTGTTTTGATTAATCACTGAGAAATGGATGCTCTAAATGGTCCTTGTTTCCATAAAGATACTTCGTGCTAAGAAGGGGCAATCCAATGGTGGTTTGATTTCTGCATTTCTTTTTCTTCTCTTCTGCCTCATGCCAGGACCCTCCCCTTCCCTTTGGTGCTTCTTAGTCAGCAAAAGCCTTTCAGAACACTCCTTGAATAGGAGGCTTACAGAGAGCAGGGGCCGATTTCTGGCAAGAATATATTTCTTATTCAGTCAGTGTTTGTTCCCTGTAGGGGAGAGAAAGGGAAAGACAATTCCATGCTGTGCTTGCCACCCAAACAAGTCATTCTGTATCTGTTCAAATAAGATATATCCCAAGTTCTTTATCTATAAAATTGTATGTAAATCTTAAGAAAGTATATCTGCAGAAACCAGATTTCCTAATAGTTGCTTTATAGAATTCATTGCCTGGCTTTTTCTCTAGTATAAAACATCATTTATTAAAAGCTTTGTATCAAAGGTAAAACAGTCAAAGTGTATTTATAATTTCCAAGATAAAGATGTTTTCCCATCTTATTTTGATAAGATGTTTTAGTCATAGAAAGTGGTGCAGTGTAATAGCCCCAACACAGTCCTTCTAACACTCCAATAAGAGGCTGAAGACATTGTGGGCTGAAGATAAGGCTCAGTGGGTAATGTGCTTGCCATGCAATCATGAGGACCTGAATTTAGAAAGTCAGCAGTGCCATGCACTTATAACCTTAGAACTGGGGGACTTGAGACAGCTGATACTGGATGCTGGGAACTAGCTTTGGCCAGCTAACCTAACTGAATTGAAGAGCTTCAGATCTAGTGAGAGTCCCTGTCTCAAAAAAAAAGATACAGAATGTAGCCACTACATGCATGTTTGGTATATATGAGTGTGGTACACACATACACACACACACACACACACACACACAAGAGAGACAAAGCAGATGGAAGACACACAAGCCTCTAAATTTTTCTCAAATGCATGTCTTTTTTATTTTGTACCTAACCCAGAGGTAGTTTCTGCTTCCAATTCAATGCTGTTCATTCCAGCTGTGATTTTAGTCTTCTTATCTGCTAAATTTGCATAATTAATTTAATAACCAAAGGTAAAAGCACATTAAGTGACAGAACAAACACATATCGAAAACTGTGTGCCTGTACATACTGTGAACATATCCGACTCCTTCAACATCGCAGAACTTTTAAAATAAAATTGATCTTTATAAAATCCAGTGCAAATCTAGAATCCAGTGCAGTACTCAGTTCCTTTATTTTTAGCTGACTGCTTCTATTCATGTGGATGTGTATTCTTAAATTAATTGAACAAATCATTTCTGGAAGCTTTAGAATTTAAATGGTTCTGGTATTCCTATGGGCGGAACTTGATTTCTCCCTGTATCTTTATTGATTTATACTCATGATACAGCTCTCCTGGAAGGAAACCAGGAGGGTTCAGGACACATTAGAGAGTTTACAGTGTGAGATTGTGAATGGCATTTGCATCGTAATTCATCCACCTACGGGGTTTAGTCTCAGACTTTGACATTTAGATGGAGGTTTATGAAGAACAGGCTCTGCAGAGGTAGCAGCTTTCTTGGCCTTTTCCATCAGTCTCTGCGTGATTTCACAATGAACTAGAAGCCCCAGGTGTACTTGAACTCCAACTAGCATACCTGCACTCTGGTTTGGAGGTTGGTTAGTGCCTTTCATCTGATGGGTAAGCACCTACCTTTTAGAGAACAGCTATAACTTCGCCATGTGGACACAGAACTAACAACTTGCTTATCCCCATTCAAACCTGCCGCTGGGATCTTTTAAAGGGCTTGCATGAGTTTTCTTTCTCTCCATAAAAAAACAACCCAGAGTATTCTTGTCTTCCACTAAGGTTTTGTGGCAGCAACTCCTTGTTCTTTCTAGGTCTTATAATTGCTAAATATTTGATTAAAAGAATGATAGGTGGCAACATATGTGACTGCTTTGCCATTGCATGCCATGGAGAGCCAGCATCTCTTGCCACGGGGCAGTCTGTGGTGCCTTTAAATCTAATTCAGTGAGAGCCACTTTTCTTGTTCTTGTCCTTACAGATCAGTTCATGTAGCCAGTTACATAGCCACGACTAGGCATGAGCATCTGCTAAAGTATCAGAGCTGGATGAACACTGTAGGGAGGAAAGGGTTGATTCAGCTGACACTGCCACATCACTGTTGATCATTGAAGGAACTAAGGACAGGAACTCAAATAGGACAAGAGCCTCGAACCAGGAGCTGAAGCAGAGGCCATGCTTATTGGCTTGCTCCCCATGACTTACTCAGCCGGCTTCCTTGTGGCAACACCCACAATGGGCTGGGCTTATTAAGAAAATGTTCCATAGGCTTTGCCTACAGCCCTGTCTTAGAGAGGCATTTTCTTAATTCAATTTTCTTCCTCTCAGATGACTTTAGATTGTGTCAAATTGACATAAAACTAGTCAGCATACATTCATAGGAGATAGTTGTTCTATATGTATGTTGACAGAATTGTTTCCATATCATGTATTCTTTCATTTTAAATATAAGCCACAACTTCTTTTCTGGCTGCCAGGAATACCTCAAACTTACCACAATAATACTGATACTAGATTTAGGAAACAATACTGGAGGTCTCAGCAGGTCTGTAAAGTGAGAATTCCACTGGTGACTGAGAAACAAATATTTTATCAAAGAATTCTATTGGGGAGTAACTTCTTTATATAGAATAAGGCAAACTCAAATGCACAGTCCCTGGAAGGCTGTGGACCAATCCATGCTGCTTCATGTCACCTGACCCAGTCTTCCTCACTATCCAAGAGAGTGCCAGAGAATGGCTTGTATATGTGTTCCCCAGATCTTATGCTAGCCAAAAGGCCATGTTCAAGGTAGAAGGGTATGCGTCCCTTACTAGAGGGCTGTTCTGTGCTACAGTTCTCAGGGAGAGAAGTCATCCCCTTTCTACCCCTCAGCTATAGAGAAGTTAAATTCACAGCTGCACACATCTTATTTATAACTCAAGAATCCTCAAGATGATTTCATGGGTTTGATACTGGTTATATGAGCTATCTAGTTTTCTTTGGTATAACATGTCTCAACCGTCAGTGTATACTTTAAGTAAGCATAGAATGAGGCCTGGGATTCCACATTTGCTATTATTTTTATGTGTGTAGTATATGGATGAGTGCATGTTTGTGTGTATGTGCATGTATGTTTGTAGTATATTTTGAGTGCATTTGTATGTGTGTGTGTGGTATATTTATGAGCGCATGTTTGAGTGTGTGTGTGGTATATTTATGAGTGCATGTTTGAGTGTGTGTAGTATATGTGTATGTGTATGTGTGTGCAATTTGGCAGTGAGAGGCCAACACTGGATGTCTTGAGTGTTCTCTTTTACTATTCTTTTGTATTCTTGCCTTATTTTTTGTGACACAGTCTCTCACTGAGCCTGGAGTTCAATAATGACTTGACCAAGCAAGCTCTAGAGATCTGCCTATTCCTGTGTCCTCAGCTCTAGGCTTACATGTGTGATACAAAGCCTGACTTCCACATAGCTGTTAGGATCTGAACTCAGATCCACATGCTTCTGTGGTGAGCTCTTAACTGACTGAGTCTCTTTCCTGGCATTGGGATTCTGTATTTTTAGCAAGACTCTAGACAATGGGAAAAGTTGTGGTCTATTGACACAAAGACATATCATCAGCTGTGCTATGTGTGACCAATGCTGAGCCCAGGGCAATTGGTAAAAAAATGAAGTCTGGAGATAAGTATTTTAGCTAGAGATCTGGGGTGCTTCATGTTCTGGTTCCATGAATTCCTTGCTGCATATAAAGTCAACTTCCATTATCTTCTCTCTTTCTTAAGGCAAGTGGATGTTCTTTATAAAAATTTGCTTGTTTTTTATTACCTTGTAATTACTGACTATATGACTTCAAGCTTGGCCTAAATTTTATTGATTTCCACATCTGTGTTTAGCTCAAAATTCTGTTTGTTTTATTATGTGTGTGTGTGCCTGTACATGTGTGTGTTCATATGGGTCTGTGTATGCATGTACATTTATTGCTCTTCCTCTTGCCCCCCCATACTTTTGCTGCCATGAGGTTCCCAAGTTGTTAATCACAGCTCCAACCCTGCAGCTGCTCCTGTCCAAACCTTGAAGACATCCAGATACCTCTCCTTACAACTCATATGCAATTCATCAACACCATCAAAGCTCACTCCCACTGAACCTTAACATCTCCACCTGGATTATAATCGTCCTTGGAATCTTTTCTTGCCCTGTCTCTTCAGCATACAAGCTAAGTTTTATTTAGAGCACAGGGGCTCAATCATTCATCTGTTCAGAATCTGCCAATGACTCTCTCTTTCTAGAGAGTATGAACTGCATTCTGTCAGCCCTCACAACTTAACCCCTATCAATGTTTGATTCTTGTCTTCTGTTACAAAAACTCTGTGGGCAATTTACTCTAAGCTGATGTTTCTCTTCCTCAAATAAGCCTTAGGCTTAGCCTGGAAACTGTGGATTGCATACTATCCCTGTCTGGAGTGTTTTTACCCAGTTTTCAAATAGTATTCTGTCACAGTGCTTTTGGGTTTCCCTCAAAGATTGATTTTTCTCAGTAATATCTTTTCTGGTCGTCCTACCTAAAATTCAATCTCAACATTGTCCATCACCCTTGTTTACTTTAGCTTTTTCCTTGAACTTATTACTATTAATAACATTACCTA
The DNA here is from genome assembly GCA_004025045.1 of Sigmodon hispidus. Classification (NCBI taxonomy): domain Eukaryota; kingdom Metazoa; phylum Chordata; class Mammalia; order Rodentia; family Cricetidae; genus Sigmodon; species Sigmodon hispidus. Next base: position 170,958 of record PVIH01000387.1, read on the forward strand.
TTTTGTCTTGTATATTGTCCATTTTTCTCATGACAGTGTCAGCGTCATAAAGAAGATATATCATTATTTTTGCTTACTGCTCTACCTACAGTGTCCATAAGCATGCCCATCATATATGAGGTGTATGCTGAGTATTTGTTGAATGGGCCAACCAACAAAGAAGAAGGTAGATTGTTTTAACAACCAACAACCAAGAATAAGAGAGTTTCAGGTCCTTTGACCAGATACAAATAGGACTACATAGGCCTGTTGAATAGGGAATGTCATACAGGATCTCCCCTATACAGCCACAATCATTCACTTCAAGAACATGTGAGATACTAGACCTTATAATGTAATTTCTGTGCCTATTGTCTAAAAGCCAGAAGAAGAAGGAAAACATCTCTTGAACAATGGTGACATAAAGCAGGTGTTGGTGGGTGTCAACTCTGAGGATGTGGTGTAATAAAGTAATTAATTTCAAGGTTACTCAGACATACTGGAGTGGAGATACCATGTACTAAATTGTTAGCAAGATGAATCCTAAACTCTGCGCTCAATGTAATGCCTGGTGACCACCGTGTTACCATATCTTCAAAACAATGTCCTTTGAGGTAGGCAATGAGAAAAATGAGAAATGTCTTAGAATTGGCAATGAACTGCCAAACTTTTTGATTAGATAAATTTTCTTATTGCATGAATTTTTGGAAACTGAGAAATGCCAAAAGTAACAAAAGTTGAAATTTACTAATTAATTTACCTTTCAGTTAGATGAAATCTTATAACATATTTTGTCTTATACTTATTTTTGTCAAGGTTATTTCTTTTTATTAATAAAAATTTCAAACATGATTTTAAATTTCCATAAAACTCATCACTTTATGTACATTACATAATATACTTTCTAGTTATTAGATGTTTATACCAGTTTCCTATGTAAAATCCTAGAAAATACTGTTTCATATTTTTGTGATTTCTTTAAGACAGATTCCACACAATTCTAATTTTGATCAAAGGCATAACTGTATAGAAATAAAAATGCATACTGCTGTGTAATATATATTTTCTAAAAAGGTTAGCAAGTTAGTAAAGACAGACCTTTGCATCAGCTACACAATTGGAAAAATGTGCATGCTCTACTCTGGATTGCCTGATGACTTGGTTAGGATCTAACATCCTAGACCCCACCCAACAGCTTAACTGAGTTGTCATAAGGAAGAACTTTGAGACAATGTATTTACTTTGTTGTCTTCACATGACTGAAAATTATCACTAGAAAGATTTCTCTTGTGTGTCATAGTGAACTGACAATTTTGGCAATCAATGATCTATTGTGCTGGAAAATTCTTTAAAGAGATGGTCCAATATAAGAACGCTGTATTCTGGCATTGCCTCTAAGGGCAAGCATGCTTTAGAAACCTCACAGTGTCACAGAAAGCCAGATGTTACATTATGGGCCAAAGGTCTTCTCATTTTTAAAAGCATTTGCCAACATCAACCCATTAACCTTCATGCCATCACTTTGAGGCAGGAACATCTATTAGAATTAATTAGCTAATCATTATAAGGTCTTCTAAAATTTAATATGCTATTTAAATGCTATGTACAAAATTACAAAAGGAGATAAATATTATTGTCTCTGTTTTATAGATTGGGAAACTGAGTCATGGTGAACTGAGTCATGGGTATTAAGCAATTGCCTACTGGGAACAGTATTGCTAAAGATATAGATAAATTCGTAATTAGTATTCAGCCTTTTTCTTGTCTACCATCTGAGCTGAGATTTAAATCAGATCTTTTGCAATGACACTGAGTGCTGGGAAATACTTGGATATGAAATATTCTGCAAATATTTAGCAGTAAGAAAGTAAGTTTTGGTTGACTCCACAGTAGGTGGTTTATTTAAAATATATATAAATGAGTCTGTGCTTGTATGCATGCATGTGTACCACATGTGTGAATTGCCATAGAAGTCAGAGAGGTTGTCAGATTCTCTGGAACTAGATTTGTACAGGTGTTTTTGAGCCACTTGTGGGTGCGGGAAACCAAACCAAGCCCTCTACATGAGAAGCTAGTGCTCTTAGTCTCTGAGTCATCTCTTCAGCCTTCCCCCTACAAAGTGTGTTTATGGAGAGTCCTTTTCTCTGAGTTTTTGTTCAATATAAGATTATAAGAGTGTGCTATATAATAAAATAATATTTTATAGACATTATATATGTTTTTGTTGTATTGATGTTCTTTCTCTGAGCTTCCATGTCCATGCACATATATATCATTATATATAATGAAGCAATATATAATTTATGAGCTGTAGTACTTATATAATATCATATGTAACATGTTATGTGTTATAGTATATCTTTCTAACAATAATTATTGCTATTTTGATATTTCTGTTTCTCATTATTGGAAATATGAATTCTACCTTAATTTTTGCATCTTAGCACTTAGATTAGTATTCAGGTACTTTTTTGATGTTACATAAAATCTCATTTATTATACAGAAGTGGAAATAAGTCATTAAAGACATGATGGGTTTATCACTCTGATTTCAAACTTTATGGCAATCTGTAGAGTAAAAATGTCACAGTACCAACATTAAAAGAGAGAAACTGACCAAATGGATAGACTAGGCAGCTGTTCTGGCTAGCTTTATGTCAACTTGATATCACTAGAGTTATTTTGGAAGAGAGAACCTCAGTTGAGATTATGTGTCTACCAGACTGGGCTGTGGGCAAGCATATGGGGCATTTTCTTGATTGAGGATTGATGAGAAGGCCTAGCTCATTGTGAGTGGTGCCATCCTTGGATTGGTGGTCCTGGAGGCTGATTGTTGTATTATGTTTCTAGCCTGAATGTTTGGGCCTTGCCCTGAGGTTCTAACTTACAGACCACATAAACACACAGACATGTATATTAATTTTATGCTGATTGATCTAGGTCCCAGGCATATAACTTGAGAATTCTTTACTCTTAAACTAAACCATGCTCCTTATCTTGTTCAGCCATGCAACTTGGTACATTTTCTCAGCAACATTTCACCTTCTTTTCTCTGTGTCTCCTGGCATCTCTGTGGTGTCTCTGCTCTACTCTGAAATGTTCCCAGAGTTTTCTTAGTCTGGTAGCCCCGCCCACACTTCCTATCTGCCTCTGGCTAATCAGCTGTTTATTAAACCAGTAGATGGTACAATTATTTATGATGTAACAACATAATCCCACTACAGCTGAGCAAGCCATAAAGAACAAGCCAGTAATCAGTACCCTTCCATGATCTCTGCATCAGCTCCTGCCTGCAGGTTCCTGCCCTATTTGAGTTCCAGCTCTCACTTCCCTCAGTGATAAAGTGTCATGTGGAACTGTAAACTAAAAATAAACCCTTTCATCCCCAAGTTGCTTTTGGTCATGGTATTTATCACAACAATAAAAATCTTAACTACCACAGTAGCCAAGCCCAGAAATAAACTCATGTATTTTCAGTCAATTAATTTCCTATGAAGGTACTAAGGACATACAATGAGAGAATGACAGTCTCTTTGACATATGATTCTGGGAAAACTGTTACCTACAACCTATGACCTGAAGTTGTAAAAACACTAAAAGAAGTAGTTAAAGGAACAAGCTCAGGGCAAGGACTTTGTACATACATATGCATGTACATATATAATTCTGAAATCATGGAGAATATGAGTTAGAGAAGAAAAATGATATTTTGTCACACTGGAAAGCTTCTGACTACACAACCAGGTAGATACCTCATGGAAAACCAGCTAAGCAGTTAATATGCAAAATATACACAGAATGTAGAGAACACACTAGCAAGATAACCTGACTGAAAACAAAGCCCTTGAAAAAACATTTTTTCAAAGAAAACATATAAATGGACAATAGATACATGGGTAAAGTCATAGTACCACTAACTAATCAATAGAGATGTAAATTAAAGCACTGGAAATATTATCTCATATTTGTTTAAGTCACCATTATCAAAATAAGACAAAATATAACAAGTGCTTGTGAGTAGGCCAACAAGAGGGTACATGAACATCCTCAGTGGGAACAGAACACCAGCAGAACATGGAAACTAGTGTGAAGGCTTCTCAACATGTCACAAACAAAATCTGTCAGATCTAGAACCCTGCTTCTGGTTCCATGTCTAACAGAATCAAAAGTAGTATGCTCAATAAATATGTGCATGCTCATGTTTTTGTGGCAGTATTAATAACAATCAAAAAATAAAAATACCTTAAAGTGAATACATAAAGAAACTAGTGTGTGTATGTGTGTGTGCGTGCATGTGAAAAATGGAATATTATTGGGCCTTAAAAAAAAAAAAAAGCACAAATTTCAGACAAAAAAACAATCAACCTGGGCAAAGGTATTCTGAAGTTGTCAACAACAAGGTCAAGTCTCCCATAGGTTCCCCAGTGATCCCATGGCTCACTACTGATGGAAATATATTCTATATTTTCTTTAAAATAATAGTCACTAATTCTGTTGTAACCTCACTGAAGAACATAGACAAGAATCCTGTGTATTTGAGCTAATGTGAAGAATATTGCTAGAGAAGATGGAGTGTTTGTAGGCTTTTCTGTCAGTCTTCACCATGCCTTACAGATGGAAAAACTAGATCTTTACATTGTTGTAGGTCACATTCATGAGTTTAGTGTATATAACAATCATCCTATTGATTTCACCAGCCGCTCAAGAACATTGTAAGTACAGTTACTTCTTCTTTTGCTCTGTGTGGAGGTTCTTTGCTTCTACCACACTGCTGTCTTTTATTGTGGAAATAGCTATTTTCTCACTATTAACCTTTGCTAGATCCTGCCATTACTCATCACCTGAAAGGCTCCAAGAGTCAGAAATCATCTCTCTCTTTCTTTCTTTCTTTCTTTCTTTCCTGTTCCTGCTATTTCTTCCCATTCTTTCTAATTTTTTCTCTTCCACCATCCTCTTGGTTTTTTTCCATTTCTTTCTTTTTTAATGCAAATTTAAAATCCTACCTTAAAATGTAGAGAGAACACATCCACAGACGCCCACCACTGAAAAAGTTGCTTGTTGCTTACAGTTTCCAGGAGAAAGGTATATGCTGTGTCCCATTGGCCTCATGGACCACACACAGGGCTTGCTGAGAAGTCAGGAGGAGCCAAGGAGAACTGTGGACCAGAGCCTGACTTGTGCTTGGTGTAGAAAGAACTATGAGAGGAGAAAGTGAGCTGACTGAGATGGTCCAGCTTGAACAGTTTCTAGGGCTCAACTGGCAGGGGGGTAGTCTCCAGCTGTCCAGTTCGTAGCCTTGGCATGATGAGGGCAGGAAGATAGTATTCTACATTGAGACATGGAAAAAGAAATGCATCTAGATACTGATTCAAAGCCTGATGGTTTACACACCAAAATGTTGTTGCATGTCTAGGAATAAACAGCACAGAAAGAGACAACCCTGCCTGGGCTCTCAAGGTCCTAAGATATCAAATCATAAGATGCTGGGAAAAACAGGAAACATGACAGATACACTTTCTTCTTTTCTCCATATCCATCCCTTTGTTTCAGTCAGAAAAGAGTAGTACTCCACACACCACTCATCATTCTGTGCTGTCAAAACCGATAACACAAAAGGAATAGGGTGCCATGCATAACCTTCAAATTAAACATCTCACTAAGATGTTCTAAAAAAAATTAATTCTGGAAGTAATAATTAAGTTCTATGACATTTAAACATGTATTTCACTAAGCAAAAGACTTGAAGACAGGAAAAACAATGACTGACCCACTGAGAAACAAAAGGACATGGCACCTGGCGTTTCCGGTTAAAGGAGAAGAGAGATTTCCGGTTTGATTGGTCTCTGGAGCTCAGAAGGATTTTAGCTTTTTCTTTTACAAGAGCAGATGTGCAGGGCCAGGTGCCCAATGAATAATAATGAAGCTTTATGGGCCTTACCCTCCTCCCCCACCAACAACAGTCTCAGGACATTTATGACCCAGAACCATTTTGAGGTGATAACACAAGCATATAATTAAACAAAGCAGGAGGTCTGGTTTTTCAGTCTGTTGAAAAATCTTTGAAAATGTTCATACAGTTTGAGGCTTGAATGTATCTGTGTCAGCTTTCTACTCACAGAAAATGAATAGTGAATGGATAAAGTTGAGTCCATTGAGAGAAGTAAAATTTATTCAGTTTTCCTGGATAAGCCATAACTATATGGCACTGATTAGATGTCTATTTACTTAGTGCATATTTTTATCACAGGTCAGAAGAATCCAGGAGGGACCGTCCGTGATGGGAATACCAGCTGCTTATAAAAAAGGATTAAAGAAAGGAAGCAGGCTTCATATGAAATGAAGGCTTACCAGAAAGCAGGGTGGCTAATTTTAGCAAAGCTTCACACAACCCTTTCTCTGAAATTATTATAAAATAAACCATCTCATCCAGTGCTGCTCTGTGAGCCCAAATCTCCTCAGTGAGACTGAATAGTGCTCATGAAGGGGTGAAACAGTATTGAAACCAAAATGATACTGACATACACTGCAGCTTACCTCCTCTCCTCAGATTCTAGCATGCCTGTGTCAGACAGATACTGTTTTTTAGGTTATAGATGATGACATGGGGGGTGGTCAAAGGTTTACATGACAATCCATGTACAGTATAAATGGCTTCCTTGTAATTGGTTGACTTGGGATTCAGGTTCATGACTTACTCTTGACATGTCTAATGCACCACTTTGTCCGCTGTAGATGTAGGATTTGGTGTGCTGAAATATATTGATCTGGGTTTCAAAATCTGAAAGCATTCTGAAGTTACCCAAATTTGTTATTTATTTTTCTTTAACAGATTTTGAATTTTAGACACATGAGCCAAAAATAGAGTTGGCCCCCAAACAGTGGTAGGATTTAATCGTGATACAGGGAATTGAATTCAGGGGTTTGAATTTGCTGTGATCTGTTTTACTGTCAGGTGCTCACCTTGCCTGTTCCTTGTCTGAAGGTTACGTCAGAGACATTCTTTTCTGTCTGGAGCTTTTCTGTCTAGGGCTTAACACTAGTCTAGATGTCAGCAGAAGTGACTGTCCCTCCATAGGGAAAGGAAGGAAAAAAAGGCAAGACAAATGCTCTGTCATCTGCCTTTGTGAACACACCACTCTCATGACTGTTAGATGTGATCAGTAGTGATAGCTATGGTGTAACCTCTTCATTAATTATCTATTATCAGAGTTAGGGTTTCTATTGCAGTAAAGAGACAGCATGACCATAGCAGCTCTTAGAAAGGAAAAAAAATATTTAATTTGGGTGGCTTACACTTTTAGAAGTTTAGTCCATTATCATCATGGTATGCGCAGACATGGTGCTGGAGAAGGAGTTGAGAGTCCTATATTTTTACCTACAGACAACAGGAAGTGGTGTGAAACACTGGGCATCGAGTGAGTATATACGATACCTCAAAGCCCATCCCCACAGTGACACACTTTCTCCAACAAGACCATACCTACTCCAACAAAGCCACACCTCCTAATAGTGCTGGTCTCTATGAGTTAATGAGGGTCAATTACATTCAAACTACCACACCTAACTTTTTGCACAGCTCACTATTTGATTTTAAAAACTCTCAGTTATTCCATTGTATCCACCAAAGTGAGACAAACCTTTACTCTCAATTGAACAATGGTCAGTGGCTGCTTTTCTGAATCTAGTTAGTCCTGTTCCTTGGAAATGTCTCTATGAGGCAAGGTCAAGGTCAGAGGGATCTTTCTTTCTGTAACACTTGATAATTTGTTTTACTGAAGAAAAAACAGGCCCTAGACACATACTATTTCCTATATTAAGATAATTACTTTAGAAAGAAACAGATAGAGCATAGGAAAGTGGTTTATATCTTTTTTTTCCTCTGTGATTCTCCAGAGCCAGGAAGGTTTCTGTCACAAGTCATCCTTATTGACTGGTAAACTCATTATTGTCAACTTTTGGGTATAGATCAGTGACTTGAGGTAATGACTAAAGCAGATAGACTATTTTATTCTAGAATGTTTAAGATGTAGCTGACATTTTCCTTTGTGATGTCTTGTGAATTTTTGTCCACAGCTATTAAAGTTGTTGGGCTCTTCTTTGGAGAGGGCTTACAGGAGATGGAAGATCAGAAGATTAGTTTCTTGGAGATATTAAATGTTCGCTTCTTCTCTTCAGTGGAGATTTACTCTTCATCCATTCCCTCATCTATAAAAGAAGAAGCAGATCCTCTCAGTGTTCTGTTTGATGCCGATCATGTGACACTCAGCATGCATCTTCTGTCAGAATCTCTGGTGCATGCAGCTGTTCTTGATTATGTATGAACTCCCATTGATCTTGAATTTAGAGAAAAAGAGGTTTTCTAACATGCTTTAGAAGTATCTCTACTAAGCCTAATGGCAGATAACTCCCCTAAAGGTCAAAGGCAGCATCACAATGTATGACTTTAGTCCTGTGGGACTTCACTGTGGCAAACACCCCTAATGTTCTGAGTAAAACCATAGATATCATGGTAAGAGATGGTTGCTGAGTTTTATGCCTTGAGAGGAGGTGTGATTTGTTGTTTAATCAAAAATTAAAGGCAATTTTTATCAAGTGGGCCAAAGGGACACAGTCATAGACAATGAAAAAATTAAATATGTCTTGATGGTACTCATGCCTGCAAAGGGAGTTTGTGTAGGGGAAAACAAAACAAGAGATATTCATTTAGAACTTTTTTCCCTGAGTAGTGAAGTTCAAGTCAACTGATGAATGTAGCCTTGTCCTCCTATATGCTATTGGACCATGCCAAGTGTTTTATAAGACAGAGTCTACTTATCCAGCTCTCTAGTTTTCTTTTTGTTGAAAACAAAAACAGAAACCTCTGAGCAAAGGGATCTAGAGGAGGAAAGAATTTTCTTGACTGACTTTTTCAGGTTACTGTCCACTGCTGAGAGAAATCAGGAAAGGAAACCCAAACAAACACTTGAAAGCAGGAACTCAGTAAGACTAACTAGCTCAGTCTCAGGCTCATTCTTAGTGACCCGTCACCCCCTTTTTAAAAATACAGCCCAGAATCACCTGTTCAGGGAATGGTGTTGCCCACAGTGGACTGGGCTTTCCTATATCAATCATAAAACAAGATAGTCCTGCATAGACATACTCACTGGTCAATCTGATCTTCAGGGCAATCTTTTGATTGAGACTTTCTTCACATGTAACTTTAGGCTGCATCAAGTTGATAGTGAAAGTTAATTAAGATACCAAGAGCCCATAAAATAGAAATGACAAATTTTAGATTTCTAGCCTACAGACATGCATAGTTTCTCACTTGGTATTGTAATTCCTGAATCTCAATCACCCAGAGAGAGGAGGCAGAGATGTCTGAAATGCAACAGCAAGATTTATTGTCAGTGTGATACAAGCCAGGTAGGGAACTTGTTCCCTGTACCAGCACCTACACAGGTGCAGTGCAAGGAAGAGCTGAGCACCCCAAGTTATACAAGCTTTTTATAGGCAAAAACCACAAGGCAGGGTTACTTAAGGTCAAGGGTGCAGGTGTGCTGTGGATTAGCTCATGCTCATGGACTTTTTACAGTTTAGCCTTCCTGGACTCCACCTGGGTGGTGTGGCCAGTGGTTTTACTGCCTTAGAGGTGGACCATCCAGGTGTCCTTAGATAGAGCTTTGGTCATTCTTTAAACAAACACAGTAAAAATTCTAGTTTATCAGTTGTAAGTTTTCACATGAAGATCTTTTCTGAAATATATAATAAAAATTGTGACAATAAAGCTGAAGCCGTGGTGGGTATATGTAACTGATAGGTTAAATATAATTGTGATTATTTATAAGAGACAGTGTAGATCATCAATTCTCCTGAGGAGCTAGACTGCTTGGAGTAAGGTATGTTGCTTAGAGCATTGACATGAAGTGCTGGCTTCTTACGTGAAATAATGTTGGTTCTACTAACACGCCTATCAAACTTGTCCAACATCACCAAAGAATTTAGTAAGGCTGGGTGTCACACTTTCAATATGACCATCATAGATCAACAGTTAAAAAATTAGATCTCATTAAATGTTACACAATGTATGCTCCCATGCCAATATGTTAAACATGTATTAAATATGTTTTAATATATCTGTTTAAAGTTCATTCTCTGGCAGTTAATAGTAACATAGTAGAAGTGTGAAGGGCCAGAGGGAGCAGTTTTTGCAGCTGATTTTTGAGTTGTTACTGCTATTCACTCAGCTGGATAAATACTTAGGGTATGCACACAAAGTTGATGAATAAGAAGCTATGTTGAAATAAATTTTAAATTATGTTTGATTCATTTCTTCATTTGAATGTTGGCACATTGTGCTGACTGGTGACATTAGGAAGAATGCTTGAGCCATTTTTTTTTTGTTTCCATATATGGTAACAATTTGGTTAATAGACATGGAAACTGAGAGCAGGACACCAGAGTTCCTCATTCTCTTGGATTTTGGGACATGTATCTCAGATTTTCTAAATTGCTCACCCAAGATTAAAAAAAAAAAATGGTGGAGCACAGCTTCAGTAAAGAAAGCTCATGTCACATGGAGCAGGCTATGTGCAGCTGGGAAAGTGGTGTAGACTATACTTGTTCAAAACCATAAAATTCTCAATGATTATAGCTCTGTATGTCAATGGATTCGGCAGAAATCACGAAACCTAGAGAAGCAGGTGTTCTGAATGTTAATCTAGGATGTAATTATAGTCTCTGAAGAAATCTATGAGGTGCAGTTAATTAAGAGACTACCTGGTTAATCATGGGGTGATTTATTAAAAATTAAAAATAGACTGACAAGCTATTAAAAAAAACCCTCCTATTTCTTAAATCTGTATTTTGGCTAAACATAAGGCTGAAATATGTTACTACTTTGATTAAAAATGTAAACAACTTAGTCACTTTTTAAGTTGCTATATAATTAGTTTACTTTTTAGAATATTATATCTCATTATTGATGTAACTGTGGGTTGTTACTAAGGTTCAAAAACCCACAGTAAGCATAGATTATAGGGATAAGCAGAAGGGTAGCCTTTTAAATTCCACTTGGATTAAAGGATTTAAAATTTAAAATAAAACAGAGATTGAGTCTTCTACCCTCGATAATTGTGAGAAATTTGGATTTTCATATTTAAATTACCATAATCTTTATGTATCTACCAGTAATTTAGCCATTTCTTTATTTTTTTCTCCAGTTTCCACAAATAGCTCATCTAAAGCTCTATAATTATGAAGAAAACTTTAATGGGTACTAGAGTGGCAACTTAGAGTAGAAGTCATTCAGAGGAGAGGTGTGTGGTGAGGATAAGGGTCGTTGATAAGGAAAATTGAAAAATTAAAGCTGGAAAGCACTTTAATGGCATCACCTTTTTTATACAAATAATAAAATTGAGGCCCAGTGAGGTCAAGTGATTGTTATGGTCTGAATGTGCATCCCTCCCCCATAGCAATACTTAAACTTAATGGCCAGTGTGATAGTATTTAGATCTGGGCCTTTAAGAAATGAGTAATGGGGTTAGAGTCCTTATGGCTCGGATTCCAGCCTTTGTAAAGGGGCTTGAGGAAATGGGTCACTGTTTGCTATCTATTTACCAAGCACCAACACAGCATGAACAAAAAGCAGCCCTTGCCAGACAGTGCATCAACCTGACCCCTTATCTTGACCTTCCACCTCTAGAGTTAAGGAAAAAATAAATTCCTGTTTATTAATTACCCAGCTTTGTCAGAGTAGTACGAATAGACCCAAGCATTGACTTTCAAAACTCCCAGTTTAGAGTATTAAATTTATGCCAAAATCAGATCAAAACTGGTATGCTGGCAAATCTGTAAGAGGGGTGCAGACTAAATTCTGTGGGTTTCAAGAGGAAGGAGAGAGGAGCATTTTCAGCTGCCTACAGAAGCCGTTGGGATTGTTCCAACATTCTAACAATGGACTGATGAGAAACTTTCCCTTCCAGGTTTTAGATTTTTTTTCTACCCCTCTATGAAGTGAGACTCATAAGAGAAAGAGCCACAAGAGAGAGGAGGGAGGCAGGAGAAGCTGATTTTCTTTGCAGAATGTGAATGCAGAAACAGTACATGACCTGCTTTTCTATAGTCACAGCATGGTAGAGGAAGCCATTAAAATGGTCTCTGTCTTATAGGACCGATGCTGACGACAATTGAGAGAAGGAAAAGCAAGATTTTAAGCTAAATACTATGAGATGGTGAGGCATGTGATCCTGAAGGTATAAGTTCATTTGGGGCAGAAACATGCAAATGGGAGGGAGGGCTGATGAGTTCTGAATTGTGCATTAAGTGTTTCTAATGCTAAGCAGCAGGGGGCTTGAGTGCCAGGAGCTGCTTATTTATAGGAACAGCATCACTGCGGCTGAAGAAAGACTAATGAACATCTTGGGGATGAGTCACGGGTTTTATTCTTCGCTTATAATTGTTAGCTCCAGAGGAGTAGCCTATACTCCATGTCCTGTGACCAAGTGATGCAAAAACTCTTCCTTCTCATGGTTTGTGACTGAAAATCAGTAAAATGAAAGTTATAATTATTATTTCTATTTTAGAAACCACATATTCTATTCCCACCAACCAGGAGAAGTTGCAGAGAGGCAGGAAGATCTTAGTGTGTAAGTATTGTCTCTTCCCACCCTTTGCTCAGTCCCCTAGCAACACCACTCCTTAAAACCTCTGGTGGGAGAGATTTTCCACTAGGAGAAATGAAAAGACTTAGGAGTGAGAATGATCTGTGCAGCTAAAACTCTCTCCTGTGTTCTCATTTTCACTCTGTTTTGTCTTGACAAGAAGCTTTTTCATCCTGTAGGCTAGAAGGACTCATGAATTAAAAAGCAAAACAAAACAAATCAAAGGGCAAAGTTAGAAACAGAAAATAGAAAGTTTTAAGAAATGTAAACACTATTTGTCACTTATTTGCCTATTTGTTTTTCAAACAGGACCTTATTATGTAGCCTAATGTAGCCTCAAATTCATGGCAATCTACCTGCCTTAGCCTCTGGGGTTATGGCATGTGCCAGCATGTCTGGATGTGTTTTGTTTGATATCACTTGCTATAGTAATATGCAATGTAAATAAATAAGTAAAATTACCAGATAGACCTTTTCCTAAGTGACTATAAAGTTACCATACCATTGACTATTTCTTTTTTTGTTACTTTTCGGGGTAGCATACAAACTCATGGAATTCATCATGACATTTCTCATATGCATCATTATACTTTCTTCTCATGTTTATTGTTACATGCTTTAAAAAAAAAGGACGGCAAGCTTATCTCTGAGTTACAGAATACTGCTCTCTGTTCCTTTTTTTTCTATTCTCTTCACCTTTCTCCCGTTTCTCTCTCTCTGAAATTAAACAGAATATTTAAATGGCCATAAATTGCTTCGCCAGATGGAATTTGTTCAGATAAACGTCTGCTCTAAGTGCAGGGAAGTGTTTCCCATCATCAGTGCTCCAGGCCTTAAACAGAAGGTAATGTGTTGCCTGCAAGTTGACAGCCAGCATCTCTGTTTGTGCTTCGTTGCCTTTTGCCCTTGGGTTGAATAATTAATTTAATGTCAGTCTCCAGCTCTCCCTTTCCCTCTCCACTCTTCCCTTTATCACTTCTTCATTTCTTCTCCTCCTGTCCCTCTTCTGACATCACCTTCCCCGTCTTACTGAAGAACCCTACCGTGTACCAGGCAATCGAACACCATTGCTAACCATCACATCTTCTTACATAATGTACAGGCACATGTGAGTCTCACGAAAAAAGTGTTTTTCATTGAGCAGCGTGATTCCCACACAGTCCTTGCTCTCTCCAATGCAGCCTTCATCCGTCCTGCCTGAACTGGCTGCTGCTCAGGTCCCAGAGCCTCCTTAGGACCCAATGGAAAGAGTGCTGTCAACCTTCCCTTTATTTTTAGCGGATTACCCAACTGCCAACCTTTCTGTTCTGGAATAATTCTGCCCTTTGTCTTCTGAGACTGAGTGGTTCTTATTTTCTTTCTCCTCTACTATCCTTCTGTTGACTCATTTTCTTCACCTAACCCTCAAGGACCAAGGTCCCTTGAGGCTTCTTTCTAAAATCTATTCTCTTTTCATCTTTGGATTCCGACTGCTGCAATTATGACCGGGTATGCCCATGATTCATTTAAGGTTGAAAGGAAGAGCCACGTATCTGGCTTGCTTGACATCCTCCCTTGAAGTTTCCCCAAGCACCCCCAATATAGGATGCCCAAACCTAATCTATGGTCTTTTTGCGACCTCCTTTGGTGTCTACTCCAACAGAAAAATGAAGCCAGTTTTCAAGAATATAATCCAAAAATCTAGACATCATTATTGGCCCAACCTGATCCTGTCCATTGTCCATCTTGTCACCATTGTGGCAAGATGATTGTCATCATCTCCTATATGGAAGGAGGCAGCTCCTGCCAAGAGAGTCCCATACCTTCTTTCTTAGCTCTCTGAAATCTGCCATTCCCATGACAACCTAGGTAAACCGTGATGAGTGTGTTACCATCAATCTCCTGCCTCAAGCCCTTGGTGATGCCATGCTATTACTCACCTACAGTCCCAGCATGCACCTCTCTTCCTTATTGTAGCGCTTTCCTCTCAGCTTGCTACTGAATCGACTTCTCCTCCTCCATCATCATACATCAACAGCACTGTGACCATTCCAAAGAGACTTCCCTCTTCCAGCAATGGTGTATGTACTTCCAAATCCCACTCTTTACTCATAGAGGATTCAACAGAGTTTACAAACCATATAGAGTTATTTGACACCCTGTGTTTTCCTCTCTAGATCACAAGCCATATGACCAAGATCTGTAAGACTATTTCTCTTCTGCCTATGCTTACCATTATATAATGTGTTTGGATCATAATTGATGTCTAATATTGTTGAACCAACGGAGGGGCTGTTTTCTATTTTTATTTGTGATTTATATAAGAGAAAACAAGCTGTTTAATATATTACATAGACTTTATTTTTTATTTTTTTAAACTTTATTTATTTATTTATTATTTATTTATTTATTTGCCTTGGTGTTTGCCTGGAACTGGAACTATAGACAGTTGTTAGCTACCATGTGGGTGCTGGGAATCGAACCCTGGTCCTCTGGAAGAGCAGACGGTGCTCTTAACCGCTGAGCATCTCTCCAGCCCCTACATAGACTTTATATACAGATTTATAAAACACAAGCTTGTTAGGACATACGTTGAATCTGAGCATGGTGGCACATCCCTTTAATCCCAGAACTCAGGAGGCAGAGGCAGGCGGATCTCTGTGAGTTCGAGGCCAGCCAGGTCTACAAAGTGAGTTCCAGGACAGTTAGAACTGAGAAAACTTCTCTCTTTCTCTTCCTCTCTCTGTTTATATATGTATATATATAAACATATGCTGATATCCTTACTTCACGAAGCAACATATGGAACCTAGGTAGTTTCTATCCTAAAATTTTCTCTGAGACCTGAAGAACTGACTGTAACTTGTGCTTTGTGTGTTTGCCAATGACTGCAATGTGGGTGAAAGGGCATTGACAGGTCAGTTGGTACAGGTATAAGCTGTCACAGGCTGGCAGTGCTGTTCTCTATGCAGTGCCTGTAGGAGCCTTCTTCACAGAGATGCCAGTGGTGAGCTCAGAAAAGGAACTTGCTGGTGCTGGCAGTGGCAGGAGGCAGAGTTGTTGCCGCTAGCGGAAAAGAACAGGTGGCCATTTAAAAAAGCATTTCACAATTATGCCTTCACCCAAGCTGAAATGAGATTGTCCCAACTCCAGTTTTTGGATCGTATTTCCAGAGAAGTCAAAGACTATACGTCAGAATCTGCAGGTGTTTCCTTTCAGGTTTTTGCCTTCAGGAAGAAACTGAAAGTAACTAAAAATTATGGCCGTTTCACTGCACCAGAATAACATGTATGCATTTTTAGATTGTTGCATTTTTTAAGTTAAAGTTATATGAGATATGAGCAAGAACAAAAACTGTTCTATAAGGGGACTCTCCTTCCTGCATTCCTGGTTTATTTTAATAGCTGTCTGTGATGTGCATTTAGGATTCAGGGTTCTAATTCTTGTAACAGAAGTCCACTGAAGGGGGAACAGACCCTAGTGTTTCAGATAGATCTACCATAACTAGACTTGAAATTCAGTATGTTTCTTTTCTCTGTAAGAGATTTGTTTTATTCTGTTTATTTTGTTTTACTTGTGCTACGAGGAAATGAGGTATATAAGTTAATTATTTTAATCCCAATAAAATAATAATGAACTGAAACCACATGATGCCTCCTCCAACTGTCAATTATTTAGGCAGAATATAAACGAGATGCTTTTTGCAAGCTGTAAATGAGTAGCCTAAGTTGTTGCTCATGGAATTAGATTATTTTCTTAAAAAAATTCATACTACCCAAGAGAATATCTGTGTAAGACACAAAATCCCATTTTAGACTTTCCCAGAAGGCTTATGAAGAACTATGATTTTAAAGACTTAAAACAGTTGCTGACACACACAGAAATCTATGCTACAGTATTTCCAGTTTTCCTTCTCAAGTTTTACTCTTCATCCACCCCTCAGGTCTGCTATCAAATCACCCGAGGTGTTAGAGAATGCCCGTGAAATACTGTTGTCTTTGCCGAAGTGGATGCTTAGGAGGGAAGAGATGTGAGCTCTGTCTAAGATGCACAGTTGCTTACTGTTTCCAGTGTGAGATGAATTAATGTCAAGAGAAGCTCAGAATGTGACCTTATTTACTACAAGGGTATTTGCAGATGCAACCAAGTTATGATGAAATTATGTGTTACAGAAAATACCATACCCAGCAGTCAATGTGTTTGTGAGAGAAATTACTTTTGATTCAGACCTAGTCAGTGGCCCAGAGAAAGCCAGGGCAAGGTAGCAGAGCAAAGCATGATTCAGCTTTGAGCTAAATGCCATTGTCTGGGTGTATTTTTCTCTCCAAATATTCACATATTAGAGATTTGGACCTCAGTTGTTGACGTAAAAGGTTGCATGGTTCTCTAGAGGAACAGAACGCATAGACTGATATATATGTGTTTATGTGTATATAATACAGGGGATTATTAGGTTGGCTTACAATTAGTTTAACAATGGCTATTCCACACTGGAAAGCTAAAAACCAGGAAGTAAAAAGGAAGGAAAAAAAATAGAAAGGGAGAGAGGGGGAAGAAAGAGGAATAAATAACACTAAGGATGTTTGAAAATGTCATAGGAAAATATTTTTATATTTACTTAAAATAATATATATATAATACATGTAAGAATGTATACATGCATTATATATGTTTAAACAAATAGAGCTATGTCACTCAGAGTGATTATTATCTCCCCAAGAACCAGAGATAGTTAAAAAATATCCTTAGTGCCACATTTGGAAAACTTCTCCTTGAGTTGTTCGTCATGGGAGTCCAAGAGTATCTTAAAACAACATAGGCTATTGCCATTGCCCTTGGTTACCTCCCAGAATTTGAAAATAGAATGTCATATGCTTCAGATGCAGGACTTGATGGAATTGAACTGAATAGGACCTGGGAGGATTTTTCCTAAGGACTTGCTCTTATAGCATGGGAAGGTCCTAAGGAAGCTGCCAAGGTAGAAAAGCAATCGGTAGTCCTTCCCATTCACAAACCACAATTATGACCAGCACAAGATATCCTCAAAGGGACACCAATGGCACATGTATCTTGGAGACAACCAATTGCCACCTAGTTGGACTTAAGGACTGCTGGATCCTTCCATCATGCTAGAACTGTAAATCCAGCCATCCATCTGTACTGGGTAAGGTTGTGAACTTGAAAAAACAGCTTAGTACTGCCACAGTCGAATACCAATATGGTTTCTGACAGTATTCTACGTACTTATAGTTAAGAATAGTGTTCACCCTTCATCAAAGAAATGTCTGATGGCAGATGGAAACTACTATATAAATTACAACCGTGTAGTGGGATTATGTTGTTACATTGTAAATAATTGTCCCACCTACTATTAATAAAAATGCTGATTGGCCGAAGGCAGACAGCAACTGTGGGTGGGGCTACCAGACTAAGAAAACTCTGGGAACAGGAAGAACAGAGCGGAGATGCCACAGAGAAGCCAGAGAGACATTTGGAAACACCACAACGAGATGCTATGATAAGACGACAGCAGATGCAGAGGAGAGAAGTTGAAATGCTGCTGAGAAAAGGCATCAAACTGCCTGGCTGAACAAGATACGAATCATGAGCTAATTTAAGAATTAAGAGTTAGCAAGTTATATGCCTGGGCCATAGGCCTATGAGCATAAAATTAATATAAGTGTTTGTGTGTTTCTGTGGTACTGTGAGACTGCGGGTCTGCAGGTCAGAACCTCAAGGCTAGGCCAGAAAGGCCAGGCCAAAAACCTCATACTACACAACTGGTTAAGATGCAGTCTACTGTAAATAACAAGACAAATCCCAAAGCAAAGGCTCATGGAACAACATGGAAGAAAGAACAGAAAAACTGTGAGAACTAGAGGACCAGGATGTCTGCTGAGATAGAGTGTCTCCTATATATGACAGGAAAGCTGCACTAAAGAGATCTCAACAGTATGCTTGCCTACATAAGATCTGAACAAGGACATCAGTTGAGATGCTGATGTAGGCAAGGAAATCCTCACAAGGCCTCACCTCTAGATGAAAGCTCATAGGCAATTAATGGTGGATGAGAGATGAAGAATCAATCTTTTCCAGGGATGAGCCCCAGATAGGTTTCTCTAATCCTAAGGGCTCAGTTCTAAATACAGATACATACAGGCAATATTAAATGTACTTAGAAGAGTCTTTATAAATTTACACACAGCACAAACCATATTTAATAATTAGTATTGTTAAATACATATACATGCACATACATATATAGATGTATATGTTTTTGACAATAGTAATTCATGAATAGGAGACTGAATGGAAGAAGACATAGGAGGAATTGATGGTCAAGAAAAGAGAGGTGTAGATGACATGAATATAGTATTCATGTATAAAGCTCTCAAAAAAATACATAAAAAAGAGGTGAGACATAGAGGGAGGGCCTTAGGTCCCTGGAGGCATGCTCTTGGAAGAAACTGTGGAACCTCAATCCTTCTGAATTCCTGTTTTAAGACATGAGCTGTTCTTTTCACATCCGCTCCAAGGTGACCCAGCCTAGGGGGCCCTTGTCATGTGTTTGAGCCGCCATTCCCTTTCTTCCTGTCTAATTCCTTCTTCACCAGATTCCTGAGCTCTTCGCAACACTCCTTAGATGATGCTTCTGCATTTACAGACAGTTCACTCTAATTGATGCTAAAGGACATTTCTCAGCCTTTGTATTATTTTGTTCTGCTTTTACCTGCTGCTCTTTTGGGCTGGGGTTCTTCATTCATTTCCTTCCTTTTGTCCAGATCATGTGATCCCAGGGCACATCTCTATCTCTTCCCTCCAGAACTGACACTTGTCACAATCTTCTTTCATTTCTCAGAGCTGGCTGGTCTCAGTGCTCTAGGAATCAGCCCTAAGGCTGGATCCCCAGACTAAGCTTCAGACTTGTGTCTACACTTCAAGTTAAAAGAGGTTTTCCAAACTAAATG
This sequence comes from Sigmodon hispidus, assembly GCA_004025045.1. Classification (NCBI taxonomy): domain Eukaryota; kingdom Metazoa; phylum Chordata; class Mammalia; order Rodentia; family Cricetidae; genus Sigmodon; species Sigmodon hispidus. The sequence continues at coordinate 190,525 of PVIH01000387.1, forward strand.
TTTCAAAATTAGTATGTTCCAAAAAAAAAAAAAAAAAAAACCCTAACAATTTCTCTCTTGTCTCTGCTCCTTCTTTTCTGTCTAGCTCAGTTCCAGGCACTACATTTCTCCCAGTTAATAAATCAGAAACTTGGAAAGCATTTGTTTGTTTCATTTTACTGTATCTTTTTTTTTTTTGCTGTATTTCTTTTATCGAAAGAAGTTTTTCTTATATACAATATAATATGATTACAGTTTCTGCTCCCCCAACTCTTCCCAGATCCTCCCCACCTCCCCACCCGTTCAAATTCACACTCTTTCTCTTTTTAGAAAACAAACAGGCATCTAAAGAATAATAATAAAACAACATAGCATAAAAATTGCATAGGACAAAACAAACAGAAGAAAAGGGTCAAAAGAAAAAGTATAAGAAACACATGTAGATATAGACACACACTTTCGCACACACAGGAATTCTATAAAAATACAAAACTGGAAGCCATAATATATACACAAAAGACCTGTAAAGTTAAAAAAAAAGTGCCCTGACAAAACATTAGGAGACAAAGGACCTCCAAAAATGCCAATGAGTTGTGTGCCAGCCATCTACTGCATCTACTGATGGGCATGGGGCCCGCTCTCAGTAGTGCTTTGTATCCCCAGCAAGACTATTGGAGAAATCTAAATTTTTATTTGCAAGTGATTATCAGCTGGACATAGTTTCTGGGTAAGGGATGAGGGCTTATGTTCACTTTCCTTCTCAGTACTGGAACCTCATCTGATATAGAACCATGCATGCCCTGTGCACGCTGCCACAGTCTCTGTGCGTTCATATGTATATCTGTCTTGCTGTATAGAAGATCTAGTTTCCTTGGAGTCATCCATCATCTGTGGCTCTTAGAATTTATCAGCCCCTTCTGCAGAGTTCTCCCAGCCCTAAAGCAAGGGATTTGTTAGAGACATTCGATTTAGGATTGAGTGTCCCAAGGTATTTTACTTTCTGTACATTGATTGTCTGGTTGTGAATCTCTGTTTGTTCCCATCTACTTCAGTAGGAAGCTTCTCAGATGATGGCAGAACAACGTAATGAGTATAGAAGAATGTCCTTATGTGTCATATGTTCCTTTAGTTGAACAGTAAGTAATATTTGGTTTTCCTCTAGGTCCCTGGCCTATCTGTTCTCAGGTTCTTGGCCACTTGAACACTGTTAGGTATGGATTATATCTTATGGAATGGGTCTTAAATCTACTCAGATATTGCCATGTTCAGAGTTCTGTCTCTTTTGCATTACAGACAGAATTGTCTGCCTGTTGGTAAACCTTTCTGATTTCCATAATTCCTCCCACCATGCTCCTTCCTCACATACTCTGAAATTATTTTTGTGAAACTTAGCTTTCTTCACACTCTTGGGTCAATATGCCTAACCTCTGCACCAAGCCGAATTGAAAAAGCAGGTCCTCATCTTGAAATACACAGTAAACACCTTGGGCACAAATGTGATGCTACCCTGGGCCACCTCTCCAATCCCAGCTGTTCCTCCATCCTGCAGTACTCACAGCACACTGCCTCAGGCTTCCTTTAGTGTTCTTATATGACTCCAAAACAAAAACCAAAACAACACCCATTGAAACGCTGCATTATATAAAATTAAATCATAATCATAAAAAACCCTACACTACTAAATCACAACATGTAAACTTTAGAACGAACAATTGAAATCCAGCAAGATTTAGTTCAAAATGCTGTCCCTTGTGAATAATGTCTTCTCACCCTTTCGGGTTTGCCTGTCCATCTTTAGCTTGTTCTCAGCTGTGGATAAGACTGCAGGTGATAGAAGCTGCCATTTCCCTCTGTTCTCACTCTAAGCCAGTGCCCTGAGATGCACCCTGCTCATTCACAGCTTAATCCAAGCCTTTGAGAGCTCAGACTCAGCTCTGAACTCTTGCTCACCTCCCTTACCTCGGAGCTGCCTTTGAAGAGGAATGTGTGCCTTGGTTCTGACTCTGGCCCAGCTGTTCCCAATTCTTTCATTTCTAAATTGCTCCTTCCTCAGAGCTGTGCTGCTTCTTCTCTAAGGTGGAGCTGTGTTCAAAAGAAGAGAGCTCCTGCACCCCATCTCAGCCTGGACTTCTCTCCTTCCTGGTCTCAGCTTGCTGGCCTAATAGATAATGTAATTGGTATCTTTGTTTAACTTTGGGGTTTGTTCCATCAAAATAAAAAGTACTAATGTGCCCTAAGGAAAATTTGACAACAGAAAACAGAAAAAAACCCAAAAACCCAAAACCAAAGCACATATATTGTCTGGTGATGACCTGAACACCCCTGCTGCCTTGCTTTTACTAAAAACCCTTTAGTCTTTTTATACATAATCTTTAATTTTCACTCCACTCCCTACAGCACTGTGTATTCTGTAAAAGATTTCATTAAGTGGATATACCAGAAAACAATCAAGGTTTGTATTTATGCTTTCAAGGTATTTCTAGAGTCATTTTAAAAATAACTATGACTTAAGTAGACAGCAGAGAAACAAAATATAAATATTTGAAGAACCTTTTTAATTCTAATTTTGTCTATTAGAATGTTCTTAAGTGTGCTGATTTTTTCTGTTTTTCTTTTTTTGAAAGAAACTTTTTTCTACAATATGATTACAGTTTCTATTCTTCCAACTCTTCTCAAATCCTCCCCACCTCTTCTCCCATTTAAATCTGCATTTTTTTCTGTGATATGGGATGTCTTTCTGTATCCTGTGAATATACTTTATTACCATTGGTTAATAAAGAAGTTGTTTTGTCCTATGGCAATGCAGCTTAGAGTCAGGCAGGAAATCCAAGCAGCAATAAAGACAAAGGAGGGTGGCGTCAGAGAGAGAGATGCCAGAAGATGAGAATGCTGCTCTGAAAAAAGGTACCAAGCCATGTGGCTAAACATAAACAAGCAGAAGCTACATATGACAGATTTAAGGTTTCTGTTCATATAGACAAAAAGGGATCAGAGTCAAGCATTGGTTCTCAGTAGCAGTGAAGCATAGTTTTCTCTGGTGGGCTCTGTTGGCTAGAAGCAAGCAAAGGCAAGCAAAGGTGTGATTCCTTTAAGTGGAGCTTCCTGACTCAGCTTTAGCAGCAAAAACCTTGAGGCTTTTTAAAGAGACCCTGCTGCTAAACACTCATATGAGGTTTATGAGCAGGGGCATTGGTGCTTTACTCAATGGCAGTGTGGACCCAAAAATTCCTCAGAGTTGGGGTGGTAAACATGATTCTTTCCAATATCTCTGCCATGAAGCTAAACCCTCATAGACTGAGGATTTGGGTTGAGTAAACTAGCCTTTAATCCTAGCCATAATTTAGCCATAATCTAGCCTAAAAATAGCAGATTAATGGTCTATGGTAATGGAATGGTCAGATAAAGAGATAAACAGTAAAGACAGATTCAGACAAAAAACAAACAAACAAAAAGGCTTCTACATGCTTTACAGTATGTTTAAAAATATACATAGGCTTGAGAGAGAACAAAAGGAAAAATATAGAGACTGTACTTTAAAAAAGGAATAAAGCAAAGCATTTAAAATAATTTAAGAACTTAGACTTTTCTGGTCAATGAGACGTGCCTGCTCCTGGCAGCATGAATCTAATTCAAGAGGATGATGGACATCAAAGAAATGTCATATGGAGTTTACTTTAGCCAATGGGCAAGAAACTGCTCTTGCTTAGACTGCTTGAAGCTATAATGGGTACACTGGACATGCAGGACCTATAGAAAAATGACCGCTGAGCCTTACCAGAACAAGCAAATATGAACCTGCAGGTTCCTGTTTTACAGAGACTGTTAGACATTCTGCAGGACACAGGGAGGAAACCACTGAGGAACTATGCCAAGAATAAGTGGAGCAGTACTTCAATTTTCTTGCTTAACTGAAAGATATGCAAAATATAGGCTGAAAATGGATGCCCCAACATTACAAAGGAACTTGGGTAACTGAGTCTAGGCAACCAGATGTCTCTGTCATTTCTTTAATTTTGGAAGTTGTTTACAATGTGTTTTCTGTTTACTCAGGTAATATTATTTTCTTCTGAAGTCCTGATAGTGTGGAAGACTAGATAGTTATAGCTTTCCTTAGTCATGATAAAAAAGTAAATTAAATATGAAACATTAGCCTCACAAAGATAAATAATATATTTTCTTTTACTTGACTAACTACAAATACATTAGATATTATAACTATAATTCTTGCTTGATAACTGTTTTGCTATATGTAATTTTGTTATGTTAAAATTGAATCCTTCCTTTTTAATTAGACAGAAATGAGATAGTCTTTCTGTATGCTGTGAATATGCTTTACTATCATTGACTAATAAAGAAGCTATTTTGGCCTGTGGCAAGGCATCTTAGAGGCAGGCAGGAAAGGCAAGCAGAAATAAAGACAAAGAAAGGTAGAGACAGAGAGAGAGACATATGACAGTGAGACACAGAAAAGGTGCAAAGGAAGCAGGATAATAATGATGCTCTGAGAAAAGATACCAAACCATGAGGCTAAACATGGATGAGAATCATGGGTTAGTCTAAGAGTAAGAGTTAGCAAGTAATATGCCTGGGTCATAGGCCAAATAGCTTATAACTAATATAAGCCTCTGAATATTATTTTATATTTTTTTATAAGCAGCTGCAGGACCACAGGTATGAGAGCTTTGTCTCCACCATGGGGATGGACAGTCAGAGAAACTTCTTACATTTCTGTTTCTCCTTGGAAAACAAAAAGACATCTGAAGAATAATAAAATAACATTACATAATAAAATAATATAACACAATAAAAATAAAATAATATAACATAACTTCTTAACATAAAAATGTTAAGAAGTCAAAGTCATTAATGAATGGAAGTATTTCCACAAGTTGTTTCCAGATGTGTGCCATTCACAAGTCAGTAACTTAGCGTAGATGCCATCCTTCCCACCTCAATGTGCTGATAAATTTCCTCTGATTTTGTAGGTCCTGAGTCAAATCATTTCTAAAATTCTGGGAGAAGCTGAGCATTTCCCCTAGTGCCTGTCTGTCTGTCTATATTTCTCCCATCACTTTCTTTTCATTAGCTCTGATCACTAATTTATTTGGGACTAAAAAGCAAAAACTTGATTTACCGAAGGAGTTAAACTCATATTTCCTGAAAATGTGTTCAACTTTGTTTGCTTAATGATTTTTTAACCTAAAGATTCGAAAGATTTTATGTAATTGAATTACTCAATATTGGGGTCAAAAAGGTCATGAGTCAATAGAGCAGAAGAGATTATCCAACAATATAGCTGAGAATTGAAATTGCAATTAACAAGGTAGGCCTAATAGCATAGTTCTGTAATCTCAATTACTTGGAGTCTGAGGCAGGAGGATGGAGCAGTCCAGTGGGAAATTAAAGCCAAGCTGAGCCACTTAGCTAGACCCTGTCTCACACAAGGTCTGGGGCACTAGCTTGGTGTCATTGTGTCCCAGGTTTGGATCTTTGAGACAGAATACCATATGTTTGGGTTGAGTGGTGTGTGCAGCAAAGACTAGAATGAGGAAATTATTAAAGCTTCAGTGTAATGATAGTAACGAAGCTAGCTAGTCTTTGCCACCAGTAAGGTATCTCTACTTACATTTCAGATTCTTTTTTTTTTTGTAAGCCTCTACCTGCACAGAAACTGTGCTCTAACTCTGTTAATTAATTGATTATTTATGTATAGAATGTCTGCTCTGTGCCAGCGTTGTGTTAGACAAATCCTTGTTGTATGAATTTGTGTTGGAGAAATGTGAAAGCAAGCACTCCAGATATATGATATGTCAAATCACAGTCAGGGATGTGGGATATGTTAATGGGAGTAGGGAGTGAGGTGGTGGGACTAGGGGCATATTTATGTGACATTGTGTGATGTTCTTAACACCTGTGTAATGTTTAATGTTTAAAACAAGTTGAACATCTATCTCCTCGTTTATTATTTCAAAGACCTTCTAGCTTTCTAAAAAAATTACAATATATTATCATTATCCATAATCACTTTACTATACAATAACACACCAGATCTTATTACCTTTACCCATAATGTACTAGTCATGCATCAATCTCTCCTCACCTATCTCTCCTTATACACTTTCAGCTTCTGGTCCATGATTCTGCTGTCAGCATTTGTAAGATTCCTGCTTTTAGATTTCACAGATAAGTGATATCTGACATTTGTCTTTCTGAGCCTGGCTTATTTCACTTAACATAATGATTTCCAGTTTGATTCATGTGGTCAGAAATGATAGGGTTTTATTTATTTGGGAGCATGTTTATGTATTACGCTTTCTTTGCTATTGCTTGAAGAACATTCATATTATCTTTATTTCTTGGCTTTTGTGAGAAGTCTCACTATAGATGTGCATGAACAGTAGTCTTTTCAACATACTGATTTCATTTTCTTAGTTATACATAACCAGTGGGAGAATGGCTGGACCCTTTGTTTCATTTTTAGTTTTTGACACCCCTTTTAAACTGTTTCAGTAATAGTTGTACTAAGTTACATTAGCTCCCACACTGTGCAAGGGTCCCTTATTCTCCATGTCCTCAACAGCACTTATTGTCTTTTCTGCTTTTAATAACAGACATTCTTATAGGAATAAGGGCATATTTTGTTATGATTTGCCTTTCTCTGTTTATCAGTAATGTTCAATATTTTAATATGGGTGTCGGTCATTTCTATGCTTTGTTCAGAAAATCTGTTTAGCTCCATTGTTTAAGATTGTGTTTTGAGGGACTTGAAGTTTCTTACGTATGCTGATGACATGCAAACAGAGATGCTAGAAGAAAAACACTCAGCTATCCAGGGAAATGTGTTTCAGGAAGTCAAGAAGCATATAAGTTTCAGTGTTCCTAGGTTTGAGTACAGAAAGAAAATAATAAATGCTAGATACCAAAGGAAAATGGCAGCTGTTTCCCCAGATTACATGGGAGTGGGGGCATGAAGGACTTGAAGGTGTTGTCTAAGTTCTTAGACTGAATGAGCCAGTCACAGTTTACAGATGAGAAGGAGACTCTTTTTTTATCTGTTTTTGATGTGTGACGAAGTGTGTCTAGGTTTGTTATGGACACACTCCTGGAATGTATTTAATCATTCACTTTGGAACCCTTAGAATGTGGTCTTACCCAACCCTGTTCAGCCTAATTCATGTGGCTTCTTCTGTATTCGGCATAAGCACCTTCTCCTTCTAGGGCATCTCCATTTCAAACAGCCTATGATCTTCCTTCTTACTGCTTAGAAGATTAGAGAAGACAGAGCTTATAGTCCATTTTTCCCTGTACACCCTAGCATAACATATTGATAGCTGCCAAGTGATACTCAATAAAACTAAAATGCAGAATGACCAGATGTAGTCAGATGTTTTTGGCCCTGCCTAAGTCCTGCAGCCTCTTGGCCCAAAATAATCACACAAAGGCTTAATATTAATTATAAATTGTTTGGCTTATGGCTTAGGCTCATTGCTCACTAGCGCTTGCATCTTAAGTCAACCCATTTCTATTATTTTGTTGCCTTGTCAAGTGGCTCCATGGCATTACCTGAATTTCTTTAGATCTTGCTTTCCCCAAGGCAGCTTGCAGAATCTCCCTTAACTCCACCCTCCTCTTTTATCTATGCTTGAAATTCCTGCCTGCCTCTAAGATGCCTTGCCATAGACTAAAACAACATTTTATTAACCAATAGTAATTCACAGCATACAGGAAGACATCCCACATTAACCGGATAAAGGGATGGAGGACAGTGCATGATGGTGAGCATATGAAGACTTAAGCAGCTTTCTAGATCTGAATGATGAAGTGGTTTAATGGACTTGGTGAGACTGAAGCAGTTAAATTGCTGCAAAGTGGAGCACACAGCCATGTTAGGGAGACAGAAGGATGAGCTAGGCAGCAATGTTCTACATTTGACAAATGAGTCGCTACTCAGCTACTGAAAAAAAGTAATTTTTCCCCATGTAAGTTTAATTTAAGAGGAAACCTTTCCACATTGTCTGCAGGCATTCTGTGCATAGCTTGCTTGTGCTGCAGAATTTATTCATTTTATTCTATCATTTTGTGTATTTTTTTATTATTATTACTAATTCGAAGGGCCAGGTCTTCAAGATGCCTTTTGTTCCTTTACAGTCCATCGGATTTCTAATGAGAATAAGACATGTCAGTATACTTAATAGTCACTTGAATTTTTAATATCATTTTAAAAAATGTTTCATTTTTTTATGTCTGTGCTTATTATTCATTGGTTACCATGGATTTTTTCTGCATTAGGAGGGAAAGTTGCTTAGATGCCATGACATACTTGTGTAACCACAGCCCTTAGGAGAATTCTGAATTTAAGGTCAGTTTGGGCTACACAACCAGATCTCATCTCAAAGAGAAAAAAAAAATAAAACAAAGAAAGAAAAATAACTTTTAAAGATACTGCTTTTGTGATTACACAACAATTATTTCTATCATCACAGTATCTGCTAAATTATCTGTTTTTCATCTCATGATTCACTGTCTCCATTAAAGCTGTAGATCATTTGGGACAATAAGATTTATATTTTTTTCCTAATGATTCTACTATTACATTCTTAAGTTTTTCCTAGAACAGCCAGGGTCTATGCGAATGTAATTACTAGAGGTAAATGCTAGAGTGAACAATGTAGTTCTCTTGCTCACCTTCTTACACTGAAATATTTTAAATGGAGAAGATCAAGTTCTAAAATAAATTCACACCTATAAAATCTTAGTGAAGCCCCATTGTATAGAATGGTACATGAGAATAGTTTAGAAAACAATGCACATTGAGAATTATAACACTATACCTGTTTTCAAGTTTAGTTTCTACCTAAAAATTGCTTCTTTTTGATGGCATATATCTATTTATTAGAATAGTCAAGGAAATGATCCTCTAATGTTGGGAGCCTTCTATTTTCTTCCTCTTGTTCTTATAAGTCTATATTCTTATGAGATGTACATGTAATTATGTTCAAGATGCAGGTCCCTTTTGTCTTTGAACTTTTGCATGGAGATAATCACATGGCTGCAAGCACCTTTTCTTTTAGTGACATTGAACTTGTCCACAAATAGGACAGAATAAGTTAGGGAAAGATCATTTGAGTCTAGGGATTCCAAAAGACAAATACATATACAAATCAAGGCTTCAGAATTCTCCACAGTATTCTGTTGAAGCTGAGTGGTTGCCATGGAGCTCTTGGGCAAGTACAGTTGGTTGTGTATGTCAGGAGTGAGTGTAGCCACTGCAGCTGTGAGTGCCCTATGAGGTGATGTGGACCCTCTCCAGAGCCTTTCAATGGGCAAGGCTAGGATAAAGAAATTGTTTTTGAAGTTTTCCAGAGCCCCTCATGGAGCAGGATGTACAGGGTGTGGCAGCAGTGGCAGATCTAAAATATGCAAATTGGATAGTGATGATGAAAAATGATGAAGATGAAGATAACATGGGTAGCAGAACTAACTTAGATGCAAAATGACCAAACCAACATCTTAGCAATAGCTATTATAAAATTAAGACTGTTACTAAGTTGAGTGATGTGTTATACTTCTAATCCCAACTTCTTCAAAGGCTGAGGCAGGAGGATTGAAAGTTGGATGCTAGCTTGCCTTGCCTCAAAAGACCTTGCCTCAAAAACAAATAAGCAAAAAAACAAACACAAGACAGTGGAGCATTGTTATTTCCTGATGATTACAGTTAGGACTTCCAGAAGACCTGTGTTCTAGTTGAGGAAGTCATTTATTTTCTTTCATTGGAATAAGTTTGTCACAGAAAAAATATCCTTGTTTCTTTCTTTTCTTTTTTTAAAGAAAGATTTATTTATTTAACATGTATTCAGTATACAGAATAGGGCACCAGATGTCATCACAGATGGCCATGAGCTACCATGTGATTGCTGGGTGGTTGCTGGGAATTGAACTCAGGACCCCTGGAAGAACAGCCAGTGCTCCGAACCTCCAAGCCATCTCTCCAGCCCCAACATCCTTGTTTCTAACAAAGAAAAGTACAATAAATACTTGCAAATGAGGTATTTTTTTCTCATCTTAAAATAAAATGGAACCATTCATAAGGGATGAAATCCAAGTTGCCAAATGAATTTTCAGTTTGCTTTCTCTTTTAAAATGACCATGCACTCAAATGGTGTATGTCTACATCTTTTAGCTTTTATAAAAACTGCTTTTAATGATCCGTAGGCAATTATATTTGAAAAATTTATAAGAGCAATATGATACTCTGTGTTTGTATGTATACATCTTACAAGTACAGATGTGAAGGGGCCCAAGTTAATACATTGATTGCTACTCAAAAACAAAACAACAGCAAAAACAACTAAGCTGCAGTTGTGGGTTTATATTGACTGCTGCTTTTTAAGAAAGGTACTGTTAATTTATGCTGCTATAACAGAACCTCTGAAGCTGCGTAGTTCATGAACGACATATTTTCTCATAGTCTTGCAGACTGAGAGAATCCTAGTGGAAACATGGGCAGGCTTGGTGGGTAAGGGCTATTTTGGCACCTGGGGATGTGTCCTGAGAGAAATGGTACACTGTGTTCTTATAGGAAAAGGATCGGAAAGAACCAACTTCTTCCAGCTTCCTCCTGTCTGGGAGGCACCTAGTTCCATTCACCTGAGAGACAAGGTACCGCCCTTGGGACCATCATGTTAAACATGGAAGTGTTAGTACTTTCCTTCTTGGGGGTGAGAGAAGACAGATCAAACTGTGATACCTCACAGGGCTTGAGCCTGAAGGAATTGTATATCTTCAAATGCAAACCTTCTTACTGCCATCCTAAAAACTAATTTATCACAGTACATTGAAATCTGCATAAAACTAAGCACTACAGAGAGACATGGATAACGTAAGTCAAGTTAGAGCTGACTCCCAAGAATTTGGTTTCTAAGAAAGATGTGAACTCTTTCTTTCTTTCTTCTTTCCTTTCCTTCTTTCTTTTTTCTTTTTTTCTGCAGTGGATTACATCTAAGCTTCCTTTTGGAATCCTGGAAAGTGTGTGCTGAGACCTTTGAGTTTCTCTGGCAGGCCTTTCTTATCCTTCTCCTAGTCAATTACAGTCCTGAGAGAAAGAATATATAAGGGAAACAAGAATGATTTCCAGACTATTCAAGCCAGTTTCACTGACACAAAGTCTCCACATTTTTGAGTTGAATCTGGATATGTCCCACTATCTATGGTACTTCTTCTCTCTGGTCCTTAAGGGACTTAATGTCCATGAAGATAAGTACGAGTGTAAAACATTGCCACTGTGTATAGTGTAGGTGAATCTGTAATGTCATTACTGGCTCTTTTGGGAGCCTTGGCGAAAGGAAGATCAGTTCTACCTGGGGCGAAATGAAAACACCTAAGATAGACCTTAAAAGTGCCTTCACAACTACTTTTATTTTATGTGTATGGATGTTTTATCTGTATATGTCTGTGTGTGCCAGGTGCTTGAGGCCAGAAGAGATGCATTGGACCCCTGGAACTGGAATTAGAGAGTCATGGGCCAGCAAGAGGGTGCTAAGAACTGACTTGGGTTCTCTGCAAGAGCAACAAGTGCTCTTAACCACTCACGATGCCTCTATAGCCCCCCAAACTGCAAAGATGCAGCATGCCAAACAGAAGGGTTTCAAAGAACCCAAGGGTAAGGTTTTGTGAAAATCAGGAGGCTGTTTGGGAGGGTCTTGATACATATGTCTGACTTGACTTTCAAGGTTATGGGGGAATTATGGCAGAACACTTATAAGCCTGGCATTTTCATCTTCTGACTCAGCAGGTATGCAATCTGTAAGCTAAAGAGCCACCCAAGTTTCTAAGCACTTGGTTTCTTGTTACTTGGCATCGTGTTTAAGGTGTACACATGGTTTTCACACCCTTATGCAGCATGACATGTACCATAGTAGTTCTAAGACAGCTCTTGTTCATGGACTGAGATTCAGTCTGAACCTCAGTTCTCGCTTGTTCTCACCGTGTATTTGTATTTGTTCTTGAGATTTACCTGCCCTATGGGTTTCTGAGGCACACACACACACACATACACACACACACACACATTGAGAGAGACAGAGGGGTGGGGGAGGGAGAGAAAGGGAGAGGGAGAAGGAGAGAGATATATATAGAGAGAATATAATTAGTCTTCATACTCCAAAGAGTTGTAGATACTGAAACGGCAAATTTCAGACTTTCGTATGCTCGTCATGCCATGAGCAGAGATGTGCTAGATGCAGGCCATGCTGAACCCACTGATGATGGACTGATGGGGAGGCTAAAAACCAAATGTAGAGACTGTGGCTGAAATTGGTGTGAAGGGCAGTAAGGACCAGATCTGAGATACTGTCTGTAAAAAACGTCAGATTTCAAATACCATGGAACCTTTTACAGGTGAGAAAAAAGTGAGAGATGTACTTTTTAGTGTCCCCATGGTAATGCTTCTCTTCATTCATTGGCTTTAAAGGTCAAATTTGCAATGGTTTGTTCCACTCTAGGAATTCTATAAATACACCAGATAATTCTACCCCTTTGCACCTGTCTAAACAGCAAGGAAGATAAAAGGGACCAGAGGAGGGTCCAACCTCTTCCTCCCCTTAATGAGGCTCGTTGATTTTCAAAAACAATGGAAAGACAATAAATCCCACCCCCATTGCTGCTTCTCCTGAGGCCAGACTTGTCACTGGCCTGTGTCTTCCCAGCAGACTCAAGGTGCCAAGGTTCACAGCTGGACCGTAAAATGCTTTGGCAGCTCTGAGGATATAGATGGCCAATTTCCTTTGTTCCTACCAGAGCCTTGGGTGTTTGGGGTTATAGGCTGTTGGCTTTGTGACTAGTTTGGTTTATTTATTTTGTAGATAAATGACAAAAACTTCTAAACATTCACAAGGATGTCCATGAGCAGGTCAGAAGCTGTCCACAAACCTTAAGCTTAAGGTAAGCCTGGGTTGGGGTAATTGCGGGGGGGGGGGGTTGCCTTTACTACCACTCTTGCCTACTCAAGGTGAGTTGGATCTTTGCCAGGGGCTTTTCTTTTCTGTGGTAGATTTTGCCCAAAGGTTTCTAAAGCCTCCGGATTGTTGTATTGTTTGGTGTGGGGCCCACATGTCTCAAGTGTCTACTGAGGACTTGAAATGTGGCTAAAACTGAAAAGTGCCATAGATACTAACTACATTTGGGTTTCAAAGACTTAATGCTAAGAAAAAGAAAGAAAATATGCCAACTTTTAAAATATTTGCAATTTGAAATGACAGGAGTCATATGTATTAGTTTGCAATATTTGGATTAAGGGGCTGGGGAGATGGCTCATTGGTTAAGAGCACATACATACATCTCTCCCCAAAACCTGAGCTTGTCCCATTGCCCATGCTGGGGAGCTCACATCTGGTTGTGACCCTTGCATACGAGAGGGCATCCCATAGTCACATGAATATACCTACACACAGATATGTACTTATACATATAATTAAAGGTGAAATAAATGACCCAGGTTATTAAAAATAATAGGATTAAAGCTAATTAGTTTTTTTTTAAGTTTCTCAAATATACTGGCTGAATCCCATATTTGACTTGTGTTGTATTTTCTTAGAAAGCATCACATCATCAGAAGGAGGATTTCACTACTCTTCCCTCCTTGCCTCTTTTTTTCTTTATTGTGAAGGTCTTGACAACCTGGCAAACCTATAAACCCATTGCCCTGAGCTGTCTCATTCTGAGATTACAAGAATTCCCTATGGCACTAGGACACTCTCTTCACACCCATTGCACTCCCCAAAGCTACTTACCTGTATTTCCGCTTGACTGGCTTTTATTTACTAAGAATGTGACAGTTTTCAGTAGTGATAATCATGGCTACTGTTACTTTCGAAAAAAAAAAAAATTTCTCCAGAACTAATCTACATGCTCTTGCTTAGGGTAGACCTTAAGAGACTACTCAAGAAATTTGGGATCATGGTCTACTGGCTTGGGTTGGCTACCATTGACTGGGGTAGTTTCTCATTTCAACATTTAAGCCTAAAGTTTAAAAGGAAGAGGGTAGAACAGGGATTGAATTGAAAGCTTGCCATTTGTTGGTTAAGATGTGACAGAAAATTGGTGTTAGGCACAAGCATTAGGGAGCTAAGCCGAAGTTAGGGCCCTTAGACTCCTTGGAGCTCCCTATCCAGGAAAACTGACTCTAAGGATGGGGACATTGTCTTGGTGGGTATTAATAACCAATGAGGACAAAATGGCAGGGCAGCATAGGACATCACTTGCTATGTATTTTACTGACCTACATCAAAATATATCCTCTTTCCCAAAGTTAACCCAGGCAAAGTTAGACTATGACCAAGTAACTATTATTTCTTCAGTTTTATTTCTTTAAATCTAATTGCCACAAGTTTTTGGAATTTAATTTAATCTCATTATAGTCCTATTTATGATAGCAATGTGATATTTGTAATTTAAAAAAAATTAACACATGCACAATTAATTGTTAATCGTGTGTGTTAATAGAACATTGGCCTGGAAATATTTTGACACAAATTTGTTTCTGTATTAAGAGCTTAATCTTCAGAACTAAATTAGTTACATGTTCTTTTGATTTTTCTATTAAGTATGGCTAAATTTTACACAAGTTAAATTCATCACAGAACAGAAACTTCTACTGAGAAAATGACTTCATGAGACTGGCCTGTCAACAAGTCTGCAGGGTATTTTCTTGATGAATGATTAGATTTAGAGGGGCCAGCTCACTCTGGACAGGTAGTCCTGGGTAGTATAAGAAAACAGGCTAAGGAAGTCGTGAGTCATGGAGTGCCCTGTAACTGGCATTCCTCCATGGTTTTTGCTGCAGTTCCTGCTCCTGGTTCCTGCTTTGACTTCCTGTTCTGACTTCCCCTCAGGCTGGACTATTATCTGAAACTGCATTTTTAGTCGTTGTCTTTATCACAGGTGTAGAAATCGAAGGAGCAAGTATTTTATGTTTATAGACATTAGCTCTAGCCAAAGTGACGGCAGAGGATGACACCAAACTTCATAGGCAAATATTGAAGTACATCACCTGAGCCTGTGGCTTCAGGGCACCAACAAATCAACATTTTCTGCATTGTAGAGGATTTTCATTTTGTAGGAAAAAATGTGAAAAAAATTTCTCTAAGCCTCTTGACCTTCTCCAAATGTTTTACAATGGTTTTAGAATACACCAGAGCAGCTAGATAAACTTTTATATTTAATTTTCATGCTAAAGCAAAGGAGGTCTAAGTCAATATTTTAAATGTGGGGTTCTCTGAAATTAAACTTAATTCTGTAATTCAGAAAATTTCATCAAGTCTTCATATTGTTTCTGGACTCACAGTCAGTCACAGATGTCAAATGTATAGATTTTCATGGCAAAGGAATGACTAGTCAGGATGTACAAAGAATTATTTCCCACTGCAGTTTTGCTAGCAAAGGCATATCATGTATTAGTTAGCACTAAGGCATAAACAGAAATGCTCTCAGGCAAATGAACCAAGAAAATACTGGTTTTGCTACAATCTGCTATTTCACTTGTGGCAATTTCAGCTACAAGTGATTATATATTTAATTAAAACTGACTTTAGCAAGGAAGATAATTTACAGTTTCACAAGACATGGGTTTTCCAAAATCCAAATTATGTTAATTCTTTATGCTCCTCAGAAAACATGTGACCAAATTCTCCTAGGCATACATTTCAACTGCCTGAATGGAAAAATCTGATAGGCATGTGTGTACTTGAGTTATTTAAGAAAAATTTAAGGTCAAATTTTTCTAACGATTTGAAAATGTTTGTGATTTTTTTATAACTGAGCACAATTGCATAATTACATATTCAGTAAAAAGCTAATTCTTTTTGAGAACACGTCTATTGTAATTTTTTAAAAATATCTTGGTCAAATGATTCTTTATGTGTCAAAATAAAAAATTTCAAGACTGAAGTAAATTATATTGTTCATTTATTATACACATATAATATGTAAATATGTACACATAAGTACCTATAACATATATATATTTTTGATAATCAAAATATAATAAAACTATTTAACAGAATAATATCAGACATTTTATTTTGTTGTTGGCCATGGAAAATTTAAGAATCTTGCTGCAAACTCCTATTGATATTATTAATTATTACCATGTACCAAAATGTAAAAATGTCAATTAGCATAGCATTTCAGTATAGAAATGTTGTATTAACTAACTCTATCCATAAGCTAAAGTATCATTTCAAGGGAATCATAACCCTAGGCATTTTAGGCATTAGTACCCCACCAAATGTTAAATTGCCAACAAACTTTGCTGACTTGTAAATCTGGTTTGAATGATGCAGCATGTACACCATTATGTACTGTGTGAGAGAAACCTCACTAAGCTCCTGGTAAATGTCAAGAGAATTCTGTGAGAGGTGTTTATACATAAGTCTATACTACTAAGATAAAGGAAACAACTCCAACTAAGCCTGTATCTCAAGCAACTAAAAAAGGGACAAGCTAAAACCAGCATTTTAGAAAGATGACTGAAGTAATTTGGATTAAGGTCAAATTATAAGATAGAATATAGAAAAAAAAATAGGAGAAAAATCAATCAAGGATGGTTAATAGCCACAAATTGATGTAATATGCTACTTCAATGAAATGTAGAAAAACACCAAGTGAATGTCTCAAAAAATATAAAACAATATTTGATAGAATTTGGCAACTTTTCATGATAAAAATGTTCAGTAAAAATATAGAAGTTACCTCAATAAAGATTATACATGCTGAGAAAACCCAAAACTAACAACATATTACACAATAAAAAGCTGATAGATTTTCCATAAAGACTAAAAATAAGACAAGGATTTTTATCCTCACTACTTTTAGTACTTTTAGCCTATGTAGCACTAGAACTTTTAGCTAGAATCATTATGTAAGAAAAATAAAAGCCATTTGATTCAGAAAGCAGGTAGAATGATTCCTGTAAACATTCACTATAGCCTGAAGAAATTGCTAAGGAGTCCACCAATAGCTACTAGAATTTAAAAATCATCAGATACACATGATACAAAATTAACACACAAAACCCAGCTGCATTTGTACTCCCAAACAGTGACTATTCGTGTAAGAGATTAACCATCTCATCACAGCCCAGTGTTGTGGTGCATGCCTGTAATCCCAGCACTCTAGAGGCTGAGGCAGAAGGATAACAGATTTGTAGACAGTTTGAGGTGCATAACACATAACTGTGCCACATATGTGTGTGTATACACACATATCTATGATAAATGCAAATATGTTGTATATATGTGCCACATATAGTTTATAATTATATCAAAAATAATAGGGTAACAACAAATTAAGAATGTAAAAGACTTACACACTGAAAATACATTAAGAAAAAGATGTTTATGAATGAATACATAGAGAAGCATAATACAATATTATAAACATATAAAGTGTAATATTATTGAAACTCAAAAGATAAATCCTGTCATAGTTGTCAATATGGATGTACATGAAGGATATTCATTGACTGGATGAAAATGTCAATTATAAAAGGACAAACATGATACAATTGCATCATGTATAGTGTCTGAGACTCATAAATTTGTGGAAGTAGGGTTAGGGTTGGACTCTGGAGTAGGTAGAGATAAACTCTGCCTGTCACAGTCCAGCCAGCTGCTGCTGAGGGAATTTGCATGGCTACCCGCCTCCAACTGAGCGAACAGATAAGGACTGGGGACCCTGAAGGACAGACTCAGACCCTGTCCAGAGGTGAGGAGGGGTCAGCAGGCCCGAGCGCCTGTATCCCTGCCAGGGAGAGGAGAGTTGAACTCCCATCAGTTCCAGGACTGGGTGCTGTCTGCAGAGCATGTCCCAGCGCACTCTGGAGCAGGCAGAGATAAACTCTGCCTGTCACGGTCCCCCACAGCTGCTGCTGAGGGAGTTTGCCTGACTGCCACCCCGCCTCCAATTGGTAAAACAGAGAAAGATTGAAGACTTGAAATTCAGTCCCATGCACAGTGCAGAAGTAGTGATTGAGCAGACCTTTTCCTCAGAGGTCACAGGAGGCACACAAGCCCGAGTGCCACAACTGACCAGGAGCCACCTAATCATGAACCACTAAAGCCATGGGCCAACACTAGTGCAAAAACTTACATAATAATATAAAGAACAACAAGGTAACTCCAAAAGAAGTGGCAATCCTACAAATACAAGACCTGAAATGAGCAATGAAGAGGAAACAGAAGGAAGCAACACCAAAAATTCCTTTTTGATGATCATCGAAGCTCTCAAAGAAGATATGAAAAATAGCCTTAAAGAAATAGAAGAAAATACAAACAAAAAATTGGAAGAGATGGACAAATCTATGAAAGAAACATGCCAAGAACTAAAAGCTGAAATAGAAGCAATAAAAAAGGCACAAAATGAGGCAAAGATGGAAATAGAAAATCTGAAGAAAAAAGCTGGAACCACAGATACAAGCATAACAAACAGAGTTCAAGAGATAGAAGATAGAATCTCTGAAGTGGAAGACTCAGTAGCTCAAATAGATATATCAGTCAAAGAAAATAGTAAAACTAAAAAAGCCATAATTCAAAATGTTCAAGAAATCTGGGACACCATGAAAAGACCTTATTTGAGAATAATAGGAATAGAAGAAGGAGAAGAATACCAGCTCAAAGGAACAGATAATGATTTCAATAAAATCATAGAAGAAAACTTCCCTAACCTGAAGAAGGAAATGCCTATAAAGATACAAGAAGCTTACAGAACACTAAATAGATATGACCCCCCCAAAAAAGTCAGCATGTCACATTATAATCAAGCCACAAAACATACAGAACAAAGAAAAAATTTTAAGAGCTGCAAAAGAAAAGGGCCAACTTACATATAAAGGCAGACCCATCCAGAATAATGCCTGATTATTCAATGGAAACGATGAAAGCTAGAAGGGCTTGGTCAGAAGTTATACAGATGCTAAAAGAGCATGGCTGCCAAACTAGAATACTATACTCTGCAAAATTATCAATCACCATAGATGGAATAAACAAGGTATTTCATCACAAAGTCAGACTGAAAGAATATCTATCTACCAATCCAGCACTACAGAGAGTATTAGAGGGAAAACTCCAACCTAAGGACCCCAGATACACACATGAAACCACAAAGAATCAATAATCCCACAGAAGAATACTCCAGAGAAAGGAAATAAAAACAAGTTACCACCAAAAATGGCAGGAAATATGAATCAATGGTCACTAATTTCCCTTAATAACAATGGACTCAACTCTCCTATAAAACTCCACACACTAACAAGATGGATACAAGAACAGAAGCCATCCTTCTGTTGCCTACAAGAAACACACTTCAAATGCAAGGACAGACACAGGCTTAGAATAAAGGGTTGGGAAAAGATTTTCCAGTCAAATGGTCCTAAGAAACAAGCGGGGGTTGCAATCCTAATATCTAACAAAGTAGACTTTAAGCTAAAAGCAATAAAAAGGATGGTCACTACTTATTCATCACAGGAAAAATTGGTCAAGAGGAGATTTCAATCTTAAATATTTATGCCCCTAATATAAGGGCACCTACTTATGTAAAAGAAACACTGCTAAAGCTCGAATCCCACATCAATTCTTACATCCTAATAGTGGGAGACTTCAATACCCCACGTTCAACCCTGGATAGATCAACCAGACAGAGACTCAACAGAGAAATAAGGAGTCTAAAAGGGGTTATGATGCAAATGGATTTGATAGATATCTACAAAAGCTTCCACCCAAACGCAAAGGAATATACATATTTCTTAGCTCCTCATAGAACTTTCTCCAGAATTGATCACATAATTGTTTATAAAGCAAATATCAACAGATACAAAAAAATTGGAAATATTCCTTGTAACATATTAGACCACCAGGGCCTAAAGTTAGAGGTCAACAACATCAAAACCCAAAGAAATCATACCAACTCACTGAAACTAAACATCATTCAACTGAACCATCTCTGGGTCAAGGAAGAAATTAAGAAAGAAATCAAAATCTTCCTAGAATGTAATGAAAATGAATCCACAACGTATCCAAACTTGTGGGACACAATGAAAGCAGTCTTAAGAGGAAAATTCATAGTGCTAGATGCCTACATGAAAAGCCTAGAGAAATCCCACACTAGAGACCTGACAGCTCAGGTGAAAGCCTTAGAACAATTAGAAGTGAACTCACCAAGAAGGAGTAGACGGCAGGAAATAATCAAGCTTAGAGCTGAAATCAATACAATTGAAACAAAAAGAACAATACAAAGAATCAATGAATCTAAGAGTTGGTTCTTTGAGAAAGTCAACAAGATAGATAAGCCCTTAGCCAAACTAATCAACAAACAGAGAGAGAGTGTTCAAATCAACAAAATCAGAAACGAAAAGGGGGACATAACAACAGACCCCCAGGAAATACAGAGAATTATCAGATCATATTTTCAAAATATGTATTCCACAAAAAATGGAAAACCTAGAAGAAATGGACAGCTTCCTGGACAGGTACCATCTACCAAAATTAAATGAAGATCAGATTAATTACCTAAACAGGCCTATAACCTTTAAGGAAATTGAAGCTGTCATTAAAAACCTCCCCAAAAATAAAAGCCCTGGCCCAGATGGTTTCAGTGCCGAATTCTACCAGACATTCAAAGAAGAATTATTACCATTACTCCTCAAACTATTTCATACAGTAGAAATTGAAGGAATATTGCCAAATTCCTTTTATGAGTCCACAATTACCCTAATACCCAAGCCACTCAAAAACACAACAAAGGAGAATTACAGACCAATTTCTCTCATGAATATTGATGTAAAAATTCTCAACAAAATTTTGGCAAACCATATACAACAATGTATAAAAGATATCATACACCACGACCAAGTAGGCTTCATCCCAGAAATGCAGGGCTGGTTTAACATACAAAAAACTGTAAATGTTATCCATCATATAAACAAACTAAAGGAACAAAACCACATGATCATATCCTTAGATGCTGAAAAAGCCTTTGGCAAAATCCAACACTCCTTTATGATTAAAGCCCTGGAGAGTTCAGGAATACAGGGAGAATATCTAAATATAATAAAGGCGATTTACAAGAAGCCGACAGCCAGTATCAAACTTAATGGAAAAAAATCAAAGCAATCCCACTAAAATCAGGAACTAGACAAAGATGTCCTCTCTCCCCTTATCTATTCAATATAGTTCTTGAAGTTTTAGCTAAACCAATAAGGGAATGAAAAGAGATTAAGGGGATACAAATTGGAAAAGAAGAAGTGAAGCTATCTCTATTTGCAGATGATATGATTGTATACATAAGTGACCCACAAAATTCCTCCAAGGAATTGGGACAGCTGATAAACACCTTCAGCAATGTAGCAGGATACAAGATTAACTCAAAGAAATCAGTAGCCCTTCTATACACTAAAGATAGAAGAGCTGAAAAAGAAATAAGGGAAACATTACCTTTCATAATAGCTGCAAATAGTATTAAATACCTTGGAGTAACTATAACCGAAGAAGTAACAGGCCTATTTGACAAAAATTTTAAATCACTGAAGAAAGAAATTGAAGAGGATATCAGAAAATGGAAAGCTCTCCCATGTTCCTGGATTGGTAGGATCAACATAGTAAAAATGGCAATTCTACCAAAGTCGATCTATAGATTCAATGCACTGCCCATCAAAATCCCAACACAATATTTTTTGGACCTTGAAAGAACAATACTCAATTTCATTTGGAATAACAGGAAAGCCAGGATTGCCAAAACATTGTTACTCAACCAAAGAACCTCAGGAGGTATCACCATCCCTGACTTCAAGTTATACTATAGAGCTACAATAATAAAACAGCCTGGTACTGGCATAAAAACAGACTTGTGGATCAATGGAATAGAACTGAGGATCCAGACATTAACCCAAAAACCTATGAACACCTGATCTTTGACAAACAGGCCCAAAACATTCAATGGAAAAATGATAGTATATTTAACAAATGGTGTTGTCATAGCTGGATGGAAGTGTGTAGAAAAATGCAAATAGATCTGAGCCTGTCACCCTGCACAAAACTCAATTCCAAGTGGATCAAAGACCTCGACATAAACCCAGCCACTTTGAACTTGATAGAAAAGAAAGTGGGAAATACATTTCTACAAATTGGCACAGGTGACCACTTCCTAAATATAACACCAGTGCCACAGACACTAAGACCAACACTAAGATCAATAAGTGGGATCTCCTGAAGCTAGGAAGCTTCTGTAAAGCTAAGGACACTGTCAATAGGACAAAACGACAGCCTACAGAATGGGAAAAGATTTTCACCAACCCTACAAGTGAGAGAGGATTGATCTCTAAGATATATAAAGAGCTCAAGAATCTAGAGCCCAAAACCTTTAATAACCCAATCAGAAAATGGGATTCAGATCTAAAAACAGAATTCTCAGCAGAGGAACTACGAATGGCTGAAAGGCCCCTGAAAAGGTGCTCATCATCTTTAGCTATCAGAGAAATACAAATCAAAACAACTTTGAGATACCACCTAACACCTGTTAGATTGGCTAAGATAAAGGGCACAGATGACAGCCTATGTTGGAGAGGATGCGGATCAAGGGGAACACTACTCCATTGTTGGTGGGAGTGTAAGCTGGTTAAGCCACTTTGGAATGCAATATGGTGGTTTCTCAGAAAATTGAGAATCAATCTCCCCAAGGACCCAGCAATACTACTTCTGGGTGTATATCCTAAAGATGCACATTCACACTCCAAAGGTATTAGCTCAACTATGTTCATAGCAGCATTATTTGTAATAGCAAGAACCTGGAAACAACCTAGATGTCCCTCAACTGAAGAATGGATTAACAAACTGTGGTACATCTACACAATGGAATACTACTCAGCAGTAAGAAAAAATGATATCCTAAAATTTGCAGGCAAATGGATGAATTTGGAGAATATCCTCCTGAGCGAGGTATCTCAAACTCAGAAAGATAAGCAGGGGATGTACTCACTCATTAGTGGTCTCTAAACAAACAAACAAGAAAAAAGCAAAGCATGCCCAAGCTGCAAATCACAACCACTGAACAGCGTGGGATCAGAAACACCCTGGACTGACCCTTCGGATCCCACTCCACCTAGAGGAACACCTGACTCACTCTTGAGGGAGGGCGGGCGAAACTGGATTTGCCAGGAGTGGAGACTGAACTAAGTATTATTGGATCAGTGGGACCATGGGACTGTCTGCTGCCCGCCCAGGGAGGGGATGGGGAGTTGTGGAGAAGAAAGTATGACCTGATGTGGCGGGAGGGGGAAGGGACCTTGAATAAGGATATACAGGGATAGAAAAAAAAATTCAGAGGGAAAGCTGAACACAAAGTAATTTTATGTGTAGCAAATTATTTGCATTATCATCCTTGATAAGTCATGCTCATGATTTTTATTTTCTTTATAGTTATTGTTAACTTATCAGCTTTTTAAATTCAATTTACTGTTTTTCTTGATAAATACAAAATAAATAAAGAAAAAGAAGAAAAAAAAAGAAAATGCAATGTTGATTGCTAATGACTAGAGGGATGAATGGGGAGTTGATGTTCATTGTATATGAAGCCAGGATGCTTCCAGAACACCACACATCCCCATGATCCAAGTATCACCAGCACCAGATCTGTGTTTTTTCCCATCAGCAAGGACAGTAGGGACATGTTCATAACTGATGGATTCCCAGCATTTGGCACTCTTGCTATAAGACATCAACTAAACTATTCCCTGCATAAATCTTATTGTAATTTTAACTTACTAAAAAAAGAATAGATTTTTATAATAATTATAGAAGTGTATACAAGAGCATGTAGATTTCCCTTACCATAAGGTATTATAAATTTGAACATCTAGAAATCCAGCTGCAGAGTTCTGGACCACAACTTAATTTTCACTGTGTATCACCTCCTGTTAGAAAATATTGGAGTATACTTCCACTAGGGTATATTGGGGTGCATTTTTAGAAAATATTTGTTGCTATATCAGTTATTGACATAATATAAGAAAAGATCTTTTATCTCACTCATCTTTTCAAGGACAAAAAAGTTCTCTCTGGTCTTTATTTAAATAAAAAGCTAAACTGTATCTCCTCTTGATTGGTCTATATTTTATGAACCCATGGGTGACATTTTGGGTCTCTCTCTGCTTTGATTGCTAGGCAGAACAAGTTGAATTTGAGGTAACTTCTAGTAAACATGCAAGGCTTGGCTATCTTTACTATGTTAGGATTTTTGTATTTTTTTTCACTCCTATTGTTTTTACCCCAAATCCCTATATCTAGTTCACAAATTTGTATTATAGTTCTATTTTTTTACATTGTTCTAATGCTAACTACCTCTAGTCTTCTGTGGAAGGAAAGATGTCTTACTTATATATCCAAGCAATTAGATAATTTACCAGATAATAATAGTTATCTAGAGACATTACAATGCTGAATTGAGGGAAATGTGTTATTTACTTATTATCAAGTTCTAATGAGGTAATTTTAAACATAGTTCTTTTTTAATTTTTTGTTAAAATATAACTTAATGACTTTTTTACCTTCCTTTTTCTTCCTCCAGCCCTATCCATGTCTTCTTCCCTTCTCTAACTCTTCCCATGCCCCCTCAAATTGGTAATATCTTTGTCTTTTTATTGTTTTGTACACACATGTACACATGCACACACATACATATGCATGCACACACACATGTACAATGCACACACACGCATGTACAATGCACACACACACATGTAGGCATGCACACACATATGTAGTCATGCACACATGCATAAACAAATGCATAAACACAACCTGCTGGGTCTATATTTATTGTTTATGTGTTACAGGGCTGACCAGTTTGTCCTGGATAACCAATAAGGGTTTACCCCATGGAAAAGCTAATTCTTTCTCCCCCCAGCAATCATTAATGGCCTAGATATTCATCTAGATATGGAACTCCATGAGAATTTCTCTTTTCCATTATGTCTATTGATATTTTCATTGTCCAACATTTGTTTATACAGAGCTTTCAGAAAGAGGCAGCTGTACAGCAGACTTCCTGGTGTTCCAACTCCTATAATCTTTATTTTTTCTCTTTCATCATGTGCCTTATTGCTGTTAGTACTGCTTTTAACATTGTATTGAAAAGGAGTAGGGATCATAGAAATCCTTGTCTTATAACTTTAAAAAGATTACTTTGAGTTTTTCTCCATTTAGATAATGTTGACTATGGTTTTTGTTGCATATGCGTTTACTATGTTGAGATACTTGTCATAGTTAGGGTTCCTACTACTGTGAAGAGACACCATAACCATGTCAATTCTTATAAAGAAAAACATTTCACTGAGACATGCTTACAGGTTCAGAGGTTTAGTCCATTGTCATCATGGTGGCGAACATGGCAGCATGCAGGGAGACATGATGCTGGAGAAGTAGTTGAGAGTTCTACATCTGGATCTGCAGGCAGTTTGAAGAGAGAGACTCTGGGCTTGGAATGAGCTTTCTGAAACTCCAAAGTGTACCACTAGTGACATACTTCCTCTAACAAGGCCACACCTCCTAAACCTTTGTGTTAAGTGTAAGCTTTTGTGTTACTTGCTCTTGCAAACCATGATCCATATTTCTGAGAATCTTTGAAACTGGCCTACAAAGTTCATGGTGGGGAGGGGCTCTAAGATGTACTGAAATTACAAAGAAGAGCTGAATTCCATGTTAGTGATTAAATTCTAATTATCCCACATCCATGTGTGCATAATGAGGGAGCTAAGAATGTGGGTGATTGGGTAGTTCTGTTGAAAATTAAGTCCTAATCATCTCCTTAGCTGGTAACTAGTAGGTATGTGCTTCATAGTCCCAAGGCACAGCTTTTACAGGGTTGACTGAAGGCTTTACAAGACGTGTTTTCAGCTCACTGTATGTCTTTTCTGTCCATCCAACATGTCAAGCTTGTAATAACAACAAAAGCGTTTTTATTATTATTTTATGTACATGGGTGTTTGGCCTACATATATTTTCATAATACATGGATGTCTGGTACTTGCAGAGGCCAGAAGAGTGTTGGACCTCCTGGGACTGCAATTATGAACAATTGAGAGCTGTTGTGTGGGTGCTGAGAATTGAACCTGAGTCTTCTAGAAGAGTTGCCACTGCTCTTAACCTCCAAGGTGCACCTCCCATCCCTGCAATACTGCAAGGCTTGAAGTAATAGAAAGAGCAAATATTGGTCCCGGGGGCCACAGTACAAAACTAGAATTTCTTCTTAGAGTTGTGGTCACATATGATTTCCCTGATTGGTAATAAAATCCAGAAGTGGAAGGCTCTATAAGAACACTCTGGGCATCTTGTCAAGAAGGCCTATAGTTAGGGATGGAGCATTTTTAGGGAGGTAATTTGAAAACTTTTAAAGTTGGATGTTGCTTGTATTGTTGGATTGTAAGTATCCCTCTCCCAAAGAGGCAAGTGTCAATGCTTAATTTCAAGTATGGCACTGTTGAGGGATGGTAGACTTTAGTAAGTCTAGTGGGAGGCCTTTGGGTCATTGAAAATGATTCTGGGACTCCTGTCTCTGACTCTTTCTTTTGTATCCCCCAACAGCGAGGTGACTGCCCCACTACTAAAGTGCTCCCATCGTGATGCACTACTTCCTAATCAAGGTCTAAAATACCAGGTTATTCCTCAATGGACAGAAGCCTCCAAAGCTATGAGCACCAAATTAGTTTGATAAACTAATCATCTCAGTGCTCATGGTAACCCAAGGCTGATCATCACGGTGCTCATGGTAACCCAAGGCTGATCATCTCAGTGCCCATGCTAACCCAAGGCTGATCATAACAGCAATAGTCCTTGTCACCTAAAGCTAGCACAGCTGTTGAGGCTTGTTTTAATAGGCTAATCACCCTTGTAGATTCTCTGAGACAAGAACAAAAGGGAAGATATTAGCTAAGCTCATCACAGTGAAGATATTTAATATGGAAGTTATGACTCCTGACCATTAGCACTCTGACCTTGACTTGGTAATGAACTGAATGAACTCATTAAACTCCAGGCTCAGATTGTTCAGACACAGGGCAGGCAAGTGTTCAGGGCTCCACTGGACATTTGCATTTTTTATTTGCTAGAGATTCTTGGGACACTGGAGACAGCTGAAAGGGAGGAAATAGCATTCAAAAAGGCAGAATTTAAAATGAAAAACACATGACATTGGAATTCCCTGTGGAATTAAAGCGGGCAACACCATGCAGGAATGTGCTAGCGTTTACCCTTGGGTAGTTTGGACTCATTGCACAAACGGTCTCTTGTTAGATAGTCTATGAACAACGAGTAAGTCAGGGATTCTAAGGAGAAATTTCTGCATTTGTCCAAAATATAAACATTTTGAAATCACATGTGTGTGTCTGAAGTGTTCTGTGAATTTGTTAAGGGCTGTTGAGGTCACACACGTCTCTCATTTCATCTGTTTCAAGAAGTCAAATGAAAAGGCCATCGGTGTCTATGATCCTTCTATCTCTAACAGGGGAAAAGTTGCAGAATGTAGGCTCATATTTCTAATTCATATGTGGAAGATTTGCTGCTGATGGCTTCTGACTGCTTTACCGCAGATGCTATTTTTTATTAAAATTATTTATATTGTTAACTAACATTTATCATCCCATAAAATGACAGAAATAGCAATTAAAAAGAAAACAGGTCAACTATCTATATAAAAATTACTTGCTGAAACTATTTTAAAAGTAAATTAAAAAAATTGACACTCTACAAGTAGAATAAGAATTGCTTTATTAATTTAAAAGTTAATTAATTAAAACACTGTGTAACTAGTAATATTTAATTTTAGCATAAATATATTATGACCTCTTCTGCTTGTATTTTTGTCTTGAGGTTTTCAATCAATTAACATGATTTTTATAATAACAGTACTAAGCTAGATTTATCACTTACTGTGAAGTTTGTAGTACTGGACAATTGAACTCTGGGATTTTACTAAAGAATAAATCAGTTCTTCCTGCATAAGACAAAAGCTAGTTCTTTCATCTTCAACTTCCTCATCAGCCAAGAACAATGAGAAAAGTTAAAGCTAATTCATGTGCCTTTACTTACCCACCCACGTTGCTGGTTCGCTAGCAATGCTTGGCTAGTCTATGCTTGATGAAATGCTAAGTCTCCTTCAAAGACAGGTGCCAGAGTCATCTCCTCCAGCCAGTCTCTTTGTTGAAGGAGTCAACATTCCTTCCTCTGTCTTCCCCTTGCCCTAGGCCATTCAGCATGGTAGTATTTGTGACAAACATAGTCTGTCTGCTGTTTATATACAAAGGTGGGCATAGTGCATTACCATATTTGTGGCCCATTGGCTGATATAGTACATACCACACAGAAAGGTTGTTGACTTAAATAATAATTCATAAAACAAATTGATGGTCTTTGGATGTATTTCAAATGAAAATGCCATTTTTTTCCTTCTAACACAAGAAAATAAAAATTTTATTTCAGAGAAATAAACATTTATTATCTTTATGTCCCAAGTGATGAGATGCAGGCCCAGAGCTTGTACTGATTTTAGCTCTCTTCCTGTTCTGTCTTTGTGACATATAAAAATTCACAACTCAAAATACCAACAGCATTAATTTAAAATTAATGTCACTTATGGATGCTCACTTATTATGTGGTCCCAGAAGCAGAACTGACCCAAGCAAACACAGTCAACAAGGAAGGGTATCTTATATGAAGCTTTTAGATGAACCTTACAGAGGTATGTATGTGAAAAAATTTTATCGTGAGTTTTTTTTTTTTAATTTTTGTTTTTGAAGACATGAAGAAACTTTTAAAACAAATGCCACTCATAATAAACTCTAATATAATTATTTTTCATTGCTTTCCTTTTTGTGTATATTAGTGTTTCCTCTCATATCAATATGATCTTTATTATTGTAATTGTAAGAAATGTATTTTGGTTAATTTATTTTAATTGACAAATAATTATGTACATAATGTCATGTTTTGATATGACTAGATTGTGGAAATACTAAATTAAGCTAACTAATAAATATGTGACATAAACAGTTGACTACTTTTTGTCATGAGATGTTAAAATAAAGTCTATTCCTTTAGGAATTTTGAATTATACACTATTAGCCTCAGGTCACTGAACCTCATGACCTCTCTTTTGTGCCTTGACCCATAGGCTCTCTTTCCTCATGCCATCTCCTTCTCCAAGTATTTTTTGTATCATGTGTATGATATTCTGCCTCCATGCATATCTGTGCACCAGACTGGATTTTACTAAGTTGCACAAGTTTGGCCTTCAATTCACTTTGCAATCCAGATAGCCTTTTAACTTGTGATCCTCCTTGACCTCTGGTGTAGCTGAAATTACAGGCTTTAGCACCCAGACTATGTCAGTGTAGAAAGAGTACTGAGCAGCGCACATTTACTCTGGTCCCTGATTGTGGATGTGAAATAATTAGCTGCTTGAAACTCCTTATGTCCCATTCTCCACCATGATGCACTATATAGTTGAACCATGAGCCAACACAAACCCTTTCTCCATTAAATTAATTTTATTAGGGTACATCATGAAAAAATTACTAAGGCATTCATCTATACATTCATAGATATTTCAGCTACATTTATGAATTGTATAATTTTTACCTTTATCATTGTTCTAATATATAAATTAAAATCATTTCTATTATGACTACAATGACTACAAATATCAATCAGTGATTGTTAATATTTATTATCAACTTGACTAGATTGAGAATCACCTAGGACACATAGTTCTGGGTGTTTAGATAGCTACAGAGGTTTAACCGAAAAGGGTTAGACTTACCTGAATGTAGGGAGCACCATTCCCTAGGGCTAAGGCCTTGGCTGAATATAAATAGGAGAAAGAAGGAAGGGATCTGAGCACCACATTCATCTCTCTAAGCTTTCTGACTATAATGAAATATGATCCAATAGTTCATACTTCTAATACCATGCTTTCTTGCCATGACAAATTATATTCTTTCTTAAATTGTAAGTCAAGACAAATCTTTTCTTCTTAAGGTCTTATGTCAGGTATATTTTCACAGCAATGAGAAAACTAAACAATACCATATTTTAGTGTCATTTTTTGTTCAGGCCATAAAATACCTTGACAAAAGCAATTTATGAAACAAAAGGTTTATTTTAGCTCACAGTTCCAGGTTACAGAGTCTTCCTTTGTGGGGAATCACTGTGGCAGAGAGCCATGGATTAATACAGGCTCATGAAAGAGAGCTGTAGATTTATGCATATTTACTTGTGTTCAGATCTCTTTCTTTACTTATATATAGTACAGAATCTCCACCCAGAGAATAGTACCACCTATAGTGGGCAAGTGTCCTCATTTCAATTAAACAATTAAGGTAAGACCCCGTAAACATCATGTACAGGCAAATCTAATCTTGGAGAGCCTTTGCAAAAATTTTCTTCCTAGGTGACTCTATATTTTGTCTAGTTGGAAATTAAAACTAATCATTTACAGTATCTATCTATCTATCTATATATCTATCTATCTATCATCTATCTACCTTTCACTACCTAAATCCAAAATTAATATTTAAAATTCCTAAATATAAACTTTCTATGGTTTATTAAGCTTTTGAGCTTTCCAAAGATCTGAGACAAAATTTAAAGTATTTTCATTAGAATTCCATCTCTTAGCTGGGGATATGGGGAATAGAAATATTAAGGGCTAGGAGCTCACCACTCTCATAAAAAATGAACTTGACTCACATGAACAACTCTCACACTTTATATACTAGTAAAGGGAAGAAACAAAATTAAATCACCAGACAAGAGAATAAAATGCTTACAAACTTGTGACATTATTCCTGGGAAGGCATGAACAAGTGTCTACTCATCTCAGATAGGAAACTGACAGCAGAACAATGTACAGATACCACTGCTATGGGATGGACTTTCTGTACCCTGTGAATATGTGTTCCTACCATTGGTTAATAAAGAAGATGCTTTGGCCAATTGCAAGACAAGATACAGCCAGTCAAGAAATTCAAGAGAGATATGGGGCAAAGAAAGGTAGAGTTGGGGGAGACACTGAGAACCACCAGTTGAGCAGGATATGACAGAACATAGGTAAAGCCATGAGACATGTGGCAATACATAGATTAATAGATATGGGTTAACTTAAGATGTAACAGCTAGCTAGTAAAAAGCTTGAGTCATAGACCAAAAAGTTGTGATTAATATTAAACCTCTGAATGATTATTCTATTAGCAGCTGTGGGATTTTAGGGGCTGGGTGAGACAGAGAAAATTTCCATCTATATACCAACAAAGTCCAACTTTGTGAAACAATGAGTTTTATTGGGGTTACTAACAAACAGGTAAGGGGTTACTTACAGTAGCAGAGATGACTCAAAGGCAAATGTATAACAAAAGCCTACCTCAGCATGGACAACTGCACACAAAATCTGGAACCTGGAGCACATTGAGCAGCCCGCAGGTAGCTTAGCAGGTTGAGAGTGTCTTTTCTAGGTAGTTCAATTATTCTGAGCCTCTTCTCACAGCTGGGCTAGTCTCTGCTTCCTCCATGCTGCCTGGATGAGCTAAATCATGCAGGCAGCTCAGTTTTCCTAGGAATGTCTTTCAGCAATCCTTATGTGGTAGGGGAGAGGCTCAGTGAATCTGATAAGATTTAGAGACTTCCTGAAGCTATTGGGTTGTTTACTTCCTCAGCTTAAATGAGCTTCTCTCTAAAATGAAATATTTCACCTCCTTTTGGAACATTATATATTTTAATGAGAGAACTTGAGGATGGAAAGTTTTAATCTCTGAGGAGACTGCCATACATAAAACAAGCATGGCAAAAAGCCAAGGTATTATTTAAAAGCTTCTAAGTAAAACAATATGGGGTGGAATGAACTGCTGTTACTAGAGAGGATAGCATGTTAGCAGATGTTGAGGAAGCGATGGGTAGCAGAATAGTGGGAGGTAAAGACTGAGGAAAGAAAGAGAGTGGTTGGAACCTATATGTTGGACTTGGGATGCACATGTCTCAGACAGTTGGCTGAGGGTAGAGGCTTGAGACTAGATTGAAGCAATCAATAGTGAGGGGTATGTAAAATTAGGCTTTTAATCTGGACTGGAATAAGTCATTAAATTCCTTTGTGAAGTTTAACAAAAATCTTTGAATAGTAAGCCCAACTGTAACCTCACACTGTAATTTACAGAATTAATGATGAGCTAAATAGGTGACAGAAGAAACAGGGTAGCTGGTGGCAGAATTTACAGAGATGGTGCAGGACAGAAGTGACTGAAGTAGGTAATCTGTAAATTAGTTAGGATGTAATGAATTTAGGACCTTAGACATAGTAGCTGGTTCAGAGAGGGTAGCGGTCTCATTTAGAGAAAGAAGAGGCCCTTTGATCATTCATGTCTTCATTGTAACTCTCTCCTTACGTTCACTTGGCTATAAACTTGGACTCTACACTATTTTAAGTTGTATAGAGTTGGAAAAACAGGCAAAGGAGATCTGACCAAGGTAAAATCAGCTCCATCTGTGGATACACCTCTAACAAATGTTGAACAGAAACTAGGAGACACATTATCAAATCTGATGACAGACAGATTGTATTTTCCATACTTTTAAGTACTTAAAAGCATTTTAAAAATTAAAATTTGGATAACTATCAAAAATCATTCCTAATATAGTGCTACATAAAACAAACCTCACAGATTCATCTTTTCATTGCTTTATTGATGAAATCAAACAACTGTTAGAATTGTTGGAATTAATGATGACAATAAAACCTATGGATGCTGAATCACGTGAGGCTAACACACAATATACAAGCTTGCTTTTCCACTAACCCTTAATGACCTTAAGCATTTACCTTCAGTTTTCTATAAATTACCATTTCCTCAACAGGAAGAGAGACCGTGTTGTCTGAGTCAACACATCACATTCTGATGAAGACACTGACTCTCAGAGACCTTGAGGGCTTTTCAGAGTCTCAGTCAGGTCTTTGAAATCCTAGCTGAAGACGCCATGTGATTTCATGTAGGGACACATTTAGATGACATGTGTCCAGGGATGACTTCATGCTACTCAGAAGTCCATGATTTAGGCAATAGTCTGGGTTACATGAAGTAAGGGGAAGTTCATAGAAGTCACTTTATAAAATAAGCTTTGATGTTGACTCATCTCTGTGGTTTTAGGTCTTTGGGTTAGGCTGTGGGGAAAAAAAAATCTACAATACATGTAATAAATCCAGAGGACTATTTGATTTAAGTAAGTCGATTAAAGAACAAGTACAATATACTTAAAAGATAAGGTAATTGTACGTATTACAAAAGAAATGCTTCCATTGTACAACCATGCCTGATGCTATTACCTTAAATGTCAAGATCTCCCACACAGAAATGGCAAAGAGTCACAGTTGAGTGCCTAATCTCTAATTGACTAGTCATGGCTGCCTGGAGGAAACATTAAGAAATGACTTACATCTGGGCATATTGATTTATTAGTCTGAAGTGAGAGGTCTTCAAAAATAACAGGACACACACACACACACACACACACACACACACACACACAAACATGAAATTCAATTACCCCTAAATCACAAGATTATGAGCCAGTTTCTTAAAATATATTTTTTAGTTCACTTATGTTTATACATACTTTTATAAGTATATTCTCTATGAATTTTATGACTCTTGCATTTGTAAACTCTATGTTTGGATATTTAGGTAGAAAGATGCACTTTGAAAAGGCGGCTCCTGTAACCAAGGATGCTGGAATGTCTGAAACCAGTGAAGGAGGCAGGATATTCAGGAAGCGTTACTGTTGAGCATTGACTCCAACAGCTACAAGGCCATCCCCAACCCCCAGGGCTGTGTGGTTGTGATCGATAGTACTTGTGCTTCGAGTCTGAAGAACCCAGTCAGATTATAAGGCATTTGATTGCAGAATCTCATATCGTGGGACTGTATACACCACAAAGAAAATGGATTCTAGTCAAAGTCAGATTGTTGGTTGTAAATGTTAATCACATGCAAACAATACTTTCACAAAAATGTTCCCAGGTAATTTGACTAAACCCCTGGCAGCACATTAGCCAGCTGACTGCCTGTCATGATGGGTAGAATACCTTCTAGGTAGAGGTGTGGGCAGGTGGCATTCTTCTTGCTGCAAGTCTACTATCCTTATACTGGTTGTATTAATGCTCTTTTAGTGAAACAAATTCCCTTTATGGATAAACTTCAAGAAGACTGTTTTACAAATGACGTAATCCACACCCAAGAGCTTTTGAAATGCAGGAAAATATAGACTTTATATCTCATAAAGCACTTCTGGTAAATGGGCATTTCATTTTGTTGTTGCATTCCCTAAAGATGTATTTTCCATTTGCATTCCACCCCTTACATAATCCAGTTTCCGTGAAAACTTTCTGCTCACCCTCAAAACCCAGATCTGAGCCACATAGAAATCCCAAGTGGAAATACTTTCACTTAGAGAAATTAGTATATGTAGTCTTTAGAAACTGACCACCATTTATAGTACTAAAATATTCGAAATTGTCCAAATGTTAACAGCCATTTGGCGAATCTCTCTGTGTTTGTAGTGTTCATCCTGCATGTGCTGTGACACACTGTAAACTTTGGTTAACATTGCATGTCTGCTCTCATCCAGGTCACCTGCTGCCTGTCAAACAATTGGGCTATTGTATCAGACAATATGCAATTAAAAAGGCTGTAGGAAGCCTGAGTGGAGAAACAGGTTCAGCCCTGTGTTTTAGTTAGAAAAGATTTCAACTAAGCCAAAAAACAATAACCTCTGTATAAAAACATCTTAATGTAACAGCATTCCAAAAACCACAGGAAAGATTCCTAGGAACAAAACAATGGCTAACACCTTGAGAATATTTGCATGAACCTCAATAGGATAAATATTCTTATTCAGCGTACCTTTTCCACCCTCTTCAGAGACCATTTTTGTATTATTTAACATCATGTATCTTCCTGAATTTTTGCTCCTGCTAAGAACCTGTGGACAGCCTCAGTCTGAAGTAATGTTGAGTGGTGCTGTAAACTGAGAGAGGGTCATGGGGTGTTAATGTTGTTAGATTAAAGTCAGTCTAACGTTACCATCACCAAAAGCTTGGCTTGTGTTACCCTCTGATAGAATATGAACCAGGAAATAAGAAAAACAGATCTAGTGAAGACCTGTCACCTTTTCCGACAATATCGGTGTCAACTTACTCTCTGACACATGCTAAGTCTTGTTAAGTTTTTAGCACAAAGAACTGTCATGTGCATAAAATCCCAGAGAATTCTAGTGGTAGAAGTTTCTGCTAGTAGAAAGTTCTAGAGGTTGATGGTTATTATCCAGGAAATGATGATGTCAACCGAGGACTTTAAAAAACAAAAAAATAAACCCCCAAACCTGTGATGATTTGTGAAGTCGCTACATCTGGGACTGGTGTCTGCAAAGTGCTGTGAGAGATGTTGGAGGTGAATGGACTTTGGAGCTGTGAAAGCAAGGTGGATATGAACAGTTGCCCAATAAACCAGAATCCAAATGTCCTGCTCAAATTCAGGTCACTTAGTCTTCTATGCTCTGCTCTGACGATGATAACAAGGATCTTCTTTCCATGACATATTTTAAATTTTAACCATCAGAGAACAAAATGCACCAATGTTTTACCTGCCTATAACCACCTTAGGACAATCCCTGATGCTCAGTGAACCTGGAAGTGCAGAGGTTAGTACAGACTGTATAGGAAGGAGTGGCTGATCTACCTGGGCTAACCCTGATACTGAGTGCACATTTTATCCCATGCCGATATGGATCTGTATCCAGCCACAGGCTTGTTTCTCCTGTTACACAGGAGACAGTGAGTATATGTTACTCCATCTACAATGAATAATTCTAGACCCCTGACTAACCTGGCATCGTCTTCACACTCTTCTCTCCCTTTCTTTGTCCTGTTTCCATTTCTATACCCAGTCTTAGACAAGTAGAGCTTGCCAACCTACTTATTAGTGACTTGTTCTATTAGAAAAAGAGTTAAATTGTACTGACCAGTTGGATGATATTTACTATTTTATCAGCTTCCAAAAGCAGGGCATCAAAGCATTTAAGTTTTTGTAGCATCAGCTCACAAAGCTGAAGCAAGTAGGGTTTCTCAATTGCCCCGATAAAGATCCTTTGCTCTGAATTGATTTGGTTGTTGTGAAGGTTTTGAATTGGTAGTTATTCAAAATTCAGGGCAGATGGCCTTTAGTGCTTTTCAGTACCCCTGGGTATTTATCAATTAGGATTCAACCATATTGGCCTGTTCTCATTAGGTAATTACATTAAAAATATTCCTTATCAAGGCTAAGGAAAACCTAATTACTAGATCATGATTAAACCTGATGCTACGGGCTGACCTATTGACCAGTAGCATATGACCACCATAAAAGAAAAGCAAGCCAAGAAATTCATTAGGGGCTGACAGTGATGAGTGATCACCCAGGATCCCACAGAGGAACTACGCTTGCTCCCTTGGCCTTTCCTCCTGTGCCTCATGATCACAAGTAGCATTAGTGTGTGGAGACAATAGGGACCGGCCACAACTTAACTCTGATAAATGTATGTCTTGATTTTTCTTAAAACTGTATTACTAGGTATATTGTATTTATGTGCCAGGTCTTATTTATGATATAACTTCAGGGTTTGATGTGGTAGATATTTGTGTGTGTGTGTGTGTGTGTGTATGTGTGTGTGTGTGTGTGTGTGTGTACTCTTCCATTTTTAGAAAGATTTGAAGCTCAGAAGTTAAGAAAAATTTTTCTAATTTTTAACCAGCCAATTTCTAAAATTTGATCTACTTCCATGATTTAAAATTTGCACATCTGTGCTATGCTTATTTGTGAAAACCTGTCATATCTAAAGTAAATTCTGACATAAGTTGCCCTACTTTTGTTTCTGGGGCTGTGCCAGAATACCTTGACAAAAAGTAATACTAAGGAGAAAGGGTTTATTTGGCTTCTAATACCAGGGTACTGTCTAATCTTTCAGAAAAGTCAAAATGAGAGCTTGAAGCACCTGGTCATATGCAGAGTCAAGAGCATGTCTTGTGCTTATCCAACAGCGTAGTTCCCTTGCTTATGTCAGAGGAATTGGGTGACACAGTTGAACTCACATTTTCAATGGAAGAGGGGAGAGGCAGGTCTATGAGATCTGGACAGGTCTACCATGTGATCTGTGTAAATTATACTGTGTGTCAATCAGCAGGCAGCCCTGGGTGGTGTATAATATAGTATCTGTGGTAAGAGTCAGATTCGGTGAGGACATCCAACAATGAAAAATATATGTAAATTGTAATAAAAAAGCCATTTCTAATAATCACTTTATAAAAGATTTAACACATGCCTCCTCTCTTGTCAGACACCACAATGTACAAATGCAGGAGAAAAGCCATAGGTCAGTTGCATCTGGTGAAAGTTGAGTTTTGAAATCCTACATAGGGTGATTTGATCCAGTTGTCTGTATCCCAAATGTAAGAAACAGCCTGTCTTTGAGTGTAATCTTGACACTTGAAGTATGTGAATATACCATTTTAAAAATCAATCAGAATAAAAAAAACAAAGAAATATATAGATTGAACACTTTTTTGGCTAGATGCTCTTGTGTGGAAATATCAGACTAATGGATATTTTCTGTCTCCAGAATTTATTTACTTGTAAATTCTATGTACCTGTTAGCTTGAAAAAACAGTAGTTAATGAGATTAAGATTAAGGAATCTATTATAGTTCATTCTGGTTTTGTACCTTTGTATTTCGATACTTAGAAATTTTAAGGCAGTTTCTCAAGTGGTAGAAAGGATAAAAAGAATAAGGAGGGATAGACATTGAAAATACAGGAAAACAGAAGAGTAAGTACCATGGTACAGAAGGCCTACCTGGGTTAGGGTTTGTTTGTGCATTAGAGGGCACACCCTGATCTCACTTAGGCTCAGATCCAGAGAGTGACCATATGATACACTACCCCCCTTCAAATCACTAAATAAGCAATGTTTGGCAAATATTTGACCTTTGTACATATGTATGTGTAAGAACAGAAGGTATGTACACGTTCATGTTAATGTGTACCAGTATGCCTCTGTGTATATGTTTATTAGGTCAAAGGCCCAGTGTTCCTTGATTGATTTCCACATTATTATTTTATTACTACTATTATTATTATCATTGCATGTGTCCCAGTTTCATCTCTATTTCTATGATAAAATTGTTAGTCTGACAAAAAGCAACTATTCATTGAAAGTAATTTGCAATTCCAGGTTGTAGTACATCACTGTGGGAGAAGTCAAGGCAGACATTTCTCAGAGCTATTCACACCATATCCACAGTAAAGGCAAAGAGAAATGAATGAATTCATCTCCATTACTTAACTTATATGAACTTCAGGACCTAGGGAATGGTGTCACCAACACTGGGCTCCATTTTCCTACATAAACTAACTTAATTAATACAACTCCCCTACTCCTGTAGACATGCCCACAAAACCATCCCCAAATAGATAGTCCCTCACTGAGACTTTCTGTTTTAAATCAGGGTGTTTGATTATACTGATTTTGCTTTGCCCTGTACTTCACCCTAGCTGGACCACAGGCTTCTAGGAGAACTCTGCTGTTTTCTCCTTCCATCTTGTCTTAAAAGCAGGAAATTACAAATGCATACCGTTGCATCCAGCTTTTTATGTAGGTTTTAGACAACCAAATTCAATTTGTCAAAATTGTATGGTAAACACTATTACCCATGGAGCTAACTGATCCTATTGTTTTTTGAGTTCAAGATCCCTCACTAAATTGAAGCTCATTAATTCTGCAAGACTGGCTAGCCAGTGAGTCTGTCTCTGCCCTGTCCTAGTTGGCATTATAGATGCACAATATTATAGGCAGCTTTTTTTATGTGAGTTCTGGCCCTCTGGATTACAACATCATGCCTCACAGCAGCCAGTTTGACAACTGAGACATCTACCCTGCCTTAGCACTTTTGATTAACTTTGATCAAATTAATACCTGAAATTTAATTAAACAGAACAATTGACTTATGAGTCAAAAAACTGTATATACAAAGTTGAGTAACTAGGCTTCTTCAATAATTTTGAAGAAGTGGATATAATCTACCACAGTCTGCACATGACTCCAGCCCACCTAGCTGGAACCATTCTTTCCTTGTTTATTATAACCTTACTCTCTACTGATTTCTCACCTCTTATTTAGCTTGTTGCTCTCCTACTATATCTGGGTTGCCCTGTCATACAATATTTGCCCTAAAGCCTCTTCCATTTTGTCTTATACTCCCTCCTTAGACCAACTCATCCACACCATAGTGTTAATTGTCTTATCCAACACCTTTATCCCCCTTGCATCTCCAGCTTGAGTTCAAAGCCCAGTTATTCAGTTGTCTTCTTGTTATCACATCTTGGAAGTTTAGAAGGAAACTAAAACATGATGCACCCAGGTGGGTCCTCTCCTTGCTATGGTTTGAATTTGAAGGCTTGTGATTTGAGATCTCAGCCTCTGGTTGTGGTGCCATTCTGAGCACTATGGAGCCTTCATGAGGTAGCAGCTGTCTATCTAAGTCAGTTACTAGTGACATGTATGTGAAGGTTATATGACCCTCAGTTTGGGCCTCCTGGTCGACCTCCACAAGCTTTCCCATGATGGACTGAAATCTCTCAGAGACTCTTAGCTAAATCAAGCCTTTCTTCCCTTGTTTCTATCAGGCTTTTTTTTTTTTTGTCACAGTGACATAAAGAAGTATTTGATACACTCCCTCTCTGTTACCTTCATTTGCTGAGTGGTTCCAGTAATAGCAGGTTTCACAAGCCAGGAACCTAGGGGTCATCATCAATACCTCCTGCCTTACCTAAACATTTATCAGCAAATAGTTTTCGTACATCAGGGCAGTCCTCTCCATTATCTCTTTGGAAATGAATGTTACTTTCCTCTTGGGGATTTGGAATTTGCACATCAGTCTGTTGAATATTCCTATTTCCATTTGCTGGCTATATTTAATCTTCTCTGGGAACTATTTCATGGTGTCACAATGAAAACCCAACTATACACAAAGACACTGATTATTATAGTGGTTTTTCCCCTTTAGTTACTGAATGATTCATCAACTACTTGCTGAGCTTCGGAGAGAGACTCACAAAAGTGGAAAATAACAATTAAATTCCCCTGAGAATTATTAATTGCCAACAGATTCTCTTGAACCTTTTTGCCTTATATAATGAAAACTATTCCTACTCAGCAGGCCTCCCCATGTTCTGTGTGAACGTACACACGTACAAACACAATTATCTTTTCTAAGTCATGGCTTTATATTTTCATTCTATTATTATCTTGTAAAATAGGACTGAGAGCAGAAAGCTACAATTCTTAATTATTTTTCCACAGAACCATGTATAAGCCTCTTTTAGGAGATACTATTTGTATTTAATTATTACTCTCTGTTTCCTGGGGAAAATATATAATATTACAAGCATTTCTTCAGATGAAAGTATTTTAATCCCCTCATATTTGAATTAAGTATTTGCACAAATGTTTATTTATTAGCACAGCAACTAGAGGGTGATATTGTGTGTGTGTGTGTATGTGTATGTGTGTACCTTCTCCATAGTTAGAACTGTAACATACCCTCTTCTTAGGATGTGGCTAGTGTGTTTTTCCTGTGCAGAGCTTATTTTTTAAAAATTCAGTTTTTGTGTTCTATTCTTATGCTGAAATAGTTTATCACTCCCCCATTCCAAATTATCATGCGATTTATCTTAGTATAATTCTTATATCTGGTGCTCATGAAATGAAGACAATGAGGACAGTAAGCAGTATTCAGAACATTTCTTGTTAATACTTTAATGAATAATCCTGTGACTTAAACAATTACCTACATTTTTTTTCACACAGCCATAATGCCAATTTATTTATGTGATATAGTTCATTTCACAGTAGTTTAAATCAGTTCATTTGTGTGCCTGATTACAGTTTCCCCATTTGGTGAGTTTCAAATAGCCATTTAAGGCATGTTGCCTAATGTGGTAGTTATGATATACACAGATAACCTGGGACTTTTGTAGAAAGGTAAACCCTAGAGTCAACTCTACGGGAACAGTGCATATCAATTTCTGAAATCACCTGTGTCTTGGCAAATCATTGAATACTCACCCAGCACTCAAAATAGTTCACAACTCGTCCTTAAACAAAATAAACAAATCAACAAAACTAGTTCTGAACTGACTTATAGTATCTGTACACATTTGTAAGGTATAATATTATAATCTGACATATGCATACAATGCATGATAATCAGAACAAAGTATCTGGTAGTTCCACATCCTCAGATATGATCATTTGTCATTGTCCGATATGACATCATACATGTCATAGTATAATGAGGACTATTAAACTCATGTACGTATTATAAAATGATAGGTAGAGAAGGCAATCCTATTCATCTGCATTAACACCTGCTAGGGTTCCCATCATTCACTCTCTCCCCATTCCATCCCCTACTCCCTTCTTGGCCTCTATAATTCTCTGTGGTCTCTAAATATGAGAGAATGCAGCATTTATTTTTCTAAGTCTGACTTATTTTACTTAACACACTTTCTTCTCCAGGCATCTGCAGAAGGCATTCTTGTAGGGGTCATCTAATTCTCTCCAACACAACTAATTCCTCATCTGAGATATGAAACAATGACCCTTGGGTGTTTCTATTTCAGTTGCCATTCATGAGAATATCTGTCCATTAGTTGACTTGTCATTAGTGTATTCTAATCTTTCATTGAAAATATATTAGATTCAGACATCAAGAAAACATTAAACAGAAACACTTCTTTTTGGGAAAGAGATCACGTGACAAGATAAGGCACCACATGACACCATATGAATGAGGCAACAAAGGTAAGAGTTTTGAATTCACAGGGGAAACAGATGTTCATAAACTTCTCAGTGGAAGAAGGGGTTTGAAATGACACTGAAGGACAGCCATGTTTCATTGGGGGCAGGACTAACATCTAATTTCTGTTTTCCAACCCGAAAATCATGGAAACAAATTAAATTTTATGTCTCACACTTTGTCTAGAAGAAAAGCACATTTTAACTGATAAGTATTGATTAAGTAGGCAAGATTAGATCTATGTAAGTCCTTAAATTTAAGAATGTAGGGTGATAACTTTTAAGGGATTCCTGTTTCTAATTAAAATTTATATGAGTTAAAAAATTTAGTAATATTTTCTAAAAGGCCCAAACTTCAAAAAAAAAAAAAAAAATCCAAGGCCAAAGCAACTAGAAAACCACTGGGAAACCATGAATAATTTAACAAAAGGGAATTTGGATTTTTGCCCAATAAAGGCAATAAAATATCAGGCAGAGTTGCTATATTATTAGCAATCATAGAAAAAGAGGTTGGATATCACCCACAGAATTGTTTGAGTCTTTAATCTTGTGATTTTTATTACAAATAATATGGTTGTATGTGATGTAGCTCTTGGCATATTCTGGTATGGCGTTATGGTGACCCTTTAGGTGTCTAGCAGTAGAGAAGAAGAAAATGATGAGAAAAACTGAAAAGTGGAAGGGAGAAGTTATGGGACAGAAAGATTAGTAGGTATAAAAATCATCATTCTTCTTTCTAAGAAATTACATTGGCTTCAAGTAACTCACCATCATTTTCCAATAACATTTATTTAATAAAACAAAATAACTCACAACTTGTCAGCACCTATTCAGGCACAAAGGTCAAGCACTTAAAATACCTCAGATATTCTGTTTATGCAAACTATCTTGACTCAGCTTCAGAGATCTTGCACTCAAGAAGACAAAGGAACATGGTCCATAGGCCAACAAGTTAACCTGGAGCAGAGTAGAGAAAAGAA
This sequence comes from Sigmodon hispidus, assembly GCA_004025045.1. Taxonomy (NCBI): domain Eukaryota; kingdom Metazoa; phylum Chordata; class Mammalia; order Rodentia; family Cricetidae; genus Sigmodon; species Sigmodon hispidus. The sequence goes on from PVIH01000387.1 coordinate 233,449, forward strand.
AGGCTACTTTCTTCATATTTTATATTAGCAGAGCAAAATGTGTCATTTTCAATCGTATTCATCAGTCACTCACTCAAATGACATTGATGTTTTCCAATAAGAACAGATCCCTTCCAAATAAACACTTTTGATTTTGAGATTTATATCAATCACAATCCTCTTCCTTTGATTTCACCCTCGTCTCTAACATTTCTCCATGTTGCTTCTCTACTGATGAAAAATTTTAAAGGGGAGGTAGGATCTTTCCCCACATTTTCTAAATGCTATTCAGGTCCAAAACAGCCTGCAAACTAGTTGGCACACTTCACGATTCTTAGTACCAGACACAAGTTGGGTCCTTGAATCATTAAACATACCTTCCACAATGAAGTCTTGATTACTTTTTCTTGAGACTGTGACTTCCTAACGCTTTATGTCATGGTAGTTGCCAGTCCCTCCACCCCTGTTGCTTTCAATGGCCTCAACATGCTGACATCTTAGTTGGGGTTCACCAACACAAGGACAAAGCAAGCATAGAAATCAAGGACACTGAGAAGGACATGTCTAAAAAAAATAGTTATAGCCGATTGAACATTGTTATGTACATACTTACTTTGAGGAAGATTACATTGTTAAAAATAGCCAGCGTTTTCTGTTATTATTTAGCAAAACAACTATCAGTAAAGAGAAATCATTACTACTAAAAAGGTGGATTCATACCAAAGTCTACTTTGGAGCTGACCATGGAGGACAATAGACAAAAAACAAACAAACAAACAAACAAAAGTCTTCCTGAATTTGAACCACAAACCACCAGGAAAATTTATTTTAAACAGTTGGCTCATGGAAATATCAAGTCTGTCAGTTCATATACTTCTTATGTTAACTGGTAGCATTAAGACCCAAGGCAAGAAGAGGTATAGTTCCAGTCTAATCCTTGTCAGGTAAAAATCCGAAAGAGTAGGCACTGAGGATGAATTTCAAAGGCAGTTTTCTGGGAATATCTTCTCTTGCGTAGGAAGTCTGGTCTCTTCATGGTTTTCAGACCACCAACTTACTGGATAAGGTGGATCAAGCCATAAAGAGAAGTTGACATTGCTCAAATGCAAATACTTAATTTTGTTGAGACAGTTTCTATTCTTAGGTTATTATTTATATATGTATATATAATACATATGTTAAAAGATGTTGTGCTGTGGGATTATGCTCTTCTACACCATAAATATTTGTCACTAAAAATATTGGTTTAATAAAATACTGATTGGCTAGAAGCTAGACAGGAAGTAGAGGCAGGGCAACCAGGGTAGGAGAATTCTGGCAAGCAGACCGGAAGATGTCAACCTTCAGAGAAGGCAAGACTAGAATGCTGCAATGAGAAAAGATACCAAGCCACATGGCTAAACATAGATAAGAATTATGGGTTAATTTAGGCATAAGACTTAGCAAGTAGTAGATCTGAGCCATAATCCACAAACAGTTTATAATTGATACAAGCCTTTGTGTGATTATTTGGGACTAAATGGCTACAAAACTGTGAACTTGGGGCTAGGCTAGTCCAGAAACTTCAGACTACAATGTTTAAAATGATTTTCTAAATCAGTTGAGTTGCTCATGGGCTTTTGCTTTATTCTTTTGATATAATGGATTGCACTGGTTAACTTTTATCTATGAAACCATCCTTGTATTCCAGAAATAAATTTTACTTGAATATGTACACATTACTGATTATTTGGATGCCAAGGAGCTTTTGTCATAGAAATAATCCACAACTTCTTACCAGCTATTTTTGAGAGAGCATGAAACTAGTCTAAGGGCTGGAAATTTTGATGTGCTTAATTCTTAACCTAAAGGCTTATATCATATAAGTGAAGTTAAAAATAGTAGGTAAAAACATAAACAATGAAACATAATTATCTATGGAATTTAGTTTTCCTAGTATTTTAAAATTTTTGCTCTCTAACTATAAAGGCCATTATTCTATAGTGTCTTTTTCTAGCTTCAATGGTTGGGTAATTCTTACTTTGCAGAGTGAGATAGAATGTAATTTGTAATTTATGTAATTTGCTAGATGTTTGCAAGAACAGCAAGTATCTTAACTGCTGAGCCATATCTCTAGCCCCACCCCAATTCCTTCTGATACTTATTAGATTGCCCCCTAATCTTTGTGTGAAACTATTCAACAGTTTTCTACATCCGTCCTCATCTTGGACATGGCATTCAATCAATCATGATACTGCATGCCATTTTGCATTTTCTTTTAGCAATTTTTTTTTATTTAAAAAGATTTTTTTCTCATACCCACCACTGCTCCCTTTTTCCCCTCCTGCCATTCTCCCTCAGCCTCCCCCACCTCCATTCTGACTTCCCATCCATTTCCCAAGGAGGGCAAGGAATCCCAAGGTGAGTCAGTTCAGGTTGCATATCCAGGTGAGGTAGGTCTGAGTCCCTCCCCCAAGTATCAAGGCTGAATTAGGTGTTCTTCTGTAGGGAATGGGCTCCTAGATGCCAATTTGTGCACCAGGAATAAACTCTGGTCCTACTGCAAGAGGCTCCACAAACTGCCCAAACCATTGGAATGCCATCTACATTACGAGGGTTTAATTCCTTTCCATGAAGGTTCCTCAGTTATTTCTGAGTCAGTGAGCTCCCAATAGCTCTGGTCAGCCTACTCTGTGAGTCTCCTCCTCATGATCCTGATCCCTGTGCTCATATACTCTCTCCTTTCTCTCTTTACCTGGACCAGAGCTCAATTTGATGCTTAGCTGTAGATCTCTTCTGCCTCCATCAGTTGCTGAATGAAGGTTCTCTTCTGCTGGGGATCTCCCGTCATTTTTGTTCTCTATAGAAAGTTTTGCCTTTCTCCTCCTCCATCCTGTCCCAATCATATCTAACAACACCCCTCCCCCAATCACTACTTACAGCTGTTGTTTAGAGATGCTCTGTCATTATCATTCTGCTTGAACTAATCGGAGTTTTTGGAGGACAATGACTATGTTTGTGCTCATAAACACTTATTAGCTGCCAGCAACAGAGCAGAAATTAAAGGCTAGAGACACTATCAAGATCTTACTTCATAGATATGAGTTCAAAAATAGAAAATAGGAAACATAAAATGAAAGACTGAAAAAAATCTGTTAAAATAGCAGTGTAATGTAAAAAAAAAATAAAATAAAATAGAGATACCATGCATAGATTTTCCACCAGACAAGGGGCATCATTCTAAAGTGTGATACTTGAACTAAGACCATCAAGTATTCAAGACTACTGGGCATGTGAAGAGATGGGTAAGGATGTTCCAGACGGAAGGGGTAGGCCTGAGCAAAGAATGGAAGAAGCTTGCTGCATAATCATTTGAAAGAAGAGAACAAAAGTATTCTATTCAAGGAATTTGGAATCCTTAATATTCATCTGTTGGTGACAAATATTACTGATTTTAAAACTATGGTAAATCACGTGCTTTTCCAATACTGCCTGATTACCCTCCGGATCTCCCAGTACCCACTTCCTTGGAGACTTGAGAAGGAAGACTGGACTGTGCTTTCTCTTTGATTTTCCTTAGTGGTCGGGAGGTTTTATGGTTACCTCTGTAAAGAAAGAGGGAGAGAAGCTAATAGGGGAGGGACATAGTGAGAGAAATGACTGTGGTTGGATGATTCCTGTCCTGAAATGGCCAAAGAGAGGTCTGACACTCTGTTAAACTTGACCACATTTCTGCAATGGAAACCCTTCCACCAAATTATCACTCCTTTCCACCTGGTGGGAAGGAAGTCTTATGCAAATATTTTCTGTTGATTTACTTACCAGTCTATTTCTTTCTTTCTTTTTTTTTTTTTAATGAAAGTCAGAGTTGAGTTTAATCCTGACTTAGGGCAAAAATAATGGGAAGCTATAAGTCACTGAGTAGAAAATGAGAATTTGGCAATCTGAGCATCACCATACCACTCTCCAGTCCTGCACAGACTTCCCAGGAGTCTTAGGAGGAGACGTCTGAGGAGATGGGAAGATTCAGAATGTCCACTTCCCACTCACCTTAACCAGATCTGAAGGAACAAAATGATTTCATAATGTCTGGATTGCACAAAACATCATTTATGTATTAACAATATCTAGGGCTGAAATTTCTTGCTTGAAATTTGAAGCATAACTATTGATTATTTGGGGTACATCTTTTTGGGGAGAGAGGTACATCTTGAGGTATTGAACGAGAGATTAAAAACCTGGAAGAAAATCTGTGTGGGGGTCTCTAGATGGAGGAGAAGATGGCTGAGGGAACAGAATTGGCTAAATACAAAGTCAATTTATGTATGCTGTTTTCCCATACACACCTGCACAGATCTACATCCCTTTGTCTCTATACCGGAATTTTGGCATTTTCCCAGGCTTCCCCAGTGCCTAGAGACCATTCCTGTTACTAATGTCATAGCCTCTTAGTCTTCCTAAGGCACCTTTCCTAGGTACCTGAGCTGATGGAGTGGTGACAAGGCAATTCAAGGTACTTCTAGACTGGCCTGCAACATTTTCTCCCTTTCCAACTTCATGGAGAGATGAGAAAGCTGAAACTGAGGCTGAAACTGAGGCTGCCTAGACCATGCTTTGATGTATGTCAAACCCTTTTTCTAGGCTGCTGATATCTTCTTGTGGTTTTCCAGTAGCTATCCTGATTCTGACGTGATAGAGTACCCATGCTAACTCTTTCCAGACCGTCTAACTTCCGTACATTACCTCAAGCTCCCTGTTTTTTGTCAAAGCATTTTCTGTTTAGCAGGCCTTCCAATTTAGCACATGTGACATTTGGAGGAGAGAGAGATTCATTTTTTTTTTTCTCTGACACTGGAAAATTTAGACTGCATATGGTATCATTGCTACAACCATTACTTTTACTTATATCAAATTATATTGCCTTCATTATGTAACAAGTGCTTTACGAGAAAATCCTTGAATCTAGTGCCTCCACAGGTTACATCCAGCCATCATTTCTACATGCCAATTTAAAAGAGGAAGAGGAATGGTGAGGAAGAGACAGGAGAGTTAATAAATGTGCATCATGAAGGAAGCAGACAAAGGCTACAGGGGCCCATATCCCCCTTTGGGGTACTTACATGAACTTTAGGTTGAAATAGAAGAATCTCAGGGCACAAAGGTTATAAGTCATTCAGGAGCCTTGGTTAGGACATGGGCTGTTTGATCACTGCTTCAACTCTAGTTCTTTAAAGTGGCCCACAGAAGTCCCTATTGCCTAGCCTGAAAAGCTCCACATTCTCCAGTGACAAATGCTTCTCCATGGTGCAGCCTCACCATCACAGCCTTCAGCGTAGGTGGGAGGTCTCAAGGTTCTTCTGTTCCTGGAATCCAAGGTGACTGCTATTTAGGGTTATAACTATTGACCTCTGGGTGCCTTGGGTGGGGATGTTCATAGGATCTGAAGCAGGACATTATAAAGAGCTGACAGGTAAATGTTTCAGTTCCTCTAATCTCTATGCCTTCTGTCCAGAAGTGGAAGGAAGGGTATGACTGGTTTCTAGAAGGACACTCCTCACATTATCAACATGCTTGTGTGTAAAGGTAAGCAGTGTTTCACAATAAAGGAGACAGATGCATAACACAGGTGGGGTGCCAGCCTTTCCATTTCCTTTCTTTGGAGGCCCAAGTGAAGAGTTGATGCATTTTGAGCTAAGCAGCTTCCAAGTGCCTGTTATAATTACAGGGTTGCAGAGGACTTGGAACGTTTGATTTTAAGCTAATTGAGGACAGGGATTACATTGCTTTGTAGCTTTATACTTCCTTAATTAAATAAAAGTTAAAGAATAGAATATGTAACTTGACAGGCTTAATGAAATTAAGGTAAGCCCTGGATTTGCCTCCAACATACTGATTAAAAAAATATTTAAATTGAATCATCGAAGAAAGACTAATACATTTATATCCTATTATGAGCACATTAGAAAAATGCACTTGTACTTTCCAAGGTCAAAGCCACCCACTTTGTGCAAAAGGTCTTGACGTCAGCTGTTCCCCACCAAGGCCAGATGGGCTGCCTTGAAAAACTTATCTTCTTGTATTGAGGAGAAGATGCTTAAGATATTGTTTATGATCTGAAGCTATTTTTTCAGAGCATTTACAAACACAAGATTTATTTTAAATATTTTAGCACGTTTCTTTATATGGATGTTACTGCTATGGTCCCTTGTGAGGACAGGACATGTGTTGCTTTGGTTAGAATAAGACTTCAAGTAAAAAACAAACAAACAAACAAACAAAAATTCCCAATTGCTTTAAAACATTTAACCCTCAGCATGAAAACCCTTATTAGGTGAATAAAAACTGAGATTCTATTGAATCATGTGAAATTAAGACTGGGGAGCTTTGGCTTTGTACAAGGTGAAATCTCTTTTTCTTTTCTCTTTTCGTGTCCCGGTTACCCACCACTGTGTGGTACCCACACACAAGTGAAAGAATTCTTCCATAGGAAACAAAAAAGGATGATGGGCCAGAAATCCCAGAGAAAGAGTACAGAAACAAAATCCCAGAACGAGCTACTGGAAAGAAGAGATAGATCTGCAGAGATGATAAATACGAATGTTGAAACAAGCGTTAGCTCACTTGAAAGAAATTTCCTCCCTGCCCCTTGAAGACGTCACTCAATCAAACTTCCTGCTTACTTGCACTTTTCACTCTGTAAACTGGACTCTGTTTGACTTGCTGCAATCGTGTCTGTAAATTCATAATACAATTTAATCTGTAGAATCTTCTTCCTCATCTTTTCCCTAAAACAACAATGTAAAATTCTTGGTGCGAGACTGGCTTTATCACTCAGGAAGCCAAGGTATGCGTGCTTATGTGAATGTCCTAACAATCAGTGAGGCTCACCTTGGGGTCGTTTGTTTCTGTGATTGATAGATTCCTAAGATATGTTGCTCACAAGCTTTTAGGTCTCTTCCTGACCTGACCCCCTTTCCTTCTTGGATCTTATCACTTTGATTTCGCAATCTGTTATTCACATGGAGTCTCTCCCAATCTCAGTTTTGCCATTCTCCTGCCTTCCAAGGTTTTGCTTTCAGTCTTTAACATTCTATTTAGCATTTGATTCCTAACTCCTGGGCGATCTTCCTATTTTATCTTATCTTTCGAAGACCTCCACTAGCCAGTTACCACACTCCACACCCCCCCCCCCCGCCCCGACACACACCTTCAGGTTACCAGCTCTCTGAAGGACCCCAGGCTGCCTTCTGTACTCATCTGTTTCTGTCACACATAATGTGTGGTAATTGTCTCCCGTCTGATTTGTGAGCCTTATAAGGACAGAAAATCGCATCCTTTTCATTCCCAGAGTCTGGTTCAGGAGAGGTGCTCAGTATTTACTTTTTTCCCTGGCTGACCCTAAGGGCTCCACATCTCCTTCATTACTTCCTTAAATATTTTAGCCAAATTATAGTTAATCCAACTTAAAAGTCTATATTTAGAGAGAAAAAGACTCTGAAGTGAGTTGGTGGCCTTGGGAGACCAATTCAAAGACTAGGTGTCACTTCCAATACAGGAAAAAAATAAATAAATCAAAGCTCTCATGCTGTTACCTCCCTGGTTGCATTTCCCCCTCTCTACTATCTACTTTCTAGCCTCAGATTCCAGTCAGTTCTATCTTTAGCTCATCTATCAAGATTCGGGGAACATTTCTGTGAGCTGTTTGTTATCTCTGGAGAGCCAACTCACAGGTAAAAATAACAATAAAAATGCAAATTCCTAAGAGTCTTTCACTATGTAGAAAAAGTTATTTGCTTTCTTGGTCCAATTATGTTGCAATCTTGGACTCTTGCTGAAAATCAATTCCTCAACATTTTCCCAACCATAAATTTTGTAATGTCTTCCTAAAATTCTCTGTTCAATTTTCAATTTCTCCATCCTAACACACAACTTGGAGAAATTGGGTACTTTCTGGTAAGAATTGTTTAATCCAAGGGAATGAAGCTTCTTAAAGGTTATGTGCCTTGAATTACATCCAAGTTCTCCACGAATGAGCTCTGTAAATCTTGCCATATGTTCTTGCCATATTGGTGCATCTGAGTAGATTAAGATATTTATAAAATGATCTAGGTATATTCATTGATTGAGGAAACCTGTTTCCTGAATATTGAGATAATTTATAATTTAGTATGTGACACTGCTTAATTTACCTAGATAAGAGAGAAATTGATTAAAACAAACCTATATGGCCTTACTTTATTCTGCCATGGAGCTTTTTTTTTGGTGAGGCAAAGGTCTGGGGAGCAGCTGGCCACCAGCTGGAGCCTTGTGCTGTTTTACTGAAGTGAAATTGGGACCTTAACAAGCTTAATTATAACAAGATTTCACCTGCCTCTGAGAAGTAGTGATGCTTGCAGCCCCCACCCCCACCAACTACTGCTGGTTGTTGTGGGGGGGCTGTTTTCAATATTTCTACCCAGACCATATATGATCTGAAAGCTTTATAGTCAAACTCTGGGTTTAATTACAAAGATAAAAATGTGTAAATTAAACCTAGCTTCTTTTGCTAGGATAGATCAGGACTTGATGGAGTGAGCTTGGAGGGAATAAATGGTCGGTAATAATTTAAGCTCTCAGAGGTTATCTGCAAACTGAATTCAAGAGAAGAATCTGGCTAGATTTGGGTTTCAATTCATTGATGGGAGCCATATGCTCAAACCCTTAGTCTTGAGAGAATACATTTATTTCATTTTATGATTCTCTTAGGCACACAGTACATAGCAGAAACTTTATGTTTGACTATAAGCACAGCAATGGACTTCCCAGCATAGCTGTTACAGTTTCTGATGTAAAACTGACCCTAAAAAAATATCCCTGGCTTTATTAAGAGTCCATTTGAATTTGCAACAAGTATTATTACTAGCACATTCAAACGTGTTCATTTTTCCTGCATTTCTTCTATCATGATCATGAACTGTTTAACCACTATGTTCTTGCTGTTGTTTTGGTACATGAATAAATGTTGCCTGCTGCTTTAAGACTATGACATTCAGGACTGGTTAGAGAGAAATGTAAAATTATCTTTTAACAGGAAGAGCAAAATGTGATGAGACTCTCTGGTTGGTGACAATAGGAATAAGATAATGTGAAAATTTTGACAAAAAGTTAATCCCTTGTTGCTTTTTTTGTGTTAAAAGATTTCTAAGACCCGAGGAGCCCAGAGAAGCCCAACATTATGAGAATAAACTAGATACCGGAACAAAAGACATAGTATGACCCTTTTGCTTTTGTGTCCACAGCTTCCTTCTTGTGGATAGGATAATTATATATTTATTTGCCTATATCTCTTGGAATTAAAGGTTGTTATAAATCTTAGAAAAGGAGTTTTGGACAGTTGGCTCAGTTCAGCATTTTAATGAATAGGGTTTTTTTACACTGAAAACATGGAAGAATACTCTACAATTTTCACTATGGCTTTTGTTTTAAGGACTAAAGCAAACATGAAATTTTAATGAGAGATAGGCAGACACATGTCCCAGTGGACCATTACATGTAGAAATGTGGAGCTGTAAGAGAAGAAATGTTTTTTGCAAATATACACATCCTCCTAATATCACTCTTTAGTCCATTTTTCAAATGTCCTAACAGTTAAGTTCAGAATTTCCCAAGCACTCTGATTTAGCCTCAAAGGCAAATCTACTTCTTTGTAGCCTCTGTGGACTGTCCCTCTTGCCCACCCCCACAGTCCTACTTGAGCAGGATTACCACTGCCTTCATTCATCTCTTCTGGCATCTCAGTTAACAGTGCATTCCTCTGCTCTGTAGCCCTTCTCAAATGGCATTGTAATTATTTGTTTACATGTCTGTCTCCCTCACCAGACTTCTAGCTCTTTAGGGACTGAGACAGCATTCTATTTAATCCACTTGGTAGACCCTCCCCCTGATGGTGTCTGGCACATGATAAGCATACAGCAAATGTTAAAGAAAAAAGGGTGTAGGGGGTGGCAGTTGGTAATGAATGAGTCTAAATTGTCATCTCTGATTTATTTGGCAGCCAGATCATAATATGCAAGAAAGAAACCCCAGTCCTATTGATTCATTTTCATGTGGTCTTTTTCTGAAAAACTCCTGAGCACTTAATAGGCTTCTTAACTCCTTACATTATTCCACAGCAGAGATACCATCACTGTAATTAAAGCTCTCACACTATCAAATCATAAATCACTGAGGTGTGACCTTGGAATTTACAGGTGTGTTTTATGTTTCAATTCTAATTTAGTCTCTTTTTTTTTTTTTTTTTTTTTTTAAGACACGACATCTAGTTGGGTATAAACTTGGTAACTAATGGCTGGGATTTTCTGATCTCCTTGTTCCTATAATGTACAAATAATTCAAAGTTTTAGAAGAAGAGTATTGAGTGGAAGCATTGAGGGGATCGGGTAAGTCTGTCATTAAATGACAGAAGTCAAAGACCAACACTGCCTTCAGGGTGGAGGAGGAGCCATAGGATGGCAACTGTAAAGCTGGCTGAGGCTTAGGGTCATATTTCAGACAAATGCTTTGGTTTCCTTACAAAGGAAAGTACATTTGACTAGGTGTTCCTCTTATGATATAAAGTTATGAGTATCTAAAAAAATTATTATATTTTATATATTTACACTTGAGTCATTAAACATTATTTGGTAATTGATAAGAAAGGCCTTTTTATTGGCTTTACCTTCATTATTTTAAAACCCCTAAGATGACAAGGGTTCTTCTTCTTCTTCTTCTTCTTCTTCTTCTTCTTCTTCTTCTTCTTCTTCTTCTTCTTCTCCTTCATTTTTCAATTCTAGCATTCAATAAATTTAACCAATCATATGGCCTAACAGTGTATATAATTGCCCCTAATGCTTACTTTGGCCAAAAAAAATAGAGAATAAAATTCCTTCACTCTCCTTAGAAAATGATGTCTGATTTATAAAGAAACATGTAAAATTAAACATCACACAAAACTACAGAAACACATAAGACTTTAGAAATCATACACACACATACATATATAAAACTTAGATTAACATAGTAGCATAATGTCTGGTAGAAAACAGAAAGACAATAAATATTTATATGAGTTAACTGATGAAGGTATCAACTAACATCAGAGGAAAATCTAACATTTTTGGTTTAATGATTAAAACATTAGAATGGAACAGGAGGAGCCTATTTATTTATTTATTTTAAATTGAGGCATGTAAAGAATTTAAGTTATTGTGGGAGGTCTCAGAGAGTCAGGTGCTGATTTATATGTAATATGTTGCATATTTTGTTCCCCAGTGAGAACACTGTGTGGTTGATTTTACTTGACTAGAACAAAGAAAAGGGTTAACTAAAATGACAGCATTTGTGATCAATCAGTGTTGAGATTAGAACATGGTTGAAATGGAAAGACAAGAAAGTTTCATTCTCTCCCCTTTCTCCACATTCCTAAATGGATCTAAACTGATTGGCATGATTATATTCTCTGAGAAAGGGGCATCAACTGAGCTCTAAAGACATATATTCCTAAATTCCTTGGATCTGCATTTGTTTTCACTTGGACTAGAATTTTGATATTCTTTGGAACTGTAATCTGGGAGGAAGTCTGTTTTACTTATCATTTTATCACTCCATACCAGTGTTGTCTAAAAGGTTGTTTACATTTCTCAGTGACTCCCCAAATCAGGCAGCAACACTATGAAACTTTCATTTATATCTGTCTAGTGTTGTACCCATGTCAAGAGGCTCGCAAAGACCCCCAAAGAGCTGGATTCTGATGCAAACACATGAAGGTCAGTTTCTTTTCTTGGACAGATTTGAACCTGGGCTTAGACCTTATGTTAGTTCCTATACAGCACAGGGTATTTGTCCCGAGCACAGGAGTAAGAGGGCTTTTAAAGAAATATGCAAGTGGGTGTTACACATCTTGGCATTTCAGCATTGGGTAAAGGGATATGAGGTAGAGTAATTCTTGGAAACTATTGGTTAAACTGTGTGTAAAACCAAGTTTCGATTCTATTGACTGTCAGGTGCATTTCTGATATTATTTTCCCTAGAGTTTTCTTAGATCTGAGCCATGCCCCTAGGCACTAGATAGACCAAAAAAGAAAAAAGAACTTTGCTCTTGTTTTTGGCTTATGATTTACATGACATATATTCTGAAGAACACATATAAAAGCAAGGCACACAGATTAAGTTTCATAAAGACAACACACCCATGTAAGTAACACAGATCAAAACTACTAGTATTTTTTTTTTCTTGTGGAATTTGGTGCATGTAAATGGAATCATTTGTGGGCTTTGTTGTTTGTTTTATTAAGTCTGACAGTTTTCAACGGATCAGTGTGGTTGTGAAATTCATTCCTTTATGTTACCATCTAGGGGTCTTGATCAGGTTCGTTTTCTCTGCTAGTTCCAGAGTCAAAAGGCAACAGCAGTCCCTAGGGCAGCAGGTAGTAGCAGAGAAATCTTGAAACCTGCAAACAGGGGCAGACAGAAGAAGCAGTTGAGAAAGGCATTTAGTAGGGATGAAGAAACACAGGTGTGCGTGCAGCAGGCAGACAGAGAAAAAAATCCCAGAGCAGAGGTTCGATTTATTAAGCCTCTAAAGACTCACTCTCCCCTAATTTAGTGTTGGTCAGTGTGAAGAAAAGCAGAATGGTGGATTGGCTCACAGTTGTTATATAAACATGCCCTGCTCCAGCTGGTCTTGAACTTGGCAAGCCAGTCCATTAGCAGGCACCATACTAGTTGGAGAAAAAATCCACAAGATCTTGGTTATAAGCAGCCAAGTTATTGTCTCAGATCAGAAGGGTGAGGAAGAAGCCGTCATCTTTGACGCTCTTCACCTTTGTTACCTAGCCTCAGTGCCTCTCCTTATCTGCCTGCCTTAGTCCCTCAGTCACACACAGCAGAAATTTATTCATTTTTAATGTTGTATACTGCTCTGTAGTATGAAAGCAATCATTCTATTTATTGATACACATTGGGATTATTTCGTTCCTACCAAATTTTGCTTCTCCTTAACCATGCTGTTGTAAGTAGTTTCATCTATCAACATTTTTTTGGCATAAAACCTAAGAGTAGACTTTCTGAGCTATGGGATGTATATATTAAACTTTAGTAGTGGTGCTTACTAGTTTTCCCAAATGGTTTACCAACTTATGCTCTCAGTGGCCATAGTGGGAGAGATCTTTTCAAAATCAAAAAAACAATGTTTTAATATTGTCCATACATGTATATGTGTTATCTGTGTGTGTGAATGCAGATGCTCTTGGAATCAGAAGAAGGCATTGGATCCTCTGGAGCTAGAGTTACAGGTAGCTGTCAGTCACCTAGTGTAGGTGCTGGACACAAATGTGATGAGAGCTACAAATCCCTTTTTCCTTGAATTTAAGACCCAGTCATGAGATGGAACCCATACCCAACACTACTAAAGTGCCCAAGAGCCTGATGCTGGATAGGTCATTGGTCTATGGATAAACATTATAAACATTATTCTGCTAACAAAGCCAGGCAATGAAAATGGCTTCTAATGACATACTATTGTACCCATAGATCAGTCACCATGACAGACGAATCTTCTTGCAGTAGATGGGAACTAACACAGAGATCCACGGCTGGATATTGTATATATAGAGAATGAGAGACTTTGGAACATGCAGTCCTAAATGAGATGCTTTAATCGAACTTCTTTTCCCAGGGCTTAGAAAGATATACAGAAGAGGCAGGAAAACTGTAAGAGCCAGAGGGGATGGATGATACCAAGAAAACAAGTGTCTTATAAACACAGCAGGAATGACACAGATATAAACTCAGACACTGTGGCAGCATGCACAGGACCTACACAGGTTCAAGCCAGATGGGATCTCTGAGCTGAGAGAGAAAAATAGACACAATAAATTATCTGTAATTAATACCTGCAACAAAGGGAAATTTAGTTTTCCAATAGAGTATCACTGGGTGCCACTCTTAGGGATGGGTTACATGCCCAACAGTAGATGGTCAACACAAAAGAAACTCAATGTTTTTGTAGACTTTTTATATCATATTTCTTTGTTTGGGCATTTTTATGTCTTATTGGTCTTTTACCTGGACATTTTGGTTTCTGTTTTTGTGTCTCTCTGTGTGTATGTTCGTTTTTTTTTTTTCTGTTTGTATTTTTATTGACTTTGATTGTTTTTTAGAGGTAGAAGAAAGGCAGAGTTGGGTGGAATAGGAGGTGGGGAGAAACTGGGTAAAATTGGAGGAGGAGAAAGCATGATCAGAATATATCATATAAAAACATTTTTTATTAAAATGGATTCTCTCTCTCTTCTCTCTCCCTCTCTCTCTCTCTCTGTAACTAATACTTGCAACAAAGGGAAATTTAGTAAATTACTTCCTGAACCCAGAACCAAAAAGAAATATGCCCTGACTCTGAAACCAGCACCAAAGAAATATACTTTGGCACTGGAATCAGAGCCAGTGAAAGAAATGTGCCTTGGCCCTGAAATTAGAGCCCAAAAGAGCCAGTGAAAGAAACACACTTTGGCCCTGAAACCAAAAACCAAATCAGGGTAAAAAAAGAAGGGGAAAGATCTGACCAATCCCCACCCTAGAAGTCTCCCTAGAAAGCTCTGCGCCCAGCCCCAGCCCTATATAAGTCCTGAGCCCACAGCCCTTTTCCTGATTTCTTCTTCAACCCTGGGCTGAGGCAGCCACATTCTCCTGGATCCTTCTCTCCCAATAAATTTCTTGAATGAGGTTGAGCAGTTACACTCCCTGAACAGAGAGCAGTGGGCCAGAGGGGCACAAAGACACTTCAGCTGCCCAGGGAACCTTCCCTGGCTGGATTGAGTTGTTACATTCACTGAACAGAGAGCAGCCAGCAGTGGAGGGGGAACAGAACAATGGTTAGCCACAGTGACAAATTAGTGGAGTGAGGGTAGTATCTCCCTTGCCAGAGCGGAGCTGTTAACATTGAGGAAGCCATTACCTAAAGCAGGGCTGTAGCTGTGACCTGTGCTTACTGTGGCCTGTGGTGTTCATTGGCTCCCAAATGCCTGAATACTTTTCCATTTGAGCTGCAGTGCTCAGTATGCCTGGGCTGCTGACTGCCAGGATTTCTTTCCATCTGGGTTGCACAAATACCTACAATTAGTAAAACTTTAAAGACATTCATTTCATTTGTTTAAATATCCCGGGCTCTGTTTAATATATATATGTATATATATACACACATATATATACACACACATACATACATATGTATATATGTTTATGATGTATACACATTATATTTTATACACATTGTATATGGTATATATATATACATATATAAAATTTATGAATAAGTAAATGTGCATCTATTGATATCATAAAACAAAATATAGAGCACTAACTAATGCTACATACACCCATAACTAAGCAAACTCTCTTGCAGTTTATGAAATAGAAATTTGCAGGGCACCGTTACTTCCTAGTTTGAATAGGCTGTTGAAAAGCCTGGCAGGATTTCATGGTGCATGCAACAGAGTGCTCATAGCTAGCACAGACTCAGTTGCTCCAAGTTCCCATTGTACAATCAAAGTTGTCTTGAATCTCCTGGTGTTCTTGGGGAAGGACTGACCTCTGAGGCTGAAATATGCAGAAAGAAGTGAGTGTGTTTCGCTTTGGAAAGTGGGATCTGGGCCTACTGACTGATGTGGGAAATGTCTAGACAATAGGCTTACTTGTGGCAGCCAGTCCAGGAGTGGAGCATCTTGGGAAGAAGCTGGCTTCTCTAAAATTACCTTAAAAGCCCAACCAAGCTTAATCAGGCAGAAGTGTACAGACTGCTGCAGGGCTTAATATGATATATATAACATCAAGAGAAAATGATAATGTACAAGTTTGTATTTGCTTGTAGTTTTGAGATTCTTTCAGTGTCCTCAAGTCTGAGAACAAACTATTTTATTTGGGGACATTTTGTTACAATGTCTTCATTTATTGATACAGCAAGTAACCCTCAATTGACACAACCTGTCAGCTGTTTACAGACTTGAGAGATTCCGGACACATGCAGGACTTTGGTCCCTTGGATAGGAGGTCCATCTTGAGCTACAGCGTATGGCAGGTGTGTCTGGCCATGCATTTGGTGGGCCCTGATCTTCTAGCTGAGCTTCTAATCACTTTGGTGGAAGTTCCTCACCCTCAGATTAAATATCAAATAAACTCTGGAAGAAAACGCTGTGGCAATGTAAAGCAGTATTTTAGGAAGCAAATCTCTGCTGCTCTGGAGCTTTTGCAAAGCTCTGTCTAGAGGTGACATGCCTGCCACATCTGTTTCTGTGTGTGGGAGACGCTCTATATTTATCACTCTCGGGATGAGTCACCTTGTAATGGAGCATAGTCTACTTCAGCTTTTGTGTTTAGACTGCTCTTGGGCAGGATGCACTGTAGTGTTTAAGCTTTACATTGTATATTCTAGCTCCCTGGTAGCCGGCTGCAGAGAGCAACAATGGCTACACCGGCACACAATCTCCTTCCTTCTTTGCCTTTTCTCTCAGTCTGACTTTAAAGACCTAAGTGGAGGGGAGGTGCAGGCAGGGTCTTTAAGGGATGCTGGGAATGATCGGCTGGTTTTTTGAACGTGTCCAAGCAAGGGGTAAGCACAAAGGTAAGAAAAAGCATAGAAATGTTCTGAAACATCAATGGAGCGACTCCTGCTGGTCACTACACATCAAATGTGGCTGAAAACAGAGATTCTAAATACTACTTTTAAACAAGAGCCGAGGAGAGTAGTTCTCAACCCTGTGACTCTTTAATACACCTCCTCACATTGTAGTGACTCCCTCACCAAAAGTTACTTTCGTTGCCGCTTCATAGCTGTATTTTTGCTACTGTGATGATTTGTAATATAAATATTTGATATGCAAAATTTCTAATTTGCCACCATGTGAAAGGGTCATTCTATCCCAAGAAGATCCAGACGCACACACAGAGTGAGAACCATTTCTCTAGGACATCAGTTGGAGTGTGAAGCAACAGGAACGACTGTGGGGAGCAGAGGAAGGTCTGATTGTGACTTTCTGAGTGAATGCATGATGATGGCGATACCAAGGACCCTAACCCTAACCCTCAGACACATGGGAGAATGAAGTCCCCTCCCCCCATTAGGAGGTTGAGGCTCAGAGGAATGACAAAGCCTTTTGTGTATAAATGCTGGCAATGGGTACAGATACTGTCTACCTTAGTGTCTTAGCTTTTAAAACTGTTCTTCTAAAGAGATTTGTGTAGTAGTACGAATGAGACTTGGAGCCAAATATCGGGGGAAGGCTGAAATACCACAGACAGGAAGCACCACAGTCAATTCTCACCCAGCTGTCTTGCAGCTTCCTCAGCCTTACTCCTGGTTGCTTCTCCCAGTCACTTCTCACAGTGCTTCTGTCTCTGCCTGGTTTTTATGAGCCCTTATATACCCTATCCTATTCAGATTAGGATTAAAGGCATGTAGCCTTGAATTCACAGAAACAGAAGTTCTGTCTCTGGAGTTATGGGATCAAGGGTGTTGGTCACCACTCCTGGCTTCCCTTGTGGTGGGATCAAAGGTGTGTGTGACTGACTCAGCTGTTTATCTTTGTAATCAATGTTTAAGAATTTTCTGAGCTGTCTGCCTAGAGTTTGACTGTGTGTTTTCTCCTCAATATTCAGGTTTTATTGAATGTGTAATATATATCGACAGATTGGTCCTACTCAGAGTAGCTGAACCTGTCCTTGATGCAGCTATAAGCATAAATCCTGCTTCCTTGTTTATCTCTATGAAATAACCCCACCCCCTCCTCTGCTGTATGCAATATCCCCGGCTCCTGTTCATTTCTATAATAAACATACTGAGCCACTGTGATCCTGTGGTGTCTCCTCTTAAGAGCGCAGTCTGCCTGAGCCCAGCTTGTCTATGGGTCTGTCTGCATTTTATCATTCCATCAGGCCTGTGCCTGGAGCCACACTGAACATGGCAAAAGATTGTTTTCTTGTTGTTGTTGCTGTTTTTTTCTTCTTCTAGTTTAGTTTACCAGCATCAAAATCAAAACAGTGAATTATGCTTTTTGTGACTTTATCTTGGGGGTTTTCAAAAGTAATTAAAAAAACCATCGTATTCTTTGTATAAAGAATACTTTATCTACAATTTTAAAGCTGTCTTAAGGTAAATTATAACAAAGGAAGTCAGCATGTCTTTCAGAAGAAAATGTGCAGCCTTCCAAGAGAGAAACTGATGTTGAAAGAGTGGCCTCTCCAATGTCACTCTTGTCTTGCCCCATTCCAAAAATGGAAACATTTTTGGTAAGACATCAAAGAATGAACAAAAGAGGAGAGCTTCTCCACATGAGACCAACAATTTAAACAATAGAGGAGAAACCCCAGTGGAGGTGCTCTTCAGGTCCCCAGAGAGCAGGCCAACCACAAGAGTAGTTCGGTAGTGGGTTTCCCATCTCTGGCAGGTCTCAAACCTGGAGAAAGCCCTCTTGTAGATGAAACAGTGACTCTCAAAGGCCAAAGCAGGAAGGGTGGATCTTCAGTGAAGGTTGGTGAGAAGTACTAAGAACCTGAGCAGCTCTCAAGGGCAGAAGTTGGAGATGGTGTGTGGGTGTGTGTTGGGGGAGGGGAGCATGCCTAGCTAGTCCCAGGGGGTTTCAGAAGCAACCTTTCTTCTCCAAGGAGCATCTAAGAGCCCCAAACCTTTTTTTAGGCCTCTTCCTCTGAAGAAAGGACTGCTGGGAAATGGCCCTTCACTCCACTACCATCCAGAGTGGGTAGTCTGCTAACAGTCTGGAGCTGGAACCTAGTTGCACTTGAGAAAAGACTGCCTGTAGCTTGTTACATAAGCCAGGAAGTCCTGATTGTTTGGGTGTGGGTGCATACAAATAAATCAGAGACTAGGACCAGTCAGGAAGGAGATGTCAAACCTTGATGGAGAAGGGGAGATCCAAGCCACCAAAAATGTTCTCCACCAGGTCAGAATGGCTTACTAAGCTAAGGTTTTCCTCTCCCCCAAGGTCACAGTAGGAAAACAGTTACTGAACCCTCAGCAAGGATGCCTTAAGACCATCTTTCCCTGGAGTTTTATAGCTTTCCAGATGCACCTTTGTGTCAAGTGCTACAGCGGCCCTCTCCACCTGGTGATGTCCTACTACAGTCAAGGTGACAGTCTGGTTTATCACTCTTGTGGGCTGTCAAGCACAGCCTGATCCCTTCTCTCGGGGTACATCTGTTTTTTTTTTCATGTTGTTTTTTCTGCCACTTAGATGATGTTTGGGGCCCTACTCCATCATCCCCACATTGATGGTTTCTCTCTTTTATCTGGGCTTGTCTTTTTAATTCGCATCTTTGGCTAAGAATTCTCACAGAGCTCAACTCAGTTTCACATACATCATGGGTAAAGTTGTTCCAGGTTTGCGAGTGACATAAACTTTAACAATAATCCACATTTTCATTTTCTTGTTTCCACACTAGCCTTCAGAAAGAGCTGAGTAGTCAGTAGATGGGCCCAGGGATCACCAACATTTTGGATGGGGGGGAGCTTTCTTTTTCCTTTTTTCTTAAAAAGGAGGTCTTGGCCATAGTTTAGTAGCATGTTCAACTTTGTGGTCTGAGTTGGTTCTGTGATGATGTAAGTTGCTTGCCTGAACTACATGGGTTGATCAGCTCCAGAATGTTCCCTTTCCAGTTGTGTAGGCAACATCGTCTTTATCCTTTATCGACTGTTCATACTGTCTCCTCAGCCCTTCTTTTCAGTTTAAGTAAGAGTTCCTACTAACATGTAAACGTAATTTGGAAATTATCCCATATTGGTCTACCACTAACCCTCAAATTTGTCTATAGGACTTTTTACCCCCATTGTTGAAATGTGAGGGAATAGGAGAGTCAACATGGGCTATGAAGGAGGAGGAAGAGGAGGAGGAGGAGAAAAAGAGAAGAGGAAGAGGAAGCAGAAGAAGAAAAAGAAGTTGTAGTAGTAGAAGAAGAAGAAAAAGAGGAGAAGAAAGAAGAAGAAGAAGAAGGATAAGGAGAAGACTGAAATATAATCATCTCTACAAAGAGGCAGTGGTATCATATCAGCCCTGGGAGCTGAGTGGAAACTTCTGATGTGTAAGACCCACTGAAGGGAAGGGTGTTTAGGACCAGAACACTGACTCCCCACTTTACTCTTCCCCTCTTCCCTGTTTCTTGTTGTTTTCTAAGAAGATGGCTGACTGTAATGGGAACCCATGAAGACACTCTGGATGGCTCAAAGAAGACTATCATGCTGATGGAAAACCAAACCAAACCAATCCAAAACCAAGCCAAACCCAACCCAACCCAACCCAACCCAATCTTCTTGCAGTTGAAATGCTCCAGACAAAAAGAACAGACCACATGTATTTCCCATTTACTCCCCATCTTCTCCTCACTTACAGCTTTTCCTCACCCAGTACAGCCATTCCTTTAGTGCAGGAGGGAAGTATCCACGCCCTTCACTGTGCCTTCTCTAGTACCGATCCACCTTGACATTGCACTAGGGGTTGATACAGTTGGTTACTGTTTTAAACCATTCCTTGTGATTTCAACTCCTGCTGAATTTTGACTTTTAACAAAGGTGACCAACACTTTGGGGGTGTCATAATAATTCTGTTTGTTTCTCTGTGTTCACATTGGGCCTCTGAGCACTATTGAGCTTTTGGTCTATGTTAAATAAGTTAGAGGTATTTCATAAATACCAGTTGCCATTCCTGTTTCAGACAAAATGTAAACCTATTTGGTATCAAAGGAAAAGTATAAAAATGATTTATTTTTTTCTTTTATTTGCCATGCTCATATTCCTACCCTGTCACATTAAAACCTATTCTGTAGTCACAGCTCCTACAAAAACAATGGAAACGATTAGCAAAATCCTTAAGAGAAAACACAGAAATGACAAGAAACCCTTCAGCAAAAAGTCCAAACACATATAGGAAGAATTATACTACAAGTAATACATTCCCAGGGTCGACACAGAAAAATCAAATCATA
Source organism: Sigmodon hispidus (assembly GCA_004025045.1). Taxonomy (NCBI): domain Eukaryota; kingdom Metazoa; phylum Chordata; class Mammalia; order Rodentia; family Cricetidae; genus Sigmodon; species Sigmodon hispidus. Next base: position 254,407 of record PVIH01000387.1, read on the forward strand.
GATTTCAGTCGGGGAAGAATTCCTCTGCCATGGTACATTTGTTACTCTGGCACCAAAGCAGGTACTTGAAAATAATTCATAATGGGGAGAGCAACAGTAGGGTTTTGTTGTTTGTTTGCTTGTTTTTTAAACCACATAATCTATTTTAGATCAAGAGTATTTTGAGGCAAGAAAGCACCATCAGCGGAGTCTAGCTGACCTTTGCAAAGAACTGTGGCTGGTTAACGTCATAGTTCAGTTCTTATTGTATTTGAAACATGAAAGGGAAAATCTCCCAGTCTGCATCGGCTGAGTTATGCCGTTTCTTGCCTTCAAAGTCAGAGCAGAAATCACCTCTACCACAGGCCTCTAAGTGGAAGATGTGTGTGAGTCCTGTGTTCCCACATTCTAGCTCAGAGACAGCTGCTTGGATTCAAACAACGATGAGACAACTGAACTAAACGTGAGTAAAATGTAGGTGCATACCTTTTCCTTCTCTTAAAATTTGTTGTTCTTGGTGTAACTATCTGAATTGTCTGTTATATCATCTTAGAATTAAGCCCATGACAAGTGGGGATTGACATTTTAATCGTACTTTGACTCTCAAGTTAAAATATACACTCGTTTTATCTACTATAACTCCAATACATCCAGTTGGATTCTTTTCAATTTTGACTTCTTGATGACTAATATTTAAGCCGTTTCTAACTGTCTCATAGCACATTGCTTCCAGGCATTGCTAGTGCAGACCTGTGAGAGTTGACAGTGTGTCCTAACAGAGTCTGTCTCCCTGGCTAAATCCTGCTCCTCAGGCTTCTCTCAGGCCATAGCTGGGCAGAGACCAAAACCATTCAACTCCAAATGCTTGCCCACAGGAGATAATTTACAGCAACTTCACCACAAGACATTCCACTGGCCTGGTGGGGCTTTGGTTTGGTGTTGAGCAATGAATAACACATCATGTCTCCATCTGTGCCTCTTGTTACATCTGTAAACTTAGAATGTCTTTTTTGCTCTGTTGTCCCTAGCTAAATGCTATTTCATCTTACTTAAGACAAAATTATCTTTTTTTCCCCCTTCATCTAATTTAAACACTGCTTTTTCTCAAAGAATCTCTTCTTCATCATCTCTTCTCCTGCGGAGGTTACCAACTACAAGTCTGGTTAGGTGAGGTTGTAGGAGAATTGTCTTTGAATGCTGCCTTTGATCAGTATACCAGCACTGTAAGCAATGTAGTACAATATGTGGAGAGAGGTGATAGTCTATTTTTTCTTATTTTCCTTGGCCATGTTAAATGTTGAGGTGAAGGCACTTTGCTTTCTGAAGTACCTCTCATTTTCATTACTTTATGGTCTTCCTCTGTGTAACATTTTTAAGAATGTCTCAATTGACTATACTCAGGAATTCACTTCAGAGCTCATAAGTGCTTTATGGATAACTTTCCTTCCTATTGTGCTCCTTATGATGGGATTCAATTTTAATACTTATACTTTTGACCCTGAAGTTCCCTGGTTTACATTACCTTCCTCCCCGACCCCACCTGAAGCTCATTGTTTCTCAAGCCACATAACCCATAAACTGGAGCATCAGAAGTCTGTATTGTACAGGTGCCTGCTTTTCTAGTGTTATCAGAGTTCCAACTTCACAGAGAAAAGATCTGCAGGACTCTGCTTTCACATGCCTTCTCCCTCTCCTTCTACCCATGTCCTTTTGTATTCCAGCTTTCAGTTTATACTTCACCATTCTCTTAGTGTTTTCAACTGCAAACATTACAGTGTTTTCAGTGTATTATCAGATATGTTTAATGTTTCTCAAATGCCTTTATCACTCTGTCCTGATCTTTTTTTTGTTTTAAAAAAGCAGAAATGAAGTTCATTGATTTAAGAAATGTTTACTGAACATTGCTTTGTGCAAGTGCCCTGTATGTGCCCAGGATGCCAGAAGATGACACTCTGAAAACATCTATGGCTTTGGGGCTGGCATTTTCCTCCTCCTGCTAAATCTAAATATTTGCTCCCTTACTATGTAATACTCCAAACAAAGTCTTGAATTTATTCACTTCTTCTGTTTATTATACTTTTTAGAAATATCTTATTGGTTTGTTTGTTTTATGTTTTTTTTTCCTCTACTGAAGTAATTGCCTTCTGGATTAAGAAAAACAATGAAGTGTATTTTTGTGTCACAAGAACTTTTCTTCACATTTGTTTATTTATTCAGTTCATGAGATGTTATTTTCCATTTTCTATCTTTTCTTCTTTCCTTTCAGATTTCTCTCTCTTTTTGCAGATTGTTTGAATGTCCTTAAAGTGTTAGAAGAATCTTACCATGTTATTTTATTAGTCATATAACAAGAACAGACTGTATTTTAAGATTTTTTTTTCTAGTATCCCTATCTCCATCCCTCTAAAAGTCCACTCTAGCTTCCTACTGCCACTGAAGCCTACTTTTCAAGTCACTTCCCAACACTCCATTTAGGTACCCATTGTATCTTTCATTCTTAAGTATAATGTCAGGTTGGGACATGCTGTGTTGAAGGGTATGGACTTCAACAAGGGTGTTGACTTTTCTGAAAAGGCAGGTCTACAAAGACCAGTTGAAAATGTCTCAAGTTCTGATTCTTCATGTCTAAAGCATCATTATGAAAATAGTGTTGCTGTATGTCAAGCCAAGGGTACAAATGATATGTGATTAAGGCAATGGTACAAATGCATTTCCTGTGTTGTTGTAGTTCCCATATGGCTGGACAGTTTCCAAGACTGATACTATGGACCAGAATAGAACTTTCAAACTACAGCCATAGCATCTAAGGGACTAGTCTTTTCTGAACATTTATTTTCCTGAATATTTCTCCTTAATTTTTTATACACCTGCTGTTCTTCCTCTGCCCCCAACAAATTATTCTACTAGAGTCTATTTTTCTACCATCCTCACTCTCCTTCAGCAACTACCACAAATAATATATGTTGAGGTCTATGCTTCTAGTTCCATGGAGCTTCAGTCTCACACATACAACTACCTTGTAGTTAAATCCATTTGGATGTCTTAACGCATCAAGTACAAATACAGCATGTTCAAAGTAGGTCTGATATTTTTTTTTCTCTTTCCAAACCCACTCTTCCTTCCTGTGTTAATTAGTTCCAGCATTATTCACCTGCCACTCTAGCCAGAAATCTGTACTCATCCCAACCCACTTCCCTTTCCTCCTCCCCCACAAGTCATTTATCAGCCAATACTCCCTGTTTTATCTCATGACTCTTTGTCAACCTCTTCCTTTATTCTCCTGGTTCAGGCCATCATGACTTCATCCTTAGAAGATTTCTCAAACAAACCTTTGCCTTCCATGTTTGCTGACTGGCACCATGGATATATTATTTGAAATACAAATCTGGCCAGGTCTTTTTCTTGTTTACAGCATTGCCAGGGTTCTTCAGTGTTGACTTCATCAGTCCATAATTCTTAGCACAGCTTCTGAGGACCCTTTGACACCTTTCTCTTGCTCAAATTCTCAGAAAAAAAAAGTCCTAACTTACTTTACCTTATACTTTTATCTAAAACTGAATCCATGGTCTATTTTTATCCATGTATTCCCCAAGTCTTCTACCTCCTATATATTCCATCATTTCACCCACACTTGTGAATTAGATGCCAGTGAATGCCCCTTTCCATCAACACTAAATAACTACACACCATACTAGATTGTTTATTACAGAGTGTCTCAAAAGGCTAAGCCCTCTACTTTAGTTCTTTTGTGTTATTTCTGTATTGAACTACAAATCATCTTGGTACTCAGAACTTAAGCATCTCATTATTCAATGGACCTAATGACTATAATGGGTTGCTGGATTATCCTTTAAATATTGAACATTTGTGGCAGAAATGTACATATTAAAGTGTGCTGTTATTAGGTACTAAGTGACTTGAAAAATAGATACTTCACAAAAAATTTATTTTAGGTTTTAGTAATTAAAAGAGCTAGCTAGTATCATGTAAAAACAAAAGAACATCCCTTCCCTTCCCCCTCCTACATAGCAAGAACCAGAAAGACTATTACACAATGGTCTTCATCTGATTAATCGTACCTCCTTCTCTTCACTCACAGTCTTACCAGTTCAACAGCCAGGATGTCAGAGAAAAGGCTTTCCTCCTGTGGAAGGCCCAGAACATTCGCTTTCCCCATAGAACTGGAGCCCTGCTCTTCACATGAGTCTTTCTAACTGGGCTTAAGGATCCAGACTCAGATTTCATTTTCTACTCACTCCTAACAGTACCAACATAATCAGAATGTAACACAACAGTAGTCAGGCTGGATCATAGGGAAATCAATCTTTCTTACCTTGCATTGAACTAAACACGTTGGCTTTCAAGGTGAAAGCCACCTTTAGTGTTGGCACATTGGTAATGAGGAAGAAAAAGAGAGGCCCAAATCCTTTGGGGAGATAGCCTTATCTTGAGTGGGAAGTTTGTTTAGAATGTCAGTAGCCAGTATGAACAAAGAATTCCTTGTTAGATGAAGAACCTTTCTGAATTTAAATGATGTGAAATGGAGAAAATATTCTCTGGGGGGAAGTAGTATTGAAAAAAATTAATCACATTTTGGATTGCTGGCACTTACAATTAATATGACTTTTGTTTTTGCTGGTGATCCGAATGGCAGGTAGAGGGTATTTTGATTTAATTATCTGCTGGCAACATTTTTCCCATACCACCAATTTAGGCCGTCTAGACAGTGTGGTTGCTCTATGGTGAGTGGGCTTCCTTTTGGGAATTCTTTTCTTTTGGATCATGGAGGAAGTCTCAGCAGACCTTGAAAACCCTTCCCACATAAGTCTCTATGCCATTATACTTCAATATCTGTGATGCCACAATACATTAATACATCTGTATCATATTAATACTGTATTAGAGTAATGCATGAGTAATCCGATACAATAAAAACACTGCTAACCCCTGAAATTCTCACATGGCTCTGTGAGATGAGAAACAGTACTGTCAGCGCCAGCTCACAGACCTTATGTCTGCAGAATAGCAGGAGAGGCAGCATCCTGGGTGCTGTGGTGAGTAGGATAAACTGCCACGTTGTCCATGGTAGTGCTGTTGTCCAGAGATAAAGAAAAGCAGACAGGCAGACTAGCTCCTTTGTGGGTCTTGAGTGTTTTTATAACTCCCAATACACTCCTCTTTCACATTGTTGGTTTGTTAGCCTCTAGTAATTGTTCATAAATCATCACTCAAATTGCTCATGACTCTATAACATTCCCTGCCAAAAAGTATCACACCGAATAGTTGAGAGTTTTTTTCCACAATAATGTTCTTATAAGAACTTGGATCTAGCATTTTCAAAATGATAGGAAAAAGCATAAAGGGAAAAAAAAAAGCGTAAGGCTTTTTCTCAACGCCAAGTTTGCTGGAGATAATTTCATTTCCAAAGTGAACAACACAAAAGCCTGAGTCCCAGCCGCAGCCCTTCTCCCTAACCACATTTCCACTCCCTTTCCAGCCCTGTCTGGCAAAATGCATTTCTCCTCTGTTGACTCTTTTCACAAAACCTTTCCAAAGAAAGAAATGCCATAACTTTTCGGGTTAATGAATTCTATTGTGTTGTAAGGACTTTATAAGGACTAACCTGAAGCTTCTATGCTCCATTTGAAATTAATTATCCCATACTTTCAGCATCATAACTGAGAATTAAAACCAGCCGCTCACCTCTGCCTGCTCACATTCCTGCAGCATGCTGGTAGGCTTACCCCTTCATATTTCTATGCTCCACAGGCCTAGTTCCTGGGACCTTTCTTCGGGAAGATAATTTTCCAACTGCTCCATCATTTTCATTGCTCTCCTTTGGATATATTCCAAAGTCTCTTTTCTTGGGTGGGCCCACAGTTTTGTGAAATCAATGACCTAGCAGTAGAAGTCACTTTGCTGGAGATGTGGAGCATGCGTGCTGGAATTCATTCTTTGCAGGTGGCCGGGCTTCATCATACATACACACAGTCCTGCTGTGTAAAAATCCAGTATAAATTAAAAATAAACTGTGTAATAGTGTTCACCATAGGCCCACTTCCAGGAAAATACTCTAATATTTAAAATATGACTGGTTTCCCAAAAATTTATGTATCTACATAGATTTCAGAGAACATCTCTTATGGGAGTTGAGGGATATAATAGCTATACATTTATTTGTTTATATGTTCATTTATTTAAGAATGTTAATTAAATTTCTTTTACACCCTGATAAGGTCTAGAGACAAAAATAACAGAATGTATTCTCTTGTTTATCTGGCTTTAACGCATGGAGACAGTGTGTGAATAGTTTAGTCATTGAAGTCATCAGACCTCTTTTAAGTTGTGACCCATCAGTGAGACGTAATTAAATATTTACCTACTGAGATAGCCAGCTTTTTGTCACAATGACAGAACACCCAAGGCCACTGACAAAAACAAAAACAAAACAACCCAACATCTATTTTTGTCTCAAAGTTTTGGAGGTTCTAGTGAATAATCAGTCAGTACCATAGGTTCATGCCTGTGGCAAATACGTACATCAGGGTTAAAGTATGTATTAAGGAAAGCTATACATCTCATGGTCAGAAGCCAAGGGAAAATGATAGAAGATGGAGGCAAAGGGTTCTCCCTCAAGAACACACTTACAACGACTGAAAGACCTGCCATCAGGCCACACTCATTAAGGGTACTACTGATTTGCTATCAGAACTTCTCTGGAGACCCAACTTCAGCATATATGCTTGGGAAGAACATTTAGGATCTGAATTGTAGCACTTAGCTTCTCCAGGTGAATTTTCTCATTTTTAACAGGAGAATAATGATAATATCTATCTCCTTTGAAGCTATATTATTTAAGTGAGTATATATATGTATATATATATATATAAAATGTATGTGATATACATATATAATGTAACAGAGTGGCTTATTATTCTATCCCAAGCTAAGGTTGTTTTGTTCATTGATTAAAAATGATTAAATATAACAACCATGGAAGCTGGTTATTTACAATGCAATATGATAGATGCCATAATAAAGTTAGAAACAGAATGTCTTGGGAGAATGGAGAAACAACAGGCTGAGCTTGTGTGCAGATGCTTGGAAACAAGTAGGACATATTATTTGTGTTATTTAGATTATGTAACTAAGGACATGTAGAAATTCAGCAAGTGAAAAATAGGAGAAAGTAGGAATCCCAGACAGAATACAGGAAACACTCAAGGCACTGAATGAAGCCATTGCCTATGACATAAACAGACAGCTCGTCTTGGCTTGTAAGGAAAAGCACAACATTGGAATTTATGCTGAAGTCAAACAAACCAGCAAAAATTACTGGTATGTTATATATATATATATATATATATATATATATATATATATATATACATACATATATGAAATTGAGCTATTCTTAATGAACTTCTTTGGTAAAAAAAAAAAAATCAAGTTATTTCTAACAATTAAGGCACACCTAAGAAGAATATGTTGTGATGCTTAATAGTACTTGTCAACCCACTAGAATTGGAAATGACCAGAGAGACAAGCTTCCAGGCACATCTGTGATGGGTTTCATTAGACTGGCTTGATTGAGCTGGGAAGATCAGCTCTGAATGTGGGCAGCCTGAATAAAAAGGAGACAATAACATAACCTTAGTCTATGAATCAAACCCAAGAATCAGCTAGTCTTTAGTACATCCTGGAATTCAAAAGAATTAGGCTCAAATTCCAGGATAGCAAGAGCAAACAGAAACGGAAAAAAGAGAAAGAGTTTGTATCTTCCATCTTTATAGAGCCTTCCAGCAGAAGATGAGGCCCAGATTAAAGCTGGATCTTCCCATACCAAATGATCTAGGTTACAGGTACCACTTCAAATGATTTAATTAGGCAAAGAATTCTCATAGGTATGCTCAGCCACTTGGTTACTAGTTAATTCCAGATACAGTCAAGTTGACAACCAAATATGGCCACTACGTCTTCTTTCTCTGCCTGCTGACCCACAGGAAGAAAGAGCCTCACACTGCTGGATGAGAACCTTAACTTCCAGTTTGAAGGAATTAATCTGGACTCTTCCCATTTTTTCTGGAATAAAGACTTTCACACAAACAGAGCAAAGCAGTTCAAGAGCAGGGAACTAGTGGGCTGTGTGCGAAACCATGGATGCTGCCACTCCTGTGTCCACACTTACCTCTTGTACCTATACGTACCAGTGCTGAAGAAAGATCACCCCAGCTTGCGTGCTAATTCTGGCATGTGGAGCCTTCTGGAAAAGCTTGCTCCGGTCCTTCAAGGCATTTTAAATTGAGTCTTCAAAAGTCTATTTCACTGTCCTGTCAGCTAGCTGCCTTAGGTGGTGGCACATTATGATAAGCCTATGAACCTGTGAGCTTTGGCCCATCTCCTCAGTTGTTGTTTTAGATATTTGTTTGTTTTTTGCTATAGAATAAATTCTTGGTCAGAAGTGATGCTATGCTGAGTACCATAATAGAAGATAAGGAATCCTGTAAGTCTTCAGACTCTAGTGTTGGCATAAGTAGTGCATGCAGGGAAGGCAAATCCATATTCAGAGTTAGTTCTTATTCTAATAAACACTGTCTCTGCCCTTATGAAAGTATTTTGCTTAAGCAACTAGGTTGCAACTAGCTGATTCTCTTGAGGGAAGAGTGCCATGCGTACAGCTCATTATTGTTTTATACTCCAGGAAGATAAGAGGCTCAGTCTGGTCTACTTTTGGGAAAGCCCATACCACCTCCATCCCTACCATTATGATTGATCATACTTATTTTCCAAATTTCTTTGTTTCTGATTTTTTAGTTATAAACCGCACCCTACAATTCCTTTTAAATCCATAACCATTATGTCAAATTGTTTATAACATCTTAAAGGCATGTGTGCAGGGGTGCATACCTGTACACGTATAACCACAGAGATAAAGTAAGAGTTTACTAAGCACCATCTCTATGTTACTCCCAGAAAAAGTAATTAACCTAGCTGGTGGCATAGATTTGCACAAGTCATACCACTGAGATTGCTGCTTTAGCTCTGCTATCCAGGATACTTCCCTTTCTCATCTTGATTTGGTGGTTGAATGCCAACCCAAGAACCAAGCACATTTATTGCATTGCACAGCTCCCATGGAAAGTTTGTTCTACACCAAAAGGCATCACAGAGCTGTTGAAGGGTGCTTAGAAATGCCCTTACCATTGTACATGTGAAGCAACTGGTGAAAGACATGTTTTCTGTCCCCTCTTGTGTGGGTCACTAGCCCTTACATGTCCGCTCTAACATTCCAGTATAAGTCTTTGAAAGACTCTCATACTAAATTAAATGATGCTGGGATTTCTGATTCACTCATGGTAGTCCAGTTTTTTTTTAATATTACTACTTAGAGAATGTGTTGTTGTAGTGATGGTTGTTATCATTCCCAACTAGAAGAAATGGCAAGGGATATATCAGTGTGGGTGGGGAGGCTGTTACCATTGACTACCATTTGAGGAAAAAGATGGGATTGCTCTATGGGATAGTGAGATCACTTCTGGAGTTAGAAAAGCCACCTTATCTGGAGCATGGAAGACCTTCTCTGCTAGCAAAGAAGACCACCCACCAGAACTTAGAGAGAACATATCTCCAGCTTCAACAAGATTTTCCAATACATCCTATCTCAATACATAGGATCTCAGTCTTCCTCTGGCAATGCTTTTGGTTTAACTGCAAGTAGCCTTTGATGCTGTAACTTTCACTTTCATTGCAACTCGCCCCATAGCAGGAGAAGGCATGTGACCTAGTGTACAGAGAGAACCATTCACACTTTCTATTATTCTGTTCTATGTGCACCTTCAGCATGGTTGACATCACCCACATTAGTGGCTCAATTTTTATATCAGTCTACTGAATAAAATGTTAATAACTGCTATGAGTACCCTAAAAAATACTGAGAAATAACATTTACCAGCTATCTGAGCATCCTTCAGCTCAGTCAAATTGGTATGTAGAATTGACTGTTATAAAACCTGTAATATTGTTTACTTAACTGTGATGATTGTTGTATCTAACATAGTAGACAGTAATGACTGTTATTCTTGGTCACTTCTGGTGTTAGATAGCTTTTTTGTTTGGGATGTTTGAGATTCAATACAATGGTAAACAGAATTGAACAGCATTTTGAGCAGCTAATTACTAATAAAAGTTTATTTTTTAGAAAATTTTTGTTTTCTTTGAAAGAATAATAACCAATTGGATAATCATAGAGTGGAATGGTTATTCATTGATCCTTAAAGGTAGTGTTACATATAGACTTTATATTGGATCTCTAATCAGAAAAGTAATATAAACCTTTCTATGAAAGGGTTCATAGATTTTTAATAAATAAATTTTAGCATCTCCTAAATGTTATTAAATTATTTCCCAGTTAAATAAAAAAAAAGTGTCGTTCTACAATTTTATCTCCTTAGCCATGACTTATAGATCAAGAAGTGTAATTTTTTCACGCCAGCATTCTCCCCTTTCTAATGTGTTTGTTGCTTATCTGCAGAGACATGATGGAAAATCCTGCATGGGGAAGCTTCAGTGACGGTAACAGCATCAGCATCCTTTTATCTGCAGCGATGGAGAGATAATCCACATATGAAAGCACTTGGTGCCTCAGCTGATTTTGAGTGACAAGAGCACAATGGGGTCTCCTAAGCATTAACATTCTACAACAACACTGCATTGTCATCCTTTACTGATCCCAGTGCACACAAATTGTTCTCAGTGTTTCAAATTCCGCTCAAAAATTAGAGAAAGACACCTCAAAGCTATCATGTGGAAATGGATTAGGTACAGCTCTAAATCGTTAAACTAATGATGTAACAGTCTCACTTATAGACTCCTTAGAGAATGGTTACGCACAGGCAGAGAACAAAGACTGTACATCTCACAGGCAATTTGCACACCAAATCCCTTATGCATTTTGACTCTTGAAGTATTATCCTTTTCTGGGCCTTATCCACAGTTGCTGATTTTTTTCTTAATACTATTTTGTAAACTGTTTAGAAAGGTGGGGTGGAGAATTTTATATTCATTTATATTTGAAATCAAAGACAGCTCACATTTTTCCTGTTATCTCTCTTGTTTTAAAGCATTTTTAATTTATGTGTGTGCCTGCTTGTCTATATAAGCAGGATACATATGCAAGTGCTTGTGGAGAACAGAGGAAAGAAAAGAAGAATATCAAGAGAGATTTTTTGACAAAACCAAAACCAAGATCCAGCATTGAAATTACTAAACCTATAGCTCTGTCTGATGTTTGGAACATGTGGCATGATGATATCAGTTCTAACAGGCTTGGGGAGCCTTTGAATAGCAAGGCTTACACCTTTGACTTTTCTGGGCATCCTCTTTATTATCCCAAGATAACTTTGCACCTTAAGCTCTACTCTCAAAGCTTTATGCACTACATCCTCAGGACCTCCTTGCAGATATGTTGATCTTGATATAGTATCAGGTTTCTTAGGATATACTTTGTAATCTTGGTTGAAAAGCTTTCATGATACCCTAACTCTTCAGACATGTAGACACCAGTACCATGTTGGCCAATCCACAGTCTGTCATGGCCAGTAATGAGAACATTGGAAAAGCTCGGCACTGTTACCTTCAGCCACCTGATGAGTTCTGTTAGTCTTTTAGAGTCCTGGATTCAAGCTGAAATGGTACTTCTGGCTTTAATATGGAAAAGAATTTTAAGCACAGCCAGTATGAAGCAGAACCAGAGATTTAATTAGATATATTAAGAAAGATATTGTGTCAAGAGTAAAAGTATAGTAGTGGACAGAGACTATTTAGAGTCTCTGAAGTACTCAATGTAGTAGTCAGCAAAAAACAGATTTCTTCCTATCATGTGTACTAGTCTATGTCATATTAAATTTAATCACATGGTTACAAAAAGAAATATAACTAGCACAAAGATATTTGGCTTCACAAATTCTAACTCTTGCTGGGCAACACTTTGCATCTATGGGTTGGTTCTAGAAATCTCTCAGAGTTCCTACGGATTTTGGCTTGTGAGTTTGATGATGTAGAACTTAAAACATTTAGTTGCAGTGGGATTATGATATGTTGTACATATTTGTCTCTACTACTGGTTTAATAAAGAGCTGATTGGCCAGAAGCAGACAGAAAGTGTGGGTAGGGCTACCAGACTAATAAAACTCTGGGAACATCTCAGAGCAGAGGAAAGATGCCACAGAGATGCCAGGGGACGCAGAGGAAAGAAGTTGAAATGCTACTGAGAAGAAGGTACTGAACTGCATGACTGAACGAGATAAAAATCATGGGTTAAGATGGAGTTAGCAAGTTATATGCCTGAGCCCTAAGTCAATCAGTGTAAAATTAATATAATAGTCTGTGTGTTTTTGTGGGGCTGCTGGACTGCTGAACTGCAGGATTGCCTGACTGCAGGTCAAACCTCTGGTCTAGGCTTGAAAGTCTGTGCCAGAAACCTCATTTAGTCATATAAAGATAAGAAATGATTAAGGCAGGGTATAGAGAGATTGCTCAGTGGTTAGGAGTAATTGTTTGGGGGCTGGAGAGATGACTCAGAGGTTAAGAGCACTGACTGTTCTTCCAGAGGTCCTCAGTTCAATTCCGAGAAACCACATAGTGGCTCACAACCATCTGTGATGACATCTGATACCCTCTTCTGTATACTATATACATAATAAATAAAACTTTTTTTTTAGAAAGAGTATTTGTTTTTGTAGAGGACCTGGGTTCAGTTCACAGCCCCCCTTCTTTCTTGAGATGGCTCATAACCATCCACAACTTATGACCTCTGTGGGTACAGGGAGGCACATAATATACATATACACAGGCAAAATACTCATTCAACACACACACACACACACACACACACACATGTCCTAGCTTAAGAAAACCTTTTTATAATGCCAGTTTTGGGGTCAAGGAGCAGGGATTATATAATAAAGATGGGCAAGAGAAATCACAGAAAGGAGTTCTTTCTTTCTCATAGGCTTTGGTCTCAGGAGGAAATTCTACCGTATGTTAAAAGCTGTGTGAGTCCAGATAGTTATATGCATTTTTTCTAGCTCCTGTTTTATCTCTACAAATATTTAACCTCTGAACATTATTCAAAGGGTTTTGGTTTTAAAAGCCATTTATTTTTTTTCTAAAGAGAACCAAATAGAATAGATAGTTATGGATGACTAGGGATAGAGGACTTGTATAGAAAGATCAAATGGGGAGGGGGAAAAGGGAAGAGAAGGAGGACATACATGGAGGGACAGCTAAAACTAAGGGCCATTTGATGAGTTGTATGGAAACCTAATACAGTAGAAGCTTCCTATAATATGTACTTGTATAAAGATGCTCTAAATAAAACCATCAAATAATAGACAGATAAATCTGCAGCTGGACATCTCTGTTTACCAAACAAAGCTCTCAGTACTGGAAATGTGTAACATATAATGGGGTTGTTGGCTAAAGGATCCCTTGGGAATCTCCAACTAACCCAGGTTATTGTCAAGGCTCTTGACTGTTCTCTGCAAGCTGACGTTGAGGACCTTTGTTCAAGATGACATTGACATAATTCATTTAACCCAGAGACATCAAGCTGGTGCCTACCTAGAGCCTTTACCCCTAAGGAGTAGTATTGGTGGTTGTGGAAGGTATTCTTCACACTACTAAATGACAAAAGTAAACATCAACTCAGCAGCAAACCTTTTAATCTACAATGTGACATTCCTTTAACATGTACTTGTGCAGTAGTGGCAAAGAGCTTGTAGGTGGTAAGCAAAAGATATCTGATTGGATTTAGGGTTCACGTCATGAGATGGAATCCATGCCCAATGCTGTTCAGATGGCCAAGAACCTGAGACCAGATGGGCTAGGAACCTATGGGAAAACAACACTACTGTTCTATTAAAGAGAAAGCAATAAAAATATCTCCTAATGACTTGTCCAACTACCATCAGAGATGCTTCCTCCTGCAGTAAATGGGCACTAACACAGATACCCACAACTGGACAATGGATAGAGAGTGAGAGACCTTGGAATACTTAGTCCTAAAAGAAATGTCTCTATCTAATCCCTCCCCTCAAGGCTCAGGGAACTCAGAAAAAGTGTAAGAGTTAGAGAGGATGAAAGACTGCAAGGAAGCAAGGCCTTCTTTTTTTTTTTTTTTTTTTTTTTAAGAGAAGGGATTTTTTTTTTTTTTTAAACTTTATTTATTTATTTGCCTTGGTGTTTGCCTGGAACTGGAACTACAGACAGTTGTTAGCTGCCATGTGGGTGCTGGGAATCGAACCCAGGTTCTCTGGAAGAGCAGACGGTGCTCTTAACCGCTGAGCCATCTCTCCAGCCCCGGAAGCAAGGCCTTCTAAGCACAGCAGAACAGATGCACATATTGAGCTCACAGTTACGGTGACGGCATGCACAGGGACTTCATTAGTCTCGGCTAGTGAGTTCACAAGCCCCATCCCTAAACCAGAAGCTGAATCCAATTGACAAACACTCACAAAACAAAAATTAGTTTTTTTCCAAAGAGTCTCACTTGAGATACAAGCTACTCTTAAGGGCAGGCCCCATGTCTAGCAGTAGACACACCACACACACACACACACACACACACACACACACACATACACACACACACACATACACATACAAATTGAACTCAATGGCATCTTTGGAGGTTCTTGGTTCCATAATGTTTTGTCAGAGTATTCTTTAATTTTTGATTTGTTTTTTTGTTAACATTATGGCTCTGCTGCCCATCTATCATGGTTTCCAGTTTTGTGATTTCATAAGATTAATGTGTCTATGAACATATGTGTCTCTGAATCTATATTCCTTGGGCTTTTTCTTTTGGCCTTTCCTCCTCCTCCTCCTCCTCCTCCTCCTCCTCCTCCTCCTCCTCCTTCTTGTTATTTTGTCCTGTCCCAGTTTGTTTGTATTGTAGTTTGTTTGTCTTTGTTTTATTCTTAATTTATTATTATTCTCTAGATGCTTATTAGTTTTCTAAGAGTGAAAAAATGATATGAATTTGGATGGAAGGAGAGTTGGGAGGTCATGGAGGAGATGGGGGAAAGAAATCTCTAATTAGTACATATTATATGAAAAAATCTATTTTTAATAAGAAAAAATAAAAAGGCTTGAAAATATCTTTAAAAATCATTTTTTAAAGCCTCTGTTTCTCCACTTATTGGCAAAGTGCCCTTTAAACCTTTACACTAATATTTATCAAATACATTTTTTTAACTCATAGTGACTATATAAACTATTATTTCACCTATATGTCCTAGGATTTACCTTTAGAATCATTCATTCTGCAATTGCTAATAGGGTCCTGCATATTTCATCTGTCAAGCAAATTATCTAATGAGTTACACTGAGATTGGAGTTGCTTCCTATAAAGTTATGTCTCTCTTCTTTTACAAAACCACTTAACTTTACAAAACTCATTAACTTCTTGGCAAGAGTTAGTCACTGTCCTCACTTTAGCAACTTGGTCTGAGATAAGGTATCTCCATCATCTGCTGGAAATTTAACCTCAGTGTACAGATATCTATCAAACGTCTCCCTTGCTTTCCAGTTAGTGGAGCTAAGGAGGAAACATCTTCCAAGCTGGATTCTCTATCTCTCTCAGGAATTAGGGGCAGGGATACAGAGTCAGTTTGTTGTGTAGAACTGGACAGTTACCAAGAGCTGGATTTCAAGTCAGTGCCAAGGATAACAAAAGACAAATCTAATGAGCCATTCTAAGGAAGAGGTAGTAGTAGCAAGACAGCCATGCAGAGCGAAGCCGTGGGAGATGTGCCTAGTGGGACAAAGAGGTCAAATGGCTACATGCTCACTTTTGGACCACCTGAAACCGGAGTACACAGCTATTATTCTCTTTCCTTGAGATTCCCTAACATCATCTCAGTAAGCTTCCTAATTTGCAAAGTGAACGTGGGTGTGTTTTTTGCTTGGATCATTCTCTGTACCATATTGAGAATTTGAAAACAAATAAACTTCCATATGGGAAAAAATGTGAGTCACTGAAGACAACGAAAAATATGCAGATCATTGCTTCCTCTACTCCCATCTTGGCATTTGATATTTCTTATAAGTAATAGGGTCCAAACACTATGGGAGGCAAACACAAGAGACAGAAGTTTGTCTTTGATGTTCTATTTATTTTTTAAACATATATTTTAAGTTTATTATATGAGAAGTTTATACATGTATACAATGTTTTGATAAATCTATTCCCAACCCCAACCTCCAAGTCCCACAGACCATCTTTCTCACATGTCCTCAACTTCATTTATTTCTTTATAACCTCTGAGTCTACTCATTGCTTCTGGCATGTGCATGGATGTGGGGTCATCCATCATTTTCTGGATATGACAAGCTCTGTCCCACATATGAACTTCCTGGTCCTTTAATCTCTCATTCACTGTATAGAGCTGATATGCTTTTGTTTCTTCAACCTGGGGAACTTATATTCCTATCTTTCTTCCTCTTATCATAGGGTATTTCAGAAAAACATCTGCTGAACTTACTTACCTAAAGAAAATACAAAACTACATAAAATGTAATGCTCTATGACCATATTTGGAAAATTCCTACTTCAACACAAAGTATTGACACAATAGGAATCTTGAATTCATAATTTCAGGTGGTACAAGGGTATATATTTAGGGCCCTAGGTCATGGGAACACGTTTGAAATCTCTGTACAGAGTTGGATTCTCTGTTCTTTATGTGTTAAGAGTTTCTCTGACTGGAGGCATGTCTATGACAGTGTGTGGAATGTGCATAATTGAGAAGAGACCACCCTGACTGTTTGGATTAATGTCTGTATCTAGTTTAGAAAGTGTGGTGCTGGAGAGTTCAGTTATTATGAGGTCACCTTTAGTGTGGGGTACTGCATACATTTCAAGGGTAAAGGGCAAACTATTTGTCTTCTTTTCTCTATGCTGTGTCAGATTCATTGAAATGCAATATTTTCTTTTAAGTGGACACATCTTCAAAATGAGCCAGCTAGTTGACAGATAGCTTGCATATGCTTGAGTGTAAATACATTCATGGCATACGACTATTCAAAGTGCTAGAATTGTTTTCTCAAAATTTAATTTTGCATAGTTCTGGTAATTAACTCACTGTCAAACTCTACATAAATTTGAATTGCTTCAGTCTGTAGTTTCCGAGCTTTTAAAAAGCTTGAATGGAGATCAAACAAAAACTTTCAACCTCATGAATGCAAATGACAGTGTAAAACCAACTCCAAGTTTTTCCATCATGTAATCAATAAAACCTTATAAATTTGTAAACAGACCTGTCAAACCTCTGAATTTATATATTTATAGACTCAAGGTAGACTGAAAGATCACAGAAAAAGAGGTAAACCTTGTAGTGTTCTTTTGCTGTTAAACTCATCTAGATACAAGTTGAATTTGGTGTGCTACCATTTATTTATTTTAAAGCATTATATCACAATTTCCTGTAACTGAAGTATGACAGCCAAAGAGTTCTTTCTACTCAAGTACTTACTGCAGAGTAGGACAACAGTTAAAGATGACAATGTAGTGACTGTAATTAAAGATGCGAGATTTACATCAAGCCTAGATGCTTGCCTCTGTCATACATTCTGGTTCCAAACCTCATTTGGAACCATAGGATAGAGTGTCAGGCCCTAGTATTATCAAGGGAGTGGCAATAATAAAGGATCAAGAAATACAGATTTTAATCCTAAATCAGGAATATTGTATTTGTCCCTGATATCACTCTTTTAGTCTTACTTAGGGTTTCTATTGCTGAGGAGAGACACTACAACCACAGCAACTCTCATAAAGAAACACATTAATTGAGGCCGGTTTTAGAGGTTTAATTTATTATCATCATGGTAGAGAATATGGCAGCAGGCAGGCAGACATGGTGCTAGAGAAGAAACTGAGAGTTCTACATCTTGATCCACAGGCATCAGAAGAACAGGCTGTCACATTGGGCATATATGAGACTTCAAAGCCCACCTCCATAGTGATACACTTCCTCCAACAAGGCCACACTGTTGTAACATACATCTCCTAATAGTGCCATTCACTATTGGCCAGGCATTCAAACATGTGAGTCTATGATGACCATGCCTTTTTAAACCATCATAACTGCTATTACATTGTTTTCTACAGTGAAGTCATTAATCTACTTATTTATATAATGATAATCTACAGTCATATGCCAGGAGGCTCTGCAATGAAGAATCTCAGAGATGTAATACTCTAAGAAGCAATTGTTGTGATGATGGTTTTAGGACAGTACAGGGTATGGAAACTGAAGATAGGAAAGGGCAGTGACTGAAAGAACACATAATGCTACAGTTAAACATCCAATAATAATCAGGAAGGAACTAAACCTGGAAGACACTTTGAGCAAAGAAAGCATAACAATAAGAAACAAAAATGTTTTAGTGAAACAGAACAAGTGTTTAGAGTATATGGATTTATTCCTTGTTAAAGAAAATAAAGTTTGATTGAGGAAGACTCCTGAAAAATATCCAATGGGAATAGATGGCCCAGAACAATCCAATGTTTCAGAGAACCTCTGCTACAGTTTCCTCTGAGTTCTACATCTAGAACAGCTTCAAGGCTTCTGGATGAGATGATCCAGCCTCACAGAATACTCCAGTCAGGGCTTGTTCATAATCCTAAATTTTCTCAGGATCTCCTAAAGATTACCAGTGCCTCCAATTAGCAGGAAGTAGTTTAGAGAACTATGTCCACATGCCTCTCAAATAGATTATGAATGTTTGTCTTTATTTAGAGTGTTGGTTACAAGTTGTTATAGATAATGGTCAGAAAAAGGCTAAACAAAGTATATTAGATTCAGGGTTCTTATTTTGAAAAGAAAAAAGGGAAGTGCTGTGGGATAATGCTCTTATACACCATGAAGATTTGTAGCTTGTATTGATTTAATAAAATGCTGATTGGCTAGTAGCCAGGCAGAAAGTATAGGCAGGGTAACCAAACTAGGAGAACTCTGAGAAGATGGAAGTCAGAGGTACAATCACCAGCCAGACACAGAGGAAACACGATGAGAATGCTAGATTGAGAAAATGTGCCAAGCTACATGGCTAAGCATTGCTAAGAATTATGGATTAATTTAAGCATAAGAGCTAGTTAGTACTATGCTTGAGCTACTGGCCTAGTGTTTACTATAATATTAAGACTCTGAGTCAATTATTTGGTAATTAGCTGCCTGGTATTTGAGAGTTTCTCATAGAAAAGAAACTTTTGACTACTAGAGAGTGTCTTAGTTAGGGTTTCTATTTCTAAGATGAGACACCATGACCAAAAAGCAAGTTGGGGAGGAAAAGGCTTATTTGATTGACTTGAACCAAACCATGGAGTAAGATGGGTGAGTGAACATGAGTTGGAAGCAGGAGGTTGACCTTGGAGGGCCTTAAGAACCTTTCTCCAAGTATCTTCCATAAATTATGGAAAGATCAGTCTTTGCTTTGCCTTTTGAGCTCTCAAGTACACCTCAGGATTACTACAGAATAATGCTTAGTAAACGTAGTCTGGTGTAGTCTATTCCTGAGGTTCAGACCACCCACAGCCACTTAATCCCAAATACAAACACAAAGGCTTATATTAATTGTAAACTGATTGGTCTATGTCTCAGGCTTATTACTGGCTAATTCTTATACTTTAATCCATTTCTATTTATATTTAGCCACATACTTTTTCTCATTGCAGCATCCTTATCTTGGTTCCTCTGCATGTGGTGGTGTCTATTTCTCTGCTTTTCTGCTTCCCAGAATTCTCCTATTCTGGTTGCCCTGCCTCTACGTCCTGTCTAGCTACTTGACCAATCAGCATTTTATTAAATCAACATTTACAATGACAAATATTTATAGTGTACAGAAGCACAATCCCACAGCAGTGTAATTATTCATTTCTATCTCTTTTATTTTATTCCGTTGTTTTTGGAGAGAGGGAGAGAAAGAGCAAAGAAGAGACGGTGAGAAATTTTATAACGTGTAATGATGTAAATTCAGTGAAATCTTGGGCATATAAAATAAAGTCAGGGGTAATTTTATTATTGTTCTATGTCTTACAAAATAAAAATAAATGTGAATAAAACAAACATACTTTAAAAAGTATCAGACTTCACTTGATAGAGTGGGATATAGTTGCTAAACCCTGGTAAGTGATAGGATTTGAAATAACTTATTTATATCTAGGTATTATACACAAAAGTAGGGTTTCAACTGAAGTCCTTAGGATTTCAGTCTCCAGTAGTCTATAGTACCCTGAACATCTCACGCTAGGCACCCAAATAAACACTAAACAACCTCTGCAAAAAGATTCCAGGGATGCATTATTTGGGCTTTTGATTACTAGACAGTTTTAAGAAATGTTGGACCCTAGAATTTTTCTACCAATAGACCTTATAATTACTTTAATACATCCAGACACTGTGATTTGGAGTTATGGAGGAAAAAGCATCTCAGTAAGTCACATCAAGATTGTTTGAACATCCTCTTGATTGAAGCCGCTTTGAGTGGAGTAGAGAAGGAATCCGGTCTTTTCCTCTTGTCGATTTTGGAATCTTCTGTTTTCTGTGGTTAGATGTGTCCCTGGTATGTTCTCCCCCCCCAGGGAGGTTGAATAGCTGTATTCAGGCTGCCAGAACTTTATTCTTGGGACTATAAAGTGGAATCTTGTAATGTACAGTTTGCTGCTAGACTCAAAGAAATATATCTAGTGTCCACTCCAGACATGAGCTAGAAACTAAATAGAGAAAGTTCATTAACACTGGAAAAATAATCATAGCCTAATAAGACTTATGTTAGGAGACAATGTGTTGATCTAATCATTTTTGTAGTTTTGGCTGTTCATCATTTATTTAATTTTGCTAGAGAAAAGACAAAATAGGCTCTAATCTCTCTGCATATGACTCAATTTCTCATTTTGATAACTTCTTCAACTAAAATGTTTGGAGGAAAGATGCTGAATAAAAATAAAACCTGACTTTTTAAAAACCTGCCAGTTAAAAATTTGCTTTCTCCTCACTGTCTTATTCCCCAGTATGTTAGCTAAAGACTGATTTCTTCCAATTGCCTACCTCTAAGCTTTCCTATTTTTCCAGAAGTCATTCTCTCTTCTTCTCCATTTTCTCCCTGTTAGACATTCTCAACATCCATTAGCAAAGTTTCAGGCCCTCCACAGCAGCCCAGTCTACATATACACTGATCGCTTGGAGGACAGAGGGCCAGTGCAGCCTTCAGCCTTTTTCAGGAGTACAGCCTTGGTTTCTTCACCAGTATTCAATTTGAATCCTTACTGTGCAAGCCCAGCATGTGCACAGTTGGACGGGCCTCACCCACCAAACTATCTAGCACATCTCCTCACTTCCCCCTCTGAAAGTACAGATCTGACTATAAAGAGCCAAACCTAGCCAGCTCCCTCTTGCTATCTTTTTCTAATTTTCCTTGCTTTTAAATGTCACCTAGCACCCATCTAAGACTGCTGGCATTTCTTTCCCTGACATTATCATCTGATATAACTAAGCCAGTAACCTCATTTTCTCAAGTTTCAGGAAATTTCATTTGTATAGTAATTAAAATATATCATCAGTTTTATAAAAATTGCTTTTAAAGAAGTATATCTATACCATCTTGTCATCTTCTTGCAAATTAAAGCTAAAGAATCTGAGGTGGAGGGATGGCTCAGTGGTTAAGAGCACTGATTGCTCTTCCAGAGAACTGGGGTTTGATTCCCAGCATTCACATGGCAGCTAACAACTGTCTGTAATTCCAAGATCAGACATCCTTACACATAATACACATATACATGCAGGCAAAACACCAATTCACATAAGAAAAAAGTATCTTCTAGAAGCTACAACAACTTTTTTATTGGGTGAACATTCCTGTCCTCAATTCAGGTGATGGCATCCTTCAGATCATGATGGCTCCTTCTGCTTAGATACTCTGCACTGCTGTGACCTTTACCCATCTCTCCTTTAAGACCTGGGTTCATCTAAAAGATCCTTCATGCACTATAGTAGTAATATGCAGGTACCATATTCTGTGCTGTGGTTTATTTTGTTGTTTTTCTTTTAGATCAAAGGCAGATAAAACCACCTTTACAAAATCTACTGTCAAGGAGCACTTACCAGCATTTCATAATTATGTTTTCATAACAGATAAAGCAATTACAGTCTGAAGTACATCCCAAAGTAACCAGAGAGGAACACAGCAATTTTACATTAAAGTAGGATGAGGGATTTTGCTTGACATATGGCTTCTAATCATATACCTCATAAGATCAGCTCCTGTTTCAGAGGGCTCCTGCTCAGTGGGTGGGGTTACATTGGCATTTCTTTTAGAATCTTTCTATAAACAACTCACCACTCACCATAGCATTTTTAAAAGAGTCATGAGACATAATGGCATTGGATATGGTACACATACAAACACTGCTTCCTCTGAAATATGGTATGAGTTTTAGGCTTATAAAAAAATCATATGATTTCAAAAATATGGTCCCTATAACAACATATAAAAGCTATAACCCAACAACCTGAATCCAAACACTTGTGTTTTCTTTTTCTTATGGAATGATGTTCATTTTTCTATGTTATTAGGATGCTCACTGTCAGCACTAAATTTATATGAGACTTAGAAAAATGATTGTGAGTTGGAAATGTCATTTAAAAGGATCGTTTAGTACTTAACAGTAACAGAAACCTTTTAAAGCTAGTTCAAGTAATTTCTGAGTTTCAATAACAATTCCAAATGATACTAAAATTACAGAGCAGAAAACATCAGAAACTCAACATCATGCTGCCTATCAGGTACACAATTTTGGTTTCACAGAACTGAACAGGTTAAAAGCTAATGATTAGAAGAAATTATCCCAAACAAGTAGAAAATATTAGAGACCCATAAAGACAATTATCAATTGGGTACAGATAGACTTATCCACCAATATGTTTTTAGTACAAAGAGGAGATTTTTAAAATAATAAAATTGTCAAACATAAGACAAAAATTGATAGTGTTGTTGCTTTTATTATTTTAAACTCTTTACTCTTTTGGCTCTTGGGGCAGGATGCCACCTAACTCTCAAATAATTATACATGGAGGCTTATCCTTTCTCATGAATGCCCAGCCTTAGCTGGTCTGTTTCTAGCTAGATTTTCTTAAATTATCCCATCTGCCTGTTGCTTCCATCCCTCTTCATTCTATATATGTTGTTTTTTATTTTATTTTATTTTAACTTCCTACTCAGTTCCAGGCTGTGTAGCTGGGTTGCTGGCCCTGGTGTCCTCTCTCCTTTTCTCGTTCCTTGATTTCCTCTGGCCAGATTTCTCCTCTTCTTTATTCTTTCTGCATGACAGCTTTGCCTATTCTTTCTCTGGCCTTGCTATTGGCCACTCAGCTTAGACCCATTAGGTGTTTTAGACAGGCAATGTAACACAGCTTCACAGAATTCAACAAATGCAACATAATGAATGCAGCATAGCTTTCCATCATTAAACAAATATTCCATTGCATAAGCAAATGTAACATCTTTAACTAATATTCTACAACACAATGGAATTAAAAAACAAGCATAATATTCAATAAAACAAATTGAGTTTCAATGTCTCATCTCAATAGTATAAAACAATCAATAAAATGTAGTATAGTTTAACAAGATTATAAACCAACCTTGTCCAACCAATGTCTACAGAACAATAGCAGAATATGAATTGTTTCTAAGTATATATGGAAATTTCTACAAGACAGCCCACACACTAAGACAAAATGAAGATCCAGTCAATTTAAAATGGTTGAAATCATAGAGAATGGCTTAATCAGCCAAGTGGCTACCCACAGTGCTCTCTGGAAGGTACCTTAGACCCATAGCATAATTACTGATCTTGTGAAGGGGCTAACTTGAATTAGCTGCAACTTCTCAGAAGACTTACTTTTCAGTCTTTAACTCAGAAGTTCATGGATGAAGGGGAACAGAACCCCTGAATGGGTCTTATCTGGAGCTCAGCTATACTGTAGCAGCTAGACAATGTTCCTCAACATCTGCCTTCAAAGTCCTAAAATTCTGTCATCGTGTGGGCAGGAACTCAGCTCTAAATTTTATATAGAAAGAGCACCTGGATCCTAGTCTTTCAATGACTTGAAGACTATCAGAAGGGGCTGTTTCTGGGCATAGGGAGCATCAGGCAAAATGTCCCTTTCCACCAGGAAGTATCAAATCATTCAGCTAAGATGATGCCTGTGCGGACCCTGTACCTATGACTCCAGTGTCAGTGGATATGAACTCCTGAGAGCAAGTCACCAGCACCTCCCCAAGGTAGAGGAAGGAGAAAAACAGTGTTCTCCATTCCTACTCCTTTGTGTTATCCCCAACACAAATTAGGAAATCACTAGACTGATGACAATAAATGAGGTTGATTTAGGTTAGACTTTGAAAGATTTCTGTAATGTGTGACCATGTATGACCATCCAGAAGAACATGCAGTGTTTCTAGACTTGCAACTCCAACACTCAGAAGGCTGTAGTTAAGTTTTTGTTTGTTTGTTCGTTTAGTAGTAAATAAGAAAAATAGATGTCTCTTACAACAGTAAGGACAAGGTCCTTGGGGTGAAGGTGTTAAACAGGCTTAAGAGAACATCCAGCATTTCAGACATAAACAGTCTAAGCAGTGCTGAGCACAATCTGGTTACAGTTGAGGTTTCACCACTGAGGAGAACCAAGTATCAGAGCTCTATAAAATCCATAAACTAAAATTTGAGAATAGAGAGGCAGAAAAAAGAAGCAGAGCGCTTCATTCCACTTTATTCCTAGCAGCAGGCCTCACTCTTCTAAGCTCAAACAAAAACACTGTTTACTTCTGGCTCATCCACATCCTTGCCTGGCCCAAATTATAACACTGTGTATCTTTAAAGTAAGAATAGCAAGGGTAGAAATTCATTAGATAAACACCACCTCTATAGATTACTGCACCCTGCATCAAAGTCTGATTAGAAAGGTTTTGCCACCAAAGCCTACCTAGGAGACCAGAGGCCACCTCCAATAGACACATGAGCTAATGGACACATGAGCCACCAGAACAATTAAAGATCCAGCAACAATCAGGTTACCCAACTTGGGTACGCTATTAAAAGAAAGGAAGAAATAATCACAAGGGCTGAAAATGATGTGTCCTGTGATTTGTATGAGCTCATATCCATGTTTCTAGAGTGATTACTTCCTCAAGAGCTCTTCATAGAGTTTCTAATGCTCCCCTCCCCTTTTTATTTTGATCCTGATGTAGGAATGGGATGTTAAAACAAACAAACAAAAATATTTTAAACAGAGATTAGAGTTAAAAACAAAATTAAATTTTGAACAATATTAATGCAAAATTTGCTCTTATTATACAAAAAACCCATTTTGTGTTGCTTTAGACGGAAAATAATGCCAGTGGTGATGTATCATTAATCTTAGATAAAAGTTTTGAAACTGATTTATTGGGTAAATTATGTTAAACTGGAGTGTTATACCTTAAAATATGTACATTGATTCTTAACAAATTCATGTGGATGCCTTAACTCTCGAGGTGATGGTAATGGGAAAGGGCCCTTGGGAAGTGGGTCAGACCATTAAGTAGAAAGATTCACACATGATGCTAGTGCCCTTAGAAATAAAGAGTCAGAGATTTCCCTGCCACCTTCCATTACTTATAGCTATAGTGAGACACTGCCATGTATGAACAAGAATGTGGTCATTGACTAAGCCCTGAGTCTTTTAGAGCCTTAGTCTTGTATTTTCTAATAATTCAGACCATTAGGAATATATTTTTGTGTCTTATAAATAAGCTAACAATGATATTTTGTTATAATAATTCAAATGTAGTAAGATGATAGTCATTCTGTATGATTATAATTTCTTTGATCTATCTGATACTGCCTATTAAAAAAAGAAAACATAAGCCAATAGTAAAAACATAAATATACCAAAGATTTCAATAAATATTTCCCAAGGGAAGATAAGCAGTTGTATAACAAATATGAAATATGAAAAGTCTAATATCATTAGCTATTAGAGAGATCAAAACTATAAATGAGATACAATTCTATATTGGGAGAAAATCATGGGTGACTGAGAAAAAAAGATTATTTATTGAAGGGTTCAAAGGAAAATACTCATTGATACAAAAGGGTGAATACAATTGTGATGCTTCTGGAAGGCTGGACTGAACCCGCACGGCTTCACACTGTAGGTTAGGTCTTCTGAATCCAAGGGCATGAGGGAGGGAGTCATGCAGGTGTCTCAGATCTTAAGCTGGCTCCAAGGCCACAGCATAGGAGCTGTATCCTAAGGTCAAGGTGGGAGAATGCATGTTCCCCCACTACAATTTTAAACCCATCATAATGGCTGAAATATAAAAAACCAAACCAAATCAATCAAACAAACATAAAAAACAGGTAATAGAAGATATCAGAGGACAGTGAGAAATGGGAGCACTCATATATTACTGACGGGAATATAAACTATGCAGCCATTTCAGAAATGGTTTCACACTTTTTCAAAGGTTGGAATTATCATAGGACCTAGGTATTGTATTGAAGGGTTACACCTTTGTTAAAGGTAGCAAGACAAGTTTTATGTAAGCTTTTGTGGTAACAAAGGGAGCTTGTGGTGTAAAAACAAACTAAGCTCCAACTACAGGAATGGTAGCTCTGAACTATAAAGTATATACTGTAAACTAATGTCTTAGGATATTTAATGCTGTGAAGAGACACCATGACCACGACAACTCTTATATAAAGAAAACATTTAACTAACACGGCAAGCTTACAATTTCAGAGCTTCAGTCCATTATCATCATGCATCATGGCAGGGAGCATGGCAGCATGCAGGTAGACTTGGTGCTGGAGTAGTGTCTGAGAGTCCTACATCTTGTAGGCAACAGGAAACATGCTGATTCACTGGGCAATATTTTGAACATAGGAAACCTCAAAGCCTGTTCCCACAGCGACACACTTTTTTTCAACAAGGCCATACCTATTCCAACAAAGTCATGTCTCTTAATATTGCTACCCTCTATGAGCTTATGGGGGTCAATTACATTCAAACTACCACAGCTAACTATAAACTTAATTAAGGGATCAATGAATCTAACTGTGAACCAAAATGAACTTGTTTTGACATCATAAGTTGGGGTTTTTGTAAAGTTGTTTACCAGGATTCTTACAATGGTAGACAGGGGCTTAGAGGATGAGGGAATTACATAGCTCTGGAGAATACAGGAGAGGCTTACCACTACACTCAGCACACTAAGGTGGATTAGTAGCCAATGGCAGGGTAAGAGGACAAGAGAGCTCTGGGGAATCTGAGAAAAGCTGAATTCAGGAGAGTGTGCTGATTGGTGATTAATATTCTCTGCAGAAATTAGTGTCACCTGGGAAGAGGGAACCACAATTGAGAAATTTATTTTATTAGATTGGCCTGTGGGCATGTCTGTGAGGCATTATCTGGAATGATGATGGATATGGAAAGGTCCAGCCCAATGTGGGTGGCCCTGGGTTGTATAAAAAAGTAGATTGAGAAAGTCATGAAAAAAAAAAAAGCTTGTTAGAAGGGTTCATCCATGGTCTGTCTTCAGTTCCTGCCTCCAGGTTCCTGCCTTGAACCCTTGCCCTAGCTTCTTTTCATAATGAACTATGAGCTATAGTTAAACCGCTTCCTCCCCAAGTTGCTTTTGGTCACTGTTGTATAATATTATTTTAAGGTGTGTTACTTTTGTTTATGTTGCATTTGTTTAACTCTGTGAAGCTGTGTTACTGTGACTGTCTAAAATATCTGATGGTCTAATAAATAGCTGTACAGCCAATAGCAAGGCAGGAGAAAGAAGAAGCAGGGCTGGTAGGCAGAGAAAATACATAGTAGGAGAAATCTGGGAAGAAAAAAAAGGGAGCAAGGAGGACTCGGGGAGCCAGCCACTCAGCTACACAAACAGCAATGGAGTCAGAAAGAGATATGGAAATAGAAAAAGGTAAAAGCCCTAGGCAAAATGTAGATGGGATAATTTAAGAAAAGCTGGCAAGAAACAAGGCAAGCACAGGCCAGGCATTTATAAGTAAGAATAAGTCTCTGTGTATGATTTAATTGGGAGCTGGGTGGCAGGTTTCCCAAAAGAGCAAAAACAACCAACAACAGGTCACGGTATTTATCATGGCAACAAGAAGCAAACTAGGAGAGAAAAAGAGACTTTGGTAATTTCTGCTCAAGACAAATAAAACTATTTTTTTTTTTAAAAAAAGTCTGAAGACAAGCTCATAATATATTATTAAAAATAGCCAACTGATAACTTCAATAAAGAAATAAGTAAATAAATACTGACATACAACAGTTTAAACAATAAATATTAAAGAAGAATAAAGTTATAATATAGATGGATTTTGAAAACATTATGCTTAGTGTCTTAGTAGGTATTCTATTGCTGTGAAGAGACACCACAACCATAACAACTCTTAAAAAGGAAAGCACTTAGAGTGTCAGAGTTTAGTTCCATGACAGAAAGCATGATGGCATGCAGGTAGACATGATGTTGTAGAAGTAGCTAAGAGTTCTACATCTAGATCCTTAGGCTGCAGGAAGAGAAAGCTACTGGACCTGGCTTGACCTTTTTAAACCTCAGAGCCCACCCCAGTGACACACTTCCTCCAGCAAGGCAAGACCTACTCCAACAGAGCCATACCTCCTAACCCCTCTCAACTAGCACCATTCCCTATTGATTAAACATTCAATTATATGAGCCTATGGGAGCCATTCAATTCAAACCACCACACTTAGTGGAAGAAGCCAGGCACAAACCACCACACACTTTATGATTATGTATATGTAAGATGTCATAATAGGTAAATTCACAGATATAGAAAGTATATTAATTTATATTGAACCTGGGGTTAGAGAAAGTGCAGTTATGTGGGTCAACTGCTAATGATATAAAAAGATACAAAAAGCCTGAAATTCATTGTTAGGAGTGTGTTTCAATTCTGTGATTATAATAAAAATATCAAAATATTGTACTTTAATGCACCAATTGCATAATATAATAATGATATTTTGAAAATCGCTCCTCCTTTTTTTAATTTTTAAAGAAAGTTTTAATGTGATAGGTGCCCAGTGACTAGAGTTGAAATCCCGGGATCTATCTGGTAGAAAGAGAGAATTGATTCATGTTGGGATCTATCTGGTAGAAAGAGAGAATTGATTCATGTTAATTGTCCTCTGACCTTTGTACAATGAGCAAGCAGACAAATAAAATATGACAAAAGTTGTTTTTAAATCCCTAAGAAAACTGCCTACTGAAGCAGGCTTTACACTCTCATTTTTGGGTACCTTTTTCTTTATTTCACATATATTGTTAGAATTTCTTAATCTCATGAGTAACATGGTAGAGTGGAAATGAAGAGAAACCAGATTTGGATAACAGATTTATGCTTTTGTGATTCTTAATGAGAATTCCCATGTTGAATTGTGACATAAGGTAACTTCCTTTTCTGATAGATTACTCAGCCACAATGCAATATGTATTAAATAGGGAGCCTTGGAGATGTGTTATACACTCTGATTTTTAAAAAAATTAGACATGAAAAGTTGAAGATCTTGTAAGATGCAGTAATTTACACAAGGCCCCACAATAACTACATGGCTTCCCACCCTTTTTCCTTCCTAGGTTGGAAATTCTTTATTTCAGATTACTTGCATTCAATTCATTATGTATTTGTGCTTGGATTCACCCAAATCCAAAATATCCATGTCTAAAACTAAACTTCATTTTTTTTTAATCTTCTAATGTGAAATTTCTTATTGCTGGAGATAGTTTGTTTATAACCAATTTTACAGGGGTAACATAATCCTAATCTCTAATATGTGATATTAGGAGTCTAGATTTGTGTGAACTAATTTTTCCCAAATGGGATGAAAGTCTTCCTGGAAGGAACTGTTAGTTGTTTTGCACGTGGCACGTGATTGGAATCTCAACACCAGGAGTTACCACACTAGAGTTTATTAAAGTGGGGAGCAGAGATAGGGGCAGAAGGGAGCAGAGAGAGGAGAGGGGGAAGGGTCGGGCTTGTGTGAGCCCTTTCATTAAAAGGGTGGGTGGCCCATGTGTGCATTGCCACACCCAGGGGGATGATTGACACTGTTGCATTCCAGGTGAATACAAGCTTTGGAAATCCTTACATTCTACCTTTTTTGATATATATAAAAACTGGATTTATAGTTGGGAATGGGTCATGGTGGTGGTTTTGGTTACTTCCTGCTGACACAAGGATGGAGAGGTCTTTAGCTCATCTTGCTGGCAGAATGAAGGATTTGGATCATAGGGCTGTGAAATTTGTTTCCTGGAGCTCGGGGGGGGGGGGGGGGGGGGGGGGGGGGGGGGGGATATGGGTTAGTGATGGAGCTTTGGGAATGACTAAGGGGAAAGGAGTTTGGAAGTAAACTTTGAGTTAGCTGGGTGTGTGAATGGTTCTTTTCTTCTGCTAAGGGATTCTATTGTCTGCAGTGATAGAGCTTTGGGGGTGACAGGCTAAGGGAAAGGAGGGAAGAAAGAAACTTGAGAGTAAACCTTGAGTTAGCTGTGCTGTGTGAATGGTTCCTTTTTTCTGCTAAGGGATTCTAGTGTCTGCTGCCTGCATGTTAACTGTCTGCAGATCTTTGCTAGGTCTGGTAAAGGGAAAGGATTAAAGTGTCCTGTATTTTGCCTACCTGGACTCCTGCAGGGGAGTGGGGAATGGTCTTTGTTTTACCTGCAATGCATCCTCAGGGAGTGGCTGCTTTAACTGCAGAGCTGAATGACCTTTTGTTAACCTTGGATTCCAAGCAGACTACCTAGGGCCCTTTGTTTACCACCTTGGCTTCTGCTCTGGCCAGCTGCAAAGGAAGCTTAGAGCTGTTTTTTTAAGATTTTGGGTCTCATCTGGCTATTTTGAGGAGGGGGGATAAAAGGTTTAAGATTAGACAAATGAATCTAATGTGGGAAGCCTTCGAGTTTAGCGGCTGTAGGAGTTGTCAGAATTACTCTATATGGTCCCATCTACATTGGAGTGAGGGGAGAAGGCAGGCGATGGAGGGGAGGAGGAAGCAGATTGTCAGGAAGGTAGAACTTACAGGCTGATTGGATAGTAAAAGGAACAGAGAACAGTTGGAGCAGCTGGCGATGCTGGGTTTAGGCAAATGTGATCACTAAATGAAATGAAAGCTCCCACTTTTGCTAAGAAATCTGTTTTCATTAAAGCTGTTGGACAACTTGGCATAACTAAAAATGACTGAGTAATAGGAATTTCTCTAAAAATGTAATTAAGTGGCAGTGTCTGATAAAGTCGCATGGATTTGCCTCCTACCCCGACAATTGTAAGGCCTAAAAGAAAGGGTGGATCCCAATACTCCTGCAGAACTGAGAGCGCAGTTCCAGTGTTCACTAGGAAAGAAATGGTCCGGCCAGAAACTTTAATATCCACCCGAGGCTCTCTCTGCGTTATAACGTTTGCCGGACCGAGCAGGCCTGGGCACCATCATTCATCCTCAGCCAGTCCCAGTGAAGAACCCTGGGTTCTAAGGCTTGACCCAGGCATTCAGTTCAGGTATTCTGCAGAGCACCCTCCATGAGAACAAGGAACTAAAGTCTGTCCCAGGAAACAGAGTGACCCAGCCCCGATAGGACATAATGGTCTGGTCGAAACTGTGATTAAAATACCAGAAGTTCCAAGCAGAATAGCGGTGACCAACACCCGGTTGTAAAAGCCCCCTAGCCAGCTGGTCTTAAGGTAACCCCATGACTACTGTGAGCAACCTTACGATTATAGTGTGACCTTTAAAGTGACCAATCATGTGTTGTCCCAGTTGCTATGGTGATTTTATGGTCTTAGCCTTTAAAAGAGATATGAGATTGCCCCTCCCTTGCTACTCCCTTGCTCCCGAGGCAGGGAGAAAGCCTGTCTGCAGACATAATAAACCTCATGCTTTTTATATCAAAGGCCTGGAGTCTGGGTTCTTGGGGCCCCCCTTCCTGAGGATAGTACTCTGATTCTGGGATCTATCACCAGTACATTATACACCTCATCCAAGCTTCCTGTGTCCCCACCCTTTGATGTAGGGTTGGGCCCATGTTTGCATCACCACACCCAGGGGGACAATTGACACTGTTGCATTCCAGGTGAATGCAAGCTTTGGAAATCCTTACAAGAACCCCAGAGACTTTCAATGTCCTCCACTACCCAAGGACACAATAAAGGGCCTTCACCAGAGCCTGACCTGAATTATTGATTATTAATTTCAGTCTTTAGAAATGTAGAAGACAAATTCCTATTATTTATAAGATATTTAGCTTATATTTTTCATATCA
This sequence comes from Sigmodon hispidus, assembly GCA_004025045.1. Classification (NCBI taxonomy): domain Eukaryota; kingdom Metazoa; phylum Chordata; class Mammalia; order Rodentia; family Cricetidae; genus Sigmodon; species Sigmodon hispidus. Next base: position 286,777 of record PVIH01000387.1, read on the forward strand.
GCTCAAATATATTAAGACAACAATTTTGTCAATAAAACAATATATAGCTCAACACTCCAATTGTTTTATTTAAAAATCATTGATGAGACCTTTTTACTTGTCATTTTCAGTGCCATATAGTATTCTCTGCAGAAGACCATGAAAATAAGTGAGAGAAAAATCAGGGATGAGATGAGTGGACAATTTCTCTACTCTTATTTAATAAATATTGTGCTTGAAGTCTCAACTAGAATAATAAAACAAGAAAGATAAAATAAGGGATATGATAAGAAGAAAACTTCTGTATATGACATGATGGCAAAGAAATTAGGAAAATAATCTAATTTATAGTAGCTTCAAAATAAACTTTGTAATAAATCTAACCAAGAAAGGCATCTAAAATGAAAATTTGAAATATTGAAGATACTAGGATATGGGAAAGCTACAGTATGCTCATGGATCAGCATAATTTAAATTGTCAAAAATGGCTGTAGCATCAAAATCAATCTATATGTTCAGTGCAATTCCAATCAAAATTCCAATGACATTATTTAAAAATAGTAAAAATAACCCTAAAAATCATATGGAAATAAAAAGAAAAGACCCCAAATATTCAAAACTACCAGAGTAAAACAGCAATGCTAGAGATATCATCACACATAAATCCAAGTTATTCTACAAAGCCATCGTGGTAAATACAGCATGGTACTGCATACAAAGCCATCGTGGTAAACACAGTATGGTACTGGAATTAAAGTGGCACAAAATTGATTGTAATGGCTATAGCCATGTGACTTTTAAACAACCATACAAAAATATGCATTGTAGAAAAATAGCAAACATAAAAGAATGAAACTATATATTTATCTCTCACCCTGCTGCCCCCCATCATAGTCCATCATTGAGGGGAGTCTAGGACAGAAGCATATCAGGAGGCTTGAGGCAGAAATCATAGAGGATTCTGGTTATTGGCTTGCTAAACTTGCTTTCTTATATAACCCAGGATCACCTCTTCAGGGAGTGGCACCACCCACCATAGACTGGGCTCTCCCACATCTGACATCAGTCAAGAAAATACTCATCCCCAGACTTGCCTACAGCCCAATTTGCTGGACATATTTTCCAAGTTGAAGTCCCTCTTCCTAGATAAGCCTGGCTTATGTTAAGCTGACAAAAATAAAAAGGTTATTTTACTCATAATAAGAATATAAGAATGGTAGAAATTTTAAATTTACTTTAAGATGTTCTTATGAAGTATTTCTCAAATTCACAAATATGCTTGTTTAACAACTTAGAATTAAAACAATATTGAAATGAGTGTAATCACAAAAACCAATACTGTAACCTACTCCCAAACATTTTTACCTTAGGAGTGTGTTAAGACATTTGAACAAGCTTATTAAGCTGAGGAATAGAAATTTGCAGTAGTTGATTTTCCACTGAACAGCTAAGTACCCGTTACAGAATTTTTTCCATTTTACAATTATTAACCAATAAAAGGCCTCTAAAAAGGTAACTCTATTGTAGGTGTAGTAGTGTCTAAAATCAGAAAAGGTGACTCTGGTTTGTGTAGTAAAAGTTTCCCCAAATTTATGAAGTCCTTGGATACTGAATGAGTATCAAGGGTACCTTCTTGTTTATTATTGCTTTTGTGCTGGTGGTTTTTGAAAGAAGTAAATGAAAGGGTACTATATAAGCTGATGGGGGAAAACTGCCACCACAGGGGAGGTCTGAATACAGCTTCCTCCCTGGCCAATGGGTCTGTATGCACACTAGGAAAGGTATAGTCACCTGACATGCCCCTCCTTAGCAAAATTTAGAGTAAAAATATGGAACTGAATCCTTACAATCTATGAGGTCAGTTCCAGTATGGTATGTTTGGTTCCAGGGCAAGTTCCTGGAAAACCACACTCAATTCTTTGAATATATTTTGTGTGTTCACTCAAGTGATGACAGAAAGAATGTCCCGTTTCATAACTATTTCCCTTAAAATTCAAGAGAAAATGTTGAAAATTGTTCCTACAATGTGTATACAACATAGAAAGTTAAAGATGGCCTTTTGGAAACATTTGATTTTTATCCATCTCCTGAATACAGGTGCTACAGCCATGCTTTGAAGACTTGAGTATATGTTCTTGGTGGCTGATTTGTCCTTGTTAACATGGGCAAGATTAAAGGGAAATCTCTACTTGCCCCCATAATGCCTCAACTCACATTACAATGTCTCCCTGGTGGTCTCCAAGCCAAGGGTTTATACTTAATGTAATCCCACTTTCAGCTCAGCTGCCAATGCCCAAACACAGACAACAGAGGATAATTGTGTCCCTGAATTTGCATAGAAGTGTAATCTTTCTGCCACACCTCCTTTAAAGCCGCACTGAGAAATGATGTTTGTGGAGAACCTCAAGGAACAGCTTCCCATCTAGGCACTCACAGCATTTCCTTCCATAAAGACCAGATTGATGTGGAATGTCTTTTTGTATGTGGTGAATATCATTGGTCAATAAAGGGACTGTTTTGGCCTGTGGCAGAGCATCTTAGAAGCAGGTTGGAAATCCAAGCATAGATACAGGGTAAGAAGGGCAGAGTGAGGAGAGGTGTGATTCAGCCACCCAAGAAGCAAGTATGATGGAGCACAGGTAAGCCACGAGCCGTGTGACAAGACAGATTAATAGAAATGGGTTGAGTTAAGATTAGAGAGCTAGTTATCAGTAAGCCTGCGCTATATAGGCCAAACAACATGTAATTAATTAAGCCTTTGTGTGATTATTTGGGGCTAAGCAACAGCTGAGCTTCAAGCTGGTTTGAGGGTTAGATGGGCCAGAAACTTCTTACAACACCAGGCAAGCTTGGAATTATGTGTCCCAGAAAACATACCAGATTCTGGACAGATTTGCCTACCACAGGAGACACTCTTACAAAGCTTTTGGAACCAAGTGAAAAAGTTGATCACATGACACAGACTTTGATCTGCACATATCAAATGAAGTTTTTTTGTTTGTTTGTTTGTTTGTTTGAGGGCTTGTTTGTTTTAATTTCAGTGTAGAATTAACTGTGCTCCCCTGTGTGATTTGTTCACTTTTGCTGGTGGACATCCTGAATTGCATAAATCAAATTCTCCTTTCTGAGAGTTGAGTAGAATCTTGCACAGAGCAGCCATGCTCCAGAAAGTACAAGAAGCTTCAGGTACCCCAAGTCATCTGCACTGATGTGACACTTATTTCTACAACCTCTCTTTTCCTGCTTTCTATTTATCACCAATTTTAAATAGTTCAAACACATATTCCCTTGCTATAGTTTTGATGAATCTATTATTTGCTTTAGATAATTTTGAGAACAAGGGTGAAGAACTGAATGAGACTCATATAAGTAGATATGGAGGAAAACAAATTAGTGACCTGCTCTTTTTCTAGCATGGAGGAAAGGAACCAGCTGGTTCTGGATTGAGAGTGAAAATCTTAGTGGGTAGGAATTTTTTTTTTTAAATAAAAAGGAACAAGAGTGCTATGATAATTACCAGAGAGAAATGATTTCTATCATACAATTATGTGGGCAATGACAGAGAGAAAGAGCAACACTCCATCCCCTTCCCAACCCTAAATTTTTCTGTTATTGCCCAGCTTGCAAGAGTGTCTGGTTGAATGGCCTGGGGCAACAGATTCCTGGCTGGTACAGGCTTTAAAAACCATAGCTGCAGTGTTCTAACAGTTAGATGCATATGGAGAAAAAGTATCACTGTATAGTTGTTTCAGACATACCCACATGGGATGGTAAGGGTCAATGTGACACAGTAAATATAACTTTTTGAGCTTAAGTAAATATGTATTCATTATTTTCCAGCTTCATTTTTACAAAGAAACGTTTTCCAAGTAACTTTACCTGCAAACTTTCTGAGCAAAAGTTATGTATGAATCAGTCGCTTTTGCCCATGTTTGTGTTTGTATTGAATATAGTTTCTGTGGGATGAGAATATGATCATAAGCTGTACTTCAACTGCCTGAGGAGGAGTGAATGAATAATTCCAAAAATGCACAAATGCTCCACTTGACTGAAGGCAAGAAGTCTCAGGAGAACAGACACAACCCCATCATGTGATGATAGGGAAAGTCTTGAGGAAGGTATTAGTGTTAAATCAGGTGGCCAGGGTGACAGTCCTATGGTTGGTTTGGATTCGATCAATAACTCTTCAGAAGAGGAAAGATGAGCAGACACACAGACATGCCTACCTCATCTCTTTCTGTGACATGCTCTGCATAGAGTTCTCCTGGTGAGAGGCCAGCACAGTGACTGAGTCAGGGTACTGTTAGGCCCCAGATATCCAGAACTGTGAGCTAAATAAACCTCATTTCCATTATAAAGTTAGCCCACCTCAAGTATTTTGTTACAGTAACAAAAAGCTAGCTAACCTGCAGAGATGGCCCAGTGGGGAAAGGCACTTGCTGGCAAGCTTGGTGGTCTGAGTTTGATCCCAGGGAGCCACATGTTGAAAAGGAAAAACTGACTTTTCCAAGTTGCCTCTGACTTCCGAATGCATGCTATGGAATGGAAACATCTCCACAAATGTGTACATGCATACACACATAAAAAATCAACCAGTAAACAAATTTAAAAGCTGGCTAATGCAGACACTATTTTAAATTACTTACCAAATGACTTTCTTACTTGATATTTAGCATTTATGTTTCTTTACAAAACCTTAAAATGCAAATCATTCTTTGGAATTCAAAGATGTGAAATGAATATATGGCTGAGTTAGAATGGAACTGAAAACCATTTAAACCATTATCTATTCAACAATCACTCAATTTAAAACTGCTTAGTAAGAGAAGGAGCATTGCATACAATTGCCCCAGGAAATGAATTAAGCAATAAAAATAGAAAGTTTTAAAAAAGAAATAAAATTCACAAAATTGTAAAAACTTTCAGAATAGTGGATCTTAGCTATCCTGTTGATCAGAGGAAACAATCATAGTAGCATTCTGCCCTTACAAGAAAATGCTATTGATTTTATGATAATTTCTTTCTCTGGATGAGCCATAAGTACTCAGAAAGTTCTAGAATTAGTCCCAACAGGCAATATTGCATTATTCAAAGATAGAAAATACTTGACAAAGTGTTTTGATACACTTACTTTTGTCTAAAGAATTACTTAACAAATGATATGATAAGGTGGTTTATGGCATACTTTGTGTTGTCACGTTCTCATGTGTTGCCCCATGCCAAGATTGTGGTTTTTATTTTCTAGGTAAGTAGACTGCAGTTCAGAAAGCACACTTTGGAGTTAACTGGAATGGTCTCATGAATTCTGGTTTTGGGACTTCTGATCCTCAGAATGCCAGAGCTTTATAGAGCAAACTAAATCTACTGAATGATGAGTGCTTTTAAACTAAGCTTCTTTGCAGATAACTGGCTCAAATTGTTTCAGATTTCCTAACACTGAGTGGATAACAGTTATGTTATGAGCATAACATTCCATAGAATAGATTTTTAGGAAACTTTGCAATTTCTTCTCCTTACAGTTTCATCTCTTCAGGTGTCTTTATTGGATCACTTCATCGTGGCCTAATGCCTGCACAAGAAAGAAGGGAAACACTGAGAATAGCAGAAGCCATATATCTATCACCCAAAGTAGTTTTATTACATTTGCAGAAAATCCCAAGTCTTTATATGCTTATTATTGTTTAGTTAGTTACTTTTCTGTTTCTGTGATAATGCACAAATGACTAAGGTTTCCAAAGGGATAAGGATCCATAAAGTTGGGGACTCTGCGGCTAAAGGCAGTAAGAATAACACGCGGGGCAGCAATGCATATCATTACAATGAGAAGCAGAGAGAGCAAACTGGAAATGACACCAATATTTAAACTCTCAAAGTCCACCTACTGTGACATACTTCCTCCAACAAGGCCACATCTCCTGGATTTCCCTAACCAATGCAATCGAATAGGGACCACATGCTCAAATGGCATGTCTATGCCTTTATAAATAGCATAAAGAATCTTTTAAAGGAAATGCATTATTGAAAGTTACCATAATTTGATCACTCCCTTGTAGTTTTTTGGGAATGAGATAACTTAGCAGCCAATGTAAAACCAAACACTGAGAATAGAGATGATGTGTTTATAGACATTTATCCCATGAATAAAGTCAGTGACTCGGTGCTTGTAGTAGTAATAGGTCTCTTGATTGTGCATTTTAGACATAAAGAAAATGAAGGGTCTTGACCTCAAGAGGAAATAATCTGATAATTTAAGGAGTAGTACCACTGTAATTATTACCACCTGGGCCTTCCACTGACTTCAACCCTCGTCTCAAACACCATTAGCAATAACATCCTTAACTGTGTCACTAAGGATGCTTTGGAGTAACAGTAACCTCACAGAGATGATAAATGGATTAATCAGAAATGGAGGAGAGGCTCCCAAAAATTAACTCGAGCACTGAAAAATAATTAACACACTCTCTTTTCAGAAGCCAGTCACGTTTTATTACAGTGTGTGCTGTAGTTCCTTTACCAAAGCTTGTGTGTAATTATTTCACATCCCCTTTTTATGGCAGTGAATTCTTAATGCTGAGCATGCTTTTAATTTGGGGAGAAGACTGGCCATCACGTAGATTCTAAGCTTTTGATGTTGGATGGTTTGTCCTTAGTAATGGTCTAATTATCCTGCCAGAGGAGACATTCTGTTTCAAAGGGATTATTCATGGCCTGAATTGGATACCCTGAAGCTGCCAAGTAATAAAAGAGATGGTTAAAATTCTAAATCATCTTGCCTAACTACTAACTAAAAGCCAGTTAGTGTTATTTTGGTGCCCACACTGTTGCTATCTATCCTGCAGAATTGCAGAAGTGAAGAGGTGAGGTCTAGTATGGATTTCATTTCAAATGGTTTCTACAAGCCATAATAAGCCAGGATTCTGTTTTGTGTATATCATCTCTGCCCACAACAATTTAGGCTCATTTCTTCTTCCACTTAAGTTCCTAAAAATTTTCTCAAAGTTACATTGGATGAAGACCATAGTATCCTTAAAAAATGTTGAAATGTCTCCAGTGCAAACTTCACGTGTTGATTTATTACATTTATGTTCAGTCTTAATGTTCTTAGTAGTGTCATTAAATATTCTCATAGTAAGTAGTGAGTAATGTTTCCTTGGTGAGCTCATACATGTCTACTTTGTGCTTTGGTGAGTTGGAACTCCCTACTTTATGAGAATCATGCCTAAGCACTGTTCTTCCAGATTTTGAAGTTTGCACAGAAGAAATTTTATATATTGCCTAAGGAGGCCAGAAGAAGGTATTGGATTCTCTGAGAATGGAGTAACCAATGGCTGTAAACTCTATATGGATGATGGGAATAGAGCCCTGGTCCTCTTGAAGAGCAACTAGTGGTCTCAAATGCTGAGCCATCTCTCCAGCTTGGAAAGAAATTTCTTGATGTCAGGATGTTACAGCCTGTCTGCTTGTAACACAAGATGTCAACATGAGAATGAAAGAAGAATCCGTGAGTCCCTAAAGGAATTAGAAGTAAGTGTCTGCATCAAAAACCCAAGGCAAAGAAAACACTAAAATGGGAAAAAGCTGGAAACAAGCAAGGAAAAAAGAGAAATGGCAAATCCAGGTAAGCCCCAGAGTGCTTCAAAGAAAGGTTTGAGCCATTCTGCATGAGTATCTGGCTTTTTCCTTCCCAGCCTGAGTGAATAAACTTCCAGATTTCAGTTGACTCTCTGTTCTTATGTAACCTCATAGCCAGTCAGCACTCAGAGCATTACTCTTCTCTTTCCCTGTGCGGTATAAAAATAATTAATTGCTATTTATAAAATAGCTTTCAGCCCCAGGGTAATGAGGAAGCCACCTCTCAATAAGATCGAATCACTCATGCCATGCTTCCTTTCAAATACAGTATTCTAAGGGTTTCTAGACTGAATCTCTCTACGGCCAACATGATGGCCATTATGTAGCAAATTATAACATGAAATTAACATGACTTCAGTGTTAGACACAATACCCTGGGCAGCACGCCATGTCCTCCATTAGCGATATCTTTTAATATTTTGTGCCTTTATCCCCGGGAAAAGAGAAAATTCTTTCTTGTAGCAGTGTTTTGAAATAAGCCAAATACCCTTGACTAAGTAAACACTTCGATGTTTATTTCCATTGCAAATTTGGGTCTCTTTAACTCCCGTTTGCTTAATTTTTAAACCTTGTTTGGGCTCATTTCTCAGTATCTCCCCCCCTCCAAAAATGTTGGTAAAAAATTGGTAAAAACTTGAATTTTCTGGCTTTTCATTTTTTATATCTTATTAAGCTCTTAGTTAACTGTAGTCTTATTTGTGTTTTATCTAGTGAATGATTCTTGGATTCATTGCTACGTTTTAAGTTAATACTTTCTTCATTTTTTTGCAAGTTCTTCTGGCCTCTTCTTAACAGGTATGTAGTTAATAATTTTTGACCCAAAGGGTTGGGTGGGGGGGGGTGGCAAAATTTGTGCTTTTCAAAGAAAATCCTTAATTTTTCAGACTCACAGTTTTCAGTAAGGCTAACTCAATTCTACTGGCAAATGTCACACACCAGAGCTTTTATGAGGAAATCATTGCTCAGTTGTCTTGTGAGAAAATGCCTGGGAAGCCCAGAGGAGCAAAGCCAGTGGATAAGAACACTTGCTTATGAGAACGAACTCAGGTCTAACCATGTCCTAGCTTGAAAGACCTTTGCAACAGCCAAGTACATCAATATGAATGCTTCTCAGCTTCCTTTTGGATAGATGGCTTGCTGTAATAAGAAAACTTTTGTAGCCAGACAGATTTGGGTTGGAATTTCAGGACTACCCTTGCATAGTCTTAGGTGAGTTTGAAACTCAGACCTTCTGATCCTTGGCTCAAACAACCAGAGACAATGGAGACTCTTCATTAACACTAGAGACACTCAGGCTATCTACTCTGGGCCACCATGTGAGTTAGAAAGCATTCCATTTTCTACTTCAAATCCTTTAATAAAATTATAGACGAATCTCATCTATGTAGAGTGTTTTCAAATGGAAAAATAATCATCAGCAATGCCATAGCTAAGTTTGTGAACTAGAAAGGCATTAAGACCACTGTTCTTGAAAGGCCACTAGTTCATGGAGGCAACAGGACCTCTCTTCCCTATTTTCAGAGACTTACCTTTACCCAAGTCAGAGAGAGGAGTTCCAAGGAAAGGCCCTGGGAAGCCTACATCACTTGTGTCAACCGGTTGAAAACTCACACTCATCCAATTTTTACTTTAAAAAGGAGAAATTTGAATCCTGTTGGATTCCCTCTATTATACCACACAGAGTTATTTTGAGTTAACCAGAAAATCTGCAAAGACATCAGAATGATGTTCTCTCTCCCTCTGACCTCAGTAATCACTAGTTGGGATTTTGGAAACCTTGAGAGGGAGTCCTCGAAGCAGCTGCAGAGCCTCAGAGTCCGAGATACATTTTAAAGCTCTTGAAATAAAAGAGCCTGATAAAGAACTTCTGTGCACAGTAACTAAAGCAGCGTCCAGCTCTCCCTTGTGGCTACTGAGACCTCAAACATAGTCAGGGCTCCTATGAAACCTTCACACTGAACTACATGCTGGATGTCAGAAAGCACCTGGCTCCTGCATGAGACAAGCTGTGAATATCTATGCCTTTACAGTTATTTTTGGTTCTTATTTTCTCACACATTCCATCAGTTGCAAAATCTTTATGGTCTTAGTGTCAAATTACATCTGATCACTTGATACCACTATCTTTTTTAAAATTTTTATTATTTATTTATAATTTATTTTTTAATAAAGTCTCTTTTTTTATCCATGTCTCCCCTTGTTCAAACTCTCTTCCCCTCCCCACCCCTCCCTTGCCACCTTCAGCCAGCATCATGACTTCTCTGGAAGACTAAAGATGTATCAGCTTGGCAATGACCCAGATGCATTTTCAGAAGTCATTTGTGGGAAACTCAATCGTCAATGTGGTTGGGACGTAATGACCCTTTAAGAGGTGGGGCCTTGTGGGAAGTACGTAGCTTACTGGGGCTGTATTTTAAGAAGGATTATGGGAATCAAATGGTTCTAGCTTTTTGTTTTGTGATGTTATCTCTTCTTTTGCAGTCACATCTCTCTACCATTGTGACCTCATCAGGGGCAAAAACAGTGGGACCCAATTTTGAGTTTTGAGCTTCTGTTCAATTCTAAATTCACATGTTTTCCTTACAAAGCTAATTTACTTCAGTTCCTTAGTGATAACACTTCGAAACTGATGGACAGCATCTTGTGAATGACCCAGCTACTGATTTTTCCTTTCCTTACATAGTCCCCGAGTTTGTTAGCCAGGCTTATACAATGAAGCTGGCCCTCACTTGGCAGCTTTAATTCACTCTTATAATGCCTGCTACTAAATAAAAAGCAGCTGCATAAAAACATTTATTTATTCACCTATGTTTTGAAATACAGCCAAGGCTATGTTTTCATCTAGCAAAAGCAAGCCTTAAACTCTCTATATAGGCCAATAAGGTGACCTTGAATTTCTCTGATGCCCCTGCCTCTACATCCTGAGTGCTGAGATCTCATCATTCTGGGGTTGACACAGCTTTTAGAATTGGACCAAGAGCTTCATGTACGCTATGTAAACAATCTACCAACTGAAACATACTCCTTACCTATTTGTGTATGTGTGTGCATGTCAATTTTGATGGGGGGAAAAGTGATATATTTCCTCCCAATCTAAGATATTTTGTATTTAGAAAACACTTTAACTGATCAATTTTCAATATATTGTATAAATAATCCCAAATTAAAGGTAAAACAGTTTTTATATAAGATATAGTGAAATAAAGGTTTGTGAAACTAATCAAAAAAGAAACAGAAAGATTAGCTATTGGGGCTGGTGGTGGAGGAATAGGGAAGGCAGTTGTTTGTAAGGTGTGGCTTGCTTTTTGTATCAGTTCCTACTGACTGACCAATGCTTTCAAACCCTGGAGGATGATGATTAACTTGTACTTAGGCTGCACTTAAAATTTAGCAAGGCTAGCAGAGAGCCATTGTAAATCTAGATAATAATAGCTAAGCAGAATGTCATTTGGATAGTGCCATAAGACCTCAGTACACAGAGAATAAAGACAAAAGATGTCACTTTTTGTCACTAACCATGCTTAGGCAAATAAAAACTTTTTGTTTATACAAATGTGGCCCGCAGTTCAAATTTGATTTGATATTTGATGATTAATAATTGATTGAAGACACTGTGGAAATCATTTCCTAGTTTGTGCTATCTTACTGCAAAGACAGCTGATTGTAAAATTGATAGCACGAGCAATCATCACATTATGATGCTCGTGAATAGTGTGCATCAGGGATTTGAACAAAGAGCAGCAGCAGGCATGTCTTGTCTCATCCCTGTGGCATCTGAGCACTGTCCTGGCAAGTCTGTGATGCCTTGAAGAAATTGACCAATTACAAGTGACTTACACAGTCAGACACTGGAATCATCGGAGGCTCTACCACTGCTTCCCATGTAGGCCCAGAAGGTTTAAAAGCTGAATTCAGCAATACACCTGTAATCTCCCTAAGCTTCTTCCAGCATAGAGGCTGCCTTTTTAGAAGGAGAATCTCAGGGGTAATGTCCTAAGCAATAGTATCAGGAGAACTGTGTGGAAGCCACACAGCCTTTCCTGAACCCCCAACAAAAGGCACAGAATGTCCCCCTGTTTTATTGGCTGATGGAAAAATCATAAGCTCTATCATTCCATAAGAGGAGTGTCAAAAAATCTTTAGCCACTAATTTAAATCTCTGCTTTTGCCACATTAAAGAACAATGATTGATATGCTATAGTCTATCCTGAGCAGATGGTAACAGGAGACATTTTTTGCAGTATGACTGTGAAATAAAATGGTTTCGTCTTTGAACAACTGTGAGAACTCTGTGTTCACTTTAATCAGATCATTTTTGTGTTTGCATCTGTTGTCACTAACATCTGAGATAAATCAACTTATGGAAAGAAGAGGTTTATTTATTTATTATTTATGATTAAGGTTCTTCGATCATTCCCTGGAGCCAATGCTCTAGGCCTCTGGTGGTGTGGAAGAGTGAGGTAATGTGACCAATGGAGCAGGGATGCTCCATTGAGAAGAGAGGGGGAGGAAAGGGCTCAGGCCATAATGACTTCCCTGAAGGCCGTTACTTGAGGATGCCTTACTAGGCTCCATCTATATAAGTTCATCTGCCTCTAGCACTCCATCCACTACATGAGTATTTCAGCCAAAAGCTTGATCTACTGCTATATATTTTTACATGGGATATTTTTATAAGAAGGCTCATAGTGAGTTAACAACTAAGATCTGCCATAGGCAATTTTAATGGGAGGTTGATGGGCACAGAGAGTAAGGGTCAAAAAGAAAAGATGTAAAGACAGGCAACCTAGGGCCACAAAGAATATACTTGTTCCAGGACAGATGGCAGCTCCATCATCACCACCTCAGTTTCAATACATGCAGTGGTGTCCGAATTAACATCATGAGTCTATAAAGAAAATAATGGAGATGATTTTTTTTAAGTTTAGGAACAGCACACTGAATTATAGCTACACCATTATTCATCTCTTTTATTTTAGCATTTTTTTATTCTTTTGTTTTTAACACCAGAAACACTGTGGAAATCCTTTCCTACCTTGGGCTATCTTATTGCAAAAACAATTTCATTTGGTAAAAATTACAAAAAATGCTTTTGGAAGGAAATGAGAGCCAAGTCTGTTTGTGGTGAAGTGGGCCATTTTATTTGTTGTTTTCAATGTCACTGGCTGAGATCTGCCCCCTAAATATAAACTAAAATGTAATAAAATTGCATTAAAAATGAAGTGGAAACGGACATCTAAGACACAAGCTAGCTTTTCTTTATTAGATTTTACAGTTACAAAATTACTCTGTCAAATAGCTATAAAAGTTTCAAAATGCTAACTTTCCATCTCTGTACTTATCTCACATGGGTATCAAATGATTATTGGCCCACCTCCTATTGATGAAGACCCTTTGAGCAACAGCATTCTACTAAAGAAGGTTTCATATAGAAACAGTATCAATTTTCCCACCTCACCTCTTAGCAAAATACAGTTATTAGCTGACACATTTAAACATATTTCCAGTTCTTTCCTTTCTCCATCAGTAGTACATACACTCACCTTTTGATGCTTTATGCACAGAGTTGAGTTGGCCCCTGTCATCTGAGGAATCCAAGGATAGGAATGATCCAAAGGGCTTGAGCGACATGCTCACTAGCTTCCTAACTTATAGGCAGCATGGTCCTTTACACCATAGAGGGCTGGCTTGCCTTGAAAGATAAAGTCTGTGTATGGAATGGAAAGTAAGAGTTGGCCTGATTTGTGTTTGCCAGAAGAATACTCTAAAAATATCATGTGTCCATGGAAAATTGAGTGTAGACTAAGAGCTTTTCTTTGCATAGATTGGTTGAATTCTTGTTAGGGTTTTGTGGTAGACTCTATACTACATGGGTACTTGCCAACTGCTTCTCCAAGAAAGAGAAAGGAATGCAGATTCAGTTTCTATAGGAAGAATGTGCCAATGTTGGCAGGATGAAGTTGGCATTACATTTTCCAAAATGCCTTTCAAAGGATCACAGTCTTTTCTATCCTGATTTTCATCCTCCAGTAGATACTTTTTCAGAGTAAGTCATTTGGTGAGAAAAGTGTGTGCAGTAGACCTGCCCAACTGAAACATGGAGGTTTTCAACTCTGTTAATAACTTTATTTCCTGAGGCAGCTGATAGCCCTGATTGTGCATTGAAAACATCTGGGGAAATGTCGGGAAAGTACTGATGCCTGAGTCTCATCCCCACATCTGGAATTCACTGATCCAGATCGCACCTGGCTGTAGATTTTTTTTTTTTAAATTACCTTATAATTCATCATGGTTAAAAACCACTCTCAGAATCTCAGGGCTACAATTATGGAAAAGTCAATACAGTTGAGATTTAACCACATTTTGGTCATGTCTCAGGACACTGCTTTAATAGAGGAAGAAAGCAATATCTATGCTAAATACCCTTACTGTTGCCATGTATATATAATATGCAATGATCTGAGATATAAAACATGATAAATGACTCACTGAAAACTACGGACTAGAGATGTAATCTCTGTTTTTATATTAAAACAGTTTAGTTATTATTTAATTTTCTAGAATATATACCGATATATAAAGTATAAGGAGGTCATTTAAAATAGTATTTTATTTTCATTTTTGACTTAATTGAAAATTAATTTTTTTACCACATAGTTTAAATCACAGTTTCTCCCCCTTCATCTTATCCTAAATCCTCCTCATGTGCCTCTCTCCCAAATCCATGTATTCTTCCTTCTGTCTCTTTAGAAAACAGGCAACTAAAACAAGACTAAAAAATGAAAAAAAAATGCACAAGAAACATACATACAACTTATAAAAACACAAAATAGAATCCATTACATACACACAAAAGACCAATAAAGTTTTTTAAAAGAACGAGTCTAAACAAGGCAATTTTCAAAAATACCTTTGAGTTCATTTTGAGTGAACATTTATTTTGTGTTGATCATTTACTGCTAGACATGGGGTCTGCCCTTAAGTATGGTATGTATACCCAGTGAGGCTCCATTAGAAAGACTAATAGTGGTTGCCAATTGGAGATGGCTTCTTATTTAGCATGGGAGATTGTGTTTGCATTGCCCTCTCAGTACTGGGACTCTCTGTCTAGTTTAGACCTGTACAGGCCCTGTGTATGCTATTACACTGTCAAAGAATATATATATATACATATATATGTTACAGGCCCTGTGTATGCTATTACACTGTCGAAGAATATATATATATACATATATATGTGTGTGTATGTACATATATATACATACACACATATATGTGATATATACATATATGTGTGTGTGTATGTGTGTGTGTTTTTGTGCACTGTCCACAGATACCACCAAATATGTCAGGCTATAGTTATGTTCCAGATGGGTATGTAAGAGAGGTGTATCAGGAGCTTTCAATCTGTGCTGATGTTACTCTGTTCAAAGTATATTGTATGTATTAAATAACTTAAAAGTATTTTTGAATACCTATGACAGATTACATCATAAAGGTTTGACCTATCATAAAAATGCCATGTTTATGACCTGCCCATCATCTTGTGCTTATCACCTATGTGATGTGAAAAGTGCACCTGTATATATACATTCACATTTTATAATATAATATGCATATGAGAATGTGCTCACATACCTCATGAACTTCATAAAATTGAACTTAATGTTGCTAATTCAAGTTCAACACTTAACAAACTTAAATGTTGCTAATTTGTATCATGAAAATCACGTGCTACTTTTAATAGTAACATCTTTGGGGTGCAATGTTTTGATGCATTTATAAGGTCTGGAATAATAAGGTTATTTCTGTGTGAGACCTAAAACAATCTAACCACTAGAGGTGGCACTGAATGGTGGTTACCAGAAGTGAGTGAATCCTGGAGTGAGGGAAAAAGCAGGACTTGGTCAAAGGATACAAAGTTTCAATAGATAGGAAGAACAATTGTTAGTACTCTACATGCTCATCGTGACAAGGGAAAATAGATGATACTAAGGCATGGTATGTTCCAACCTTGCCTTAGATCACTACAACTACAGTTTTCACATCACATAGGTGATAATAAGCACAAGATGATGGGCAGGTCATAAATGTGACATTTTTATGATAGGTCAAGCCTTTATGGTATAAACTGTCATAGGTATTCAAAAATACTTCTATGCTCTTTAGTACGAACAGTACACCTTGAACAGAGCAAACATCAGCACAGATAGAAAGCTCCTGATATATCTCCCTTACATTCCCATCTGGAACATAACTACAGCCTGGCATATCTGGTGATATCTGTGGACAGTGCACAAAACCACTTACCTAAACATGTGTCTTACAAGTAGAGTCATGGCATTGGGATCTAGTTGTTAAAAGGGGAAAGTGGCTATAATTTGTATGCTGGAAGAGAGCAGAAAGCATAAAGATTTCATTGACTTCTGTTACTAACAAAATTGGAGCTTAATCTCACAGCAAGTTAACACGGCATCAACATCCAGCAGCAGTTGGTTCTCGGTTGCTGGTTTTCAAGGCCATTAATAAATCAGCCTCACATATCCATTTACAAAGAAAAGGGTTAGCACTCATGTGCAGCCAGATGTTACTCACAGACACCCAGCAGACAAGAGGGAATCACTCCAGAGAAAAATCAAGAAAAATGTAGAAAAGAAGGCCATGAGGTTACTCTCCTATTTCTAGGAACCTAGCATTATTTTTATAAGGTTAAAAAAAGTTCAGAAAAAATTTTTAAACAATTTTAACAGATTATTAATAATCCCAAAATTATTTCCATAATACAAAAATATGTGCTATTTTTTAGTTAATGTTTTCCATTATAAAATACATTTTTTCCCCAAACTATATTGTTCTGTGTAGTTTTTTTTTTTTTAATTATCATTCAATTTCAGGGTTTAGTCTTTGGATTATTATTTTTTTTTTGTTCCAGAAGACAATTAGTTTAAGGGCACTTTATTCTCTCATTGATATTCTATAATAAATTCCCTGGCTCATTGTTCTGTGGAATGTGTGCAATACAATTAAGTGATTTGTTAAAAGCAACTGGGTGCAATTAGCGCCTTAATTCCTTTCCTTACTAGTTGGAGTCATTTGCGTAATACCAAAAAGATTCTAACTATTTGCATCTAGTCACCATGAAACTGACTACTTTTGGTGTTACCACAAATAGACAGCAGCAGTATTTTTAAAGTAGAAAAGTAGCATTGGGTCCAGACTTTAAAATGTTAATAAAAAGTACTTGATGGTACCTAATAGTATGGTAAAAATAAACTGATTAGGTGCTGGCTTTTTGATATAGACACACACACATACACACAGACAAAAAGAAGAAAACAGTTCAGCAAAATGTGTTTTAATGACATGGTTTAGCTCAAAGGAAAGAAACATGAAAATTTCAGCCAACAGGGCAAGGGGACCCAGAAGGACACAGTGCATTTGGGAGCCTTCTAGGAGATGTGGCTTTGATAGTAGTTTCTTACTTATGAGGACCCAGGAGATGCTTCTCCTAGCATGCGGAAGGAGAACAAGTACCCAGAAAGCAGTGTCAAGAGCAGGTGAGAAGAATGTTTACATATAAAGAGAAAATAAAGATCCTCACAGAGATAGGTGTTCTATTGACGATTCCGGCTGAGTTGTTCTGGGCATCGATTCAAAAGCCCTTGCTTTGGTCTGTGTAGAAGCCCAGTCCTCTGAACAGACATTAAATAATGAGAGCTGTGACACGAGAGCTGAGGTTTTGAATCCAGAACATGGAGGCTAGATTTTCTGCAGAAGCAGTTCAACTTCTTGAGTCTTGCCACTCCACCAGTCTCTTTAAATAATTTCTCCTCATCATCTCCCTTGTCTATTTCCTCATCTTCTTCTTCCTCCTCCTCACCCTCTTCCCCTTCTCTTCTTTCTTTTCATTCTCATGCCTTCTTCTTCTCCTTCACCCACCTTCCTCTATAGAAATACAGTCTGTATTTTTTTCTACAATTATCTTCTTGTGAATGTGAAGAAATGAGCAACAAGCCAAACAGGAAAAAGATTGCCTAAAATTATAATCAAAACAGAACTGGAACATATTATGCCATAGTACATTCCCCATTGCGGACTTCTGACGTTGGATGTCTTTTTGTATGCTGTGAATATGCTTTGTTAATAAAGAAATGGTTTTGGGCTATGGCAAGGCAGCTGGAAATCCAAGCAGAGATAAGGGGGAAGGAGGGCAGAGTCAAAGAAACTCTGAAGGCTGCTGCCCAGAAAGCAAAATGTAATCGGACACAGGTAAAGCCACAAACCAGATGACAATTCATAGATTAATAGAGATAGGTTAAGTTATAAATGCTAGTTGGTGATGAGCCTGAGCCATAGGCCAAAGAGTGTGTAATTAATATAAACCTTTGTGTGATTATTTCAGACTAAGCAGCTGTGCGACTGCAGGTCCAGACCTTGGAGTTGGGACCAGGTGGAACTGAAAATTTGGGCTACAGACTTCATTAATTCTTTCTCTCTCAAAATGCATATCAGCTCAAGGGGACCATTGAAATTGCCAAGAATGCTAGCCTAGAGAAAGCATATTTAGAAAAATGTTAGAGATACTCATATAAGATTTGGGTGCTAGAGTCACCTTAAGCTATACTTGTTTTATAAAAATGGGCAGAAAGCTGTGAATGTGTTACCTAAAGAGCTCTGAATTGTTTGATCAAGTGTACCATGTAGACAAAACCATCCGCAAAACTGTACAAGCTTGTATGAGTGGGAGAAATGAATGAGCGGTAAGAAGTAAGATGGAATTCTTTTACCTTGCACATCTTTCTATGAATTACAAAGGTGAAAATGTGACAGTATCAGAAATAGGTTCAGAAATCTGAGGCTGTGGGGACAGAATGGATTTTAGGCCAGTCTGAGGAGACTGGAAGTGAACATAAGCATAGAAAGATCATTTCATTTTACCCCTACTCCTGACCCGTAGCCTCACTAGGATTTACCATGAGGTCAGTGATGGACATGTTTATCCCCAAGTGTAACATAAATGTTAAATGAATCATCCAATGGACTGATTGGAATAGGATATCATACTGCAGTACTTAGCTCCAGAGTGATTTACAATCACAGGAGAGTTGAAGCAGTGCTACAGAGAGCAATATAGAACAGGACAGTGCTTCTTAATTGTGCTCATTAGAATGACACTTCCATGATTTTTTCATATCTAAATAATTCATAAACTCATTTTTTACATCCTTTTTAAGCACATGCACTGCTTTTTTTTTAACTATGATTTCTTTTTTTGAGAAGAAATGTGGGGTTTCTGCCATACATAAAAGCAGCATGACCTCAGCCTGATATCTGGTGATTCACACATATCCATCTGGGACTTTATTCACAGCTGTTTGTTAGGTAAGGATGACCTACCTGGTAACCCCAAAAGGTCACTACCCTTTCCTGTTGATGCTTCTCAGCATGCTTCTGGTTAGTTTACATGATGGGTCATGCTACTGTTTGGATTTATGTATAGGGATATGGTTGCCAGTACATGGTGCTTTGAGAAGTAGTAACCTTTGGGGACATGGGACTCATAGGAAGCTAAGTCATCGAAATATTGTTCTTGGAGCTGATACTATGACCTGTCCTTTCCACCTTTCTTTTTGCTAGTGCTTTTTTGATGTCAGAAAACAAAAACAAAAACAAACACCGGGCTCTTCACCACTCCTTCCCCAATTATGTACCGTTCCACCACAACGCATAGGCAAAGGATCAAGCAGTCGCCAGCTCAAGCCTCTGAAACTGTGAACCAAATAAATTGTTTCCCTTATTTAAGTTGTTTTATCTTAGTTATTTTACAGCTATAAATATCTGTCTCATATTGATGATAGTACAGGGGAAGTATCTGGAAAGTCAAAGCATGTTGCACCTGATGTCTTTCATGTATTTACTCTGGCTTAGAAACAGGAAGAGGAAAGGAGAGTTCAGCCAAGACTTGGGGCTGGCAAGATGGCTCAATGGGGAAAGGAGCCTGCCACCAAGACTTCCTACCTGAGTTTGATCCCTGCAACCTGCATGCTGGAAGCAAAGAATGAGCTCTTCCCGCCAAGCTGTCTTCTTGCCTTCACACATGAACCAGACAAATACATGAATAAATATAATTTAAAATATCTCCAATTAGGAATTAGGAGAGTATGTTCCCAATTTTAGGCTCTTATATTTATAACCAATCCTTCCTTCAGGAGAGACACTCACCTTTTGGGTCTTGTAACCTGGTCAAGAAACAAGGAATAGGCACAACTGGAAAGTCAATGAAAAACTCAGTCCACAGAGAAGGAAGTTATGGTTTCCAAGCAGTTTCTGCTTAGGATGCAGTCACGGTTAACAGCTTTGGCTTCTCAGTGCCTACAGAGAACAAAAGAAGTATGTCTGTCTGCTTACCCCAGCGCAACTTTGTAGCAGCAAATTAATGGCTGTTCTGCTTCCTTTCTCTGTTCCTGCTATCTTGAAGCCAGTCCAGTGCCTCCCTCCACCTTCAGTCTGCAATTCTCCATACCTGCTCATTCCCACTGCATTTCCGTTTTCATCCCATACATCTTCAGAATGTTTAAAGCTATTTCTGATCATTTTATTGTCTATTAGTCCACACTTTTATTTCCTGCATTTTATCCCGTTCTCAACCATATATTTTCTGAAACCTAGTTAATTTTCTAAAAACTTTCAATATGCTAAAATATAGATATTTGTTTTTTGAAAATACAGTGAGTATTACATAGACAAAAGCAATATAACTAGCTTGTACTGAGAATTTACTGTAATTTAAGCATTTTCTATACAACTTACACATGTGAACTCAATTCTTTTGAACTATCTTGATGTAGGTAATTTTTTTAGTCAGTATTTTATCCATTAAATCACAAGTCAATGAAAGTTCAAGGATTTAAACAACTTGTCAAAACTACATAGTTAATAAGTATTGGAAGCACGATCGAAACCTAAGATTTCACTCTAAAATGCATGCTCTTAATATTACAACATAATGCCCCCACAACACTTGAATATTGACCCTACTACTACTCACAAGAATTTGCACATAGAGGATACAGTTCTATAGAAAAAGAAAAGACATGTCACAACACAGGTAAAAAGGCAAGGAAATTATAATAGGAAGTATGAATGTGATAGATAGAACTCCATTTATGTCACTAATGTCTTAAATTCAAATGGAGGTCTTGAGTTCTTCTAAAAATAAACAATGGCATGGACATTTTCCTTTCATTTAAATTAATGGGTTTGGCTGTGTTTTTAATGACTGTTAAAAATAGAAAGTATGATGCATTGTACATACATTTTTTTCCTTTTCTCTAATTACTAGCTTGCAAAGGAAAAGCATTAAATAGGTAATTCAAAATTTTATAGAGTTGAAATTGATTCTGAAAAGCTACTTCACACAATTATAATTAACTCTTTAATAATGAGTGTGTATGTGTGTGTGTGTGTGTGTGTGTGTGTGTGTACATGCATGTATACGTCTACATTCTTCTGCACCAGGGAGAAGACACTTATCATTAGCCTAAGATAGTTTATGCTCAATGGCAATAAATAGTGACAGAATTTATGAAGGTCAGGTATATACAACACAAGGCTATAAATTCTAATAATGGCTCAGCAGGAAATGTCCACTTGTGTAAGTCTCATGACCTGAGTTCCATTTCAGAACCCATAGTTGAAGGAGAAAACCAACTCTGTGGTTGTCCTCTGATAGTCACACATGCATCCTAGCACACATGTACCCCCATTCACAAATGCATCATACACATGCAACAACGATTAAGAAACAAAATAAGCCAGCAGAAATAAATCTGAATTAGCAGCATGTGTTTTATACACTCAGACTTGCAAATGGGACAGACAACATTCTAGAATCTACTTTTCAAATGACAATCATCTTTGCTCTAGTAAAGACGTTAATTGGAGCAAGGGGAACACTCCCCCATTGTTGGTGGGAATGTAAACTTGTTCAGCCACTTTGGAATGCAGTATGAAGGTTTCTCAGAGAACTGAAAATCAGTCTCCCCAAGGGTCCAGGAAAACCACTTTTAGGCATATACCCTAAAACGCACATTCACACCCCAAAAGCATTAGCTCCACTATGTTCATAGCAGCATTATTCATAGTAGCAAGAACCTGGAAAAAACCTAGATGCCTCTGAACTGAAAAGTGGATTAACAAGCTGTGGTACATCTACACAATGGAGTACTTACTACTCAGCAGTAAGAAAAAATGACATTCTAAAATTTACAGGCAAATGGATGGATATGGAGAATATCCTCCTGAGTGAGATATCACAATCCCAGAAAGAAAAGCAGCGGATGAACTCACTCAGTAGTGTACTTCAAACCAAAAGCAAAGCATACCCAAGCTGTGATACCATTTCTGGGTGTATACCCAAAAGACCCATGGTCACACTCCAAAGGCATTAGCTCCACTATGTTCATAGCAGTATTATTTGTAATAGCAAGAACCTGGAAACAACCTAGATGCCTCTCAACTGAGCAATGGATTAACAAGCTGTGGTACATCTACACAATGGAGTACTACTCAGCAGTAAGAAAAAATGATACTCTAAAATTTGCAGGCAAATGGATGGATATGGAGAATATCCTCCTGAGTGAGGTATCACAATCCCAGAAAGATAAGCAGGGGATGTGCTCACTCATTAGTGGATTTAAAAAAATATATAAAAAGAGAGAGAGATGTCATTGTATACAAGAACTCAAGGCTAGAACATAGCTAAGTGTCACAATGCCTCACTTCTGCATTGATGGCTTCTGGCAGAGGGGTGGGTAAGGAAAGACTTGTTTTCTTTAAGGGTCTGGCCACAGGGAGATTAATTGTGCTCCAGTAAGCAAATGAACAGCATGAATGGGCGGTTTTGTAAATGGGGAGATCATAAGAGTGGGCATGATTCTGAGAGGTCTAATACCTGAGTTTCATGGTGTGCATGATGTAAAAACACCAAATATTAAATATATATATGAAAAAAGCTTTTAAAAAGGAAAAAGAAATACTATGATTAATATCAGGGTTTCGCTGGCTTTGTAACTTTTAAAGGCTTGGTTTATGTTTTTAAGTTTTATGGAATAATGTGATATGTATTTGTCATAGTTCTTTATAGTAGATTTTGGTAGTAAGTATATTTTCTTGTGTTTGTTTTTGTTATTGCTTTTTTTATTTTTAGTATTGAGTATTTTATTAGTATTTTAAGCATTTCAAGGTTACAAAGTATGCATTTGTTAAAATCATTCATTGAACTTAGGTTTAATTTTGCTATCTAAAAACTCACCAGTTTTTTTTTTTCAGAATCTTCAATTTATTGAAACAAATTTATAATGCCTGTCCTTACGATTTTCAGGAATTTCATTCATATCTGTCATAATATTTGTGTTTCAATTTCTAGTTTTATTGAAGTGTGCCCATTAAGGGGTAGGGTGTATATAAGGTTGGACTGAACACTGTGTGAAACATGGCTATTTATGCTTGTGTATCCATACCTGCTAGGACATGGACTTCATACATCTTCAGTGTCCCAATCTAAGCTAATGCACATGGCAGCTAAGTACAAGGGATCATTATTAAAGACTTATACTTAAAGTATTATCTCCTAGCATGTTTAGGTTTTAATTACAAGTGACAAAGAAGTGCTTCTTAGCCATTTGTGTTTCCTCTTTTGAGAATTCTTTCTTTAGTCCATGTTTTAGTTGGGTTGCATGTTTTCTTAGTGTCCAGGCTTTTGAGTTATTTATATAGATTAGATATTAGTCCACTGTTGGATGTGTAGTTAATAAATATCCTTTCCCATTCTGTAGGCTGCTGCTGTGTCAGAATCTTGGTGGCTTTTGCCATGGAAAAGATTTCCAGTTTCATGAGGTCTTGTTCATTAGTAGTTCCCATCGCTTGTGCTAGTGGTTCAGAAAGGTGTTTCCTGTGCCAATGAGATCAAGACTACTTCCCACTTTCTGTCTTACCAAGTTCAGTATATATGACCTTATTTTGAGGTCAAAAGCCTTGCAATAAAGCCAGATTGAGCCAAGAAGACTAACTATCTGTGTGGCAAAGGGCAGAGCTCAAG
This sequence comes from Sigmodon hispidus, assembly GCA_004025045.1. Taxonomy (NCBI): domain Eukaryota; kingdom Metazoa; phylum Chordata; class Mammalia; order Rodentia; family Cricetidae; genus Sigmodon; species Sigmodon hispidus. The sequence continues at coordinate 310,487 of PVIH01000387.1, forward strand.
AAGTGACCAAGGCCCGTTGGAAGAACCCAGATGATCATGATCGAATCCCAGGTATTGGATATTTGAATAATTTACATTATTAGAGTTCAGTTTTGCTTTGATCTGACCTTGGCTATGTCCTGGTTCTTCCTTTTTAAAGTAAGAAAATATTTAATTTATTTTTGGTTTTATAGAAGCCCACAGTTGAGAAATTAATTTTTTTTTAAAGAGATTTTGGAATTTTAAAAGGGACTTTGGATTTTAAAAGAGACTGGCTATTTTTAAAGAGATGACTTTTTAAGTGTTTGCATTTGTATGATTGCAGAGCTTTTTAAGTTCATAAAATGTTTTATATTGTGATTCTTTATTAATGTGTGATCTTAGGTGGTGGCTTCTCAGTTATAAATTTGTGTGCAAAGATGATAAGTGGTTAGTCTCACTGGCTAGTTTTATGTCAAATTGGCACAGGCAAGAGTCACTAGAGAGGAAGGAGCCTTAATTGAAAAGACGCCCCTATAAGATTGGGCTGTAGGCAAGCCTATGGACCATTTTCTTAATTAGCGATTGATGTGGAAGTGCCCATCCAATTGTGAATGGGCTACCTACTCCTGGATTGTTGGTTCTGGACTCTATAGAATCAGGCTGAACAAGCCAGTAAGCAGTTCTCCTCCATGACCCTGCATCAGCTTCTTCCTCCAGGTTCCTGCCCTGTTTACATTCCTGTCCTGACTTTCTCCAAAGATGAACAGTGATGTGGAAGTATAAGCCAAATAAACCTTTTCTTCCCCAAGTTGCTTTTGGTCATGGTGTTTCAGCACAGCAATAGTAACACTTACTAGGCTAAGGTCTTTGATCCAGTTGGAGTTAGGTTTTGACAAGCATGGCTCTATTTGTATTCTACATGCAGTTACCCAGTATGACCATCACCTGTTGAAGATACCTTTCTCCAATGTGTGTTTCTGGATTCTTTATCAGAAATCAGGTTTATTAATAGACTTATTTCTGGGTCTTCAGTTCTATTCCATTGATCAACATGTCTGTTTTTATGCCAATGGCATGCTGTTTTTTTTTTTTTAATACTGTAGCTCTATAGTACAAGTTGAGAACTGGGTTAGTGATTAAAGATCCAGAAGTTTTTTTATTTTTCAGGATTGTTTTTAATTTTCCTGAGGACTTATGTTTCTATATAAAGCTGAAATTGTTGTTTCAAGTTCTGTGAATAATTATGTTGAAATTTTGATGAGAATTGCATTGAATCTGTTTTGCTTTTGGTAGGATGACCATTTTTACTATATTAATACTACTAATCCATGATCATGGGAGCGCTTTCCATTTCTTGATATCTTTTTTATTTCTTCAATATCTTATATCAATTATATATATATCAAATTATATTTGCTTAAAACTTATATTTGCTTGCTTGGCTAGAGTTATCCCAAGATATTTTTGAGGCTATTATAAAAGATATTGTTTCTCCAAATTCTTTCTCAGTCCATTTGCCATTTGTATATAGGAGAACTACTGATATTTTTTTAAGAAAATTAATTTTGTACCATATCCTTTGCTGCACAGATGGCTGAGAAACACTTAAAGAAATGTTTAATATCCCTGATCATCAGGGATATGCAAGTCAAAGTTACTGAGAGGGGCTAGAGAGATGGCTCAGAAGTTAAGAACACCAGGTGCTCTTCTAGGGGATCTAAATTCAATTCCCAGCACCTACATGGCAACTCACAACTATCTGTACCTCTAGTTCCAGAGGATCTGACATCCTGGCTGAGACGTATATGTAGGTGAAAAATAAAAAATAGTGCACATAAAAATAAATAAATAAATGCACTTAGAGATTTTACCTTATACCAGTCAGAATGGCCAAGATCAATAAAGCAAAAGATGGTTCATGATGCTGAGGATAAGGGTAAAGGTCATAGTCATCCATTGTTGGCAGGAGTAAAACCTTACATAGCCACTGTGGAAATCAGTGTGATGGTTTCTCAGGAAGTTGGGAATTGAGCTATCTCAAGATCAACTATACTATATACTATTCTTGGGCTTATACCCAAAGGATGCTTCACCCTATCCCAGAGATACTTTCTCAGTCATATTCGTTGCTGTTCTATTCAGAATAACAAGAAGTTGAAAACAGTCTAGATGTCCATCAACAGATGAAGGATAAAGAAAATGTGGTACATATTTATGCTGGAATATTACCCAGCTCTATAAAATAAAATCATAAAATTTCCAGGTTAATGGATGACATGAGATGAAACAAATCATCATTTGTACAATAGTGGCACAAAACTTATAGAAATAAATAATCAGTATCTGGTTCAATTTAAAGTCCACTATATAGATGGAATCCATACCTTACACTGCTCATGTGACCAAGAATATGAGACTAGATAGGAACATAGGGACCAAGGGGAAACCAAACCAAATTGTTCTGCTAAAGAAATATAGCAAAAAAATGACTCCTAATGACCTTCTGCTATACTCATAGATCAGTGTCTTGCTTAACCATCATTAGAAAAGCTTCCTCCTGCAGTATACAGGAACAAATACATCCTTCCACAGCAAGACAATTTGCAGAGAGTGAGAGGCCTTAGAACACTCAGTCCTACGTGGAATGTCTCCATCAGATTTCTCCCTTCAGGGATCATGGAACCCTAAAGAGGATGAGGCTAGAAGATCACAAGAGCCAGAGGTTTGGAGGACACTGAGAACTAGGCCTCTAGACACAGCAAGAAAATTGCATGTATGAACTCCTAGAAACTATGGAAACCTACACAGAACCTGCATGGGTATATACTAGGTAGGGTCCTACAACAGAAAATAGATGTGGACACAGCCCCCATTCCTAACCCAGAAGTGTTATCCAATTGATACTTACTCACAAATAAAAAATTACTTTTCTTCAAGTGGGGTCCCCGTGGGGATATAAGCCTCTCTTAAGGGCAGGCCCCATGCCCATCAGTAGATTGTCAACACAAAACACTCAATGATGGGGCTGGAGAGATTGCTCAGCAGTTGAGAGCACTGATTGTTCTTCCAGAGGACTGGGGTTCAATTCCCAGCATCCACATGGCAGCTCACAACTGTCTGTAATCCCATTTCCCAGTTCTAGGCAAACACCAAGGCAAATAAATGAATGATCCAGGTTCTTTGTTGCACAATGCTTTGTCAGGGCATTTATTAAAATCTTACAGGTGCTTGTATATTCAAGGCTTGCAGTTTTGTGTTGTTATGAGATATAGCAACATGTATAAACATGTGCATATAAACATGTGTCTATATGTGATTCATGTGCTTTTGTTTTCTTTTGATGATTATTTTCTGTTTGTTTTGTCCTATTCTGTTTTAAAATATTGTTTTACTTCATTATTGTTATTTAGAATTCTGTTTGTTTTCTAAGAGAGACATAAGGGTGTACACTCAGATGGGAGGTGAAGTGAGGGGCAATCTCAGAACATAGTGTATGGAAAACATATTTTTAATAAAAGAAAAATAGGAAAAAAATGACAAAGTAGAATCATGACTAATTACTGTCTTTAATAGTAGGTAGACTTGGATTTGAACAAATTTATAGTATTTGATAGCTGCAGTCAGACTACATGGAAGACATGTGCATAGGACTGGTCTCAAGGGCAAAGACATCTACATGTTCATGACTGTCTAGTAATATTTTCTGCTTTTAAATTGATTTTATTATATCAGAATGTATTATATATCTAACAGTGCTGTACTTTGATGGAATGTCTGTCCATTATCTAATAGCCAGTATTACAGCTAAATTTCCCATGGAATTCTGTGCAGACATAATTCTCCAAAGTCACTCTTGCCTTTTCTTAGGAGATTAAAGACACTATACTACTAATGAGTTCAAAGTGAATGTGCCTGCTCCCATTGGTTCAGACCTTGGTAGACATATTCCTAGTTTAAGCTTTTCTATTGTAAAATGAAGCTCATAATTTAAAAATTCATAAATGATTATTGAAGATGTAAAATTTTTTCATAATTGTCTGACTCTGGGTCCTCTAGGTTCTAAGAGGCAATATTTTTAAACAGAAGGTCACAGAAAGGAAAGGATCAAGTAGGAAGGAAAAATGGCTCCTCCACAATCCACCAGTAAGACTGTTTAAGACAGTGCTTGAAGTTAGGCAGGTGTAAATATTTCCATTCAGTTGTTGAAAAATTTACATTTGGATGTAAGATTTGTGAGCTCTTTTTCTCTTGTGTGTGATGTTTAATCTTCAATGTCAACTTAGTTGGACTTGTAATCACCTAGGACACAGCTCTGGTTGTATCTATTGAGTCATTATGAAAAAGTAGAGGAAGAAAGACCCACGTGTATATAGACAGTACCATTCCTTAGACATCCACATTCATCTCTCTGCTTCCTGAACCAAACTGTGACCAGCTGCCTCACGTTCCTACCACTATCTTCTCCCACTGTGATGTATTATACCCTCAATAGGTGAGTCCAAAATCCCTTCCTTTATTAGGTCGTTTTTCTTAGGTATTTCGTGACTGATAGAAAAACCATACCAGGCATTTCATAGATTTGAAGTGGCTCATGATTAGACTTTCTTTCATAACTTAGAGTTTTAAGACTTTCTGCATACTTGGTAGGTCCATTTTAGTGAGATACTCATTTGAGAAATGTCTTATGGTAGCTTCATTTTATAAAAATGTGAGTGTGAAAGTAAAGTAATAAGAGATGTATCTAGCTGTATGGAGACATGACAGGAATGCTGCAGTCCTGGTTGGAGGAGTCAGAGCTTGTCTTTAAAAGGTATTTCACACCCTTCGAAATTCATGTTCAACTTTTGTTACTGTTCCCGATGGGACAAAGGAGTTTGTGGAAAGGCTGAATGGGAATAGGGAAGTACAGTGGACACAGACATTTAGATAAGGACTTACTTAGATATGGAAAGGTAGAAGCAAACCATGCATTCTAAGTTATAGTCAATGATGCATTTACTAATCTGAACAATTCTTTCACCTAAGAAGAGGAGAATACTAAAGCTTTTTATCTACTTTCTTTCCTCCTCCTATATTAGAGTTCATGCATAGATTCAGAGGTTTCAAATCATGACAGGTTGGCCCAGCTGCTTTGTAGCCTGTGATGAGGCTAAGCACACAGTAGGGAGTATGTGGTTGAGAAAATCTGTTCACCTCAAGCATCTGGGAAAGAGTTGGCATAGGAACAGGGTGTGTGTGTGTCAGGGAAGAGAGCTATGTGTATTTTCAATATAAAATTAGATGAGTTTTGATAGTGAAAACCCTGGTGAAATCATCACTGCAAAATAATGAAAATAAACCACAAGTCCCAAGTTTCCTCACTCCTTCAGTAACCGTCATACCCTCCATCTCTGTTTTGCTAGCCCCCACCCCACCTTATCAGGCCAACCAATGATACCTCTGTTCCTACGTACATAGTGTTTCTAGCTTTTTTTGAAAGATTTTTATGTGTCGCAAATTTCAATACAATATTGTGTGATTACTAGTGACCTTGTTGTATTACCTGGGTTGGGGTTAGATGTTTTGGAACTGTGAATTTGCTGGTCTTGTCAAATTAGAGTAACTATTTTTATATTGATGCACAAAGCAATTGGTTTCATTATGATAACTTTATAACTACAGATCATTTTCCTTTGCTTTTAAGTGCACACTTTCTGTACAGTCTTCTCCATCTCCCCTAGCAAGAGTCTTTTGCTGGCTTCCCATCTCCCATAAAAATACCCCCCCCCCCAAAATCCATGAATACCTTCATGGATTACATCTTTTATTATTCTCTTCCTCTATTAACTCATGGTCTTCTTTCTTTTTTCTTTAGTTGTAATTGTGTGTATGCATGTGTATCCATATGCAGGTATATGCACATGGATGCTGGTGCCCGAAGAGGCCAGAATAGAGTGTTGGATGCCCTAGAGTTAAGAGTGATGGGCAGTTGTGAACTTTGTGATATGGGTGTGGGGACTCAACTAAGTTCTGCAAGAGAAATATATGCTTTCGCTTCTGAGCCATCTTTCCAGCTCCGTGCCCTCCCACTCCATCTCTTTCTCAATTTAAGCATATGAGAGAAGATATGTGGTATTTTTCCTTTATGACACCCACTCAACATAAATCTCTGGTTGCATCATTTTTCTGGGAAATTTCTCTTTCATAGCAGAATAAAATTCCATCGTGATGCCACATAGTCTTTAGCAATTCATTTGCTGATGGACATCTAAGCTGGTTCCATGACTTAGAACAGAGGAACAATGAACAGCAAGTATCTCTCTCTGTGTTGTGTCAATCTCAGTGCTCTGCAGATACATCCAAGTGTGGCAAATCAAGTGTCAATTGCTATGTATATGTTTTCTTCTTTTCATTTTTCTTTTTTTACTAAAAAAGGGTTTTTTTCCCCCACTGCTCCCTCTCCCTTTCCTCCTTCTGGTCCCTCCAAGTCCTCCCTCAGCCTCCCCCAACCCCATCCATTCCCCAAGGAGGGCAAGGAGTCCCAAGGTGAGTCAGTTCAGTCTGGCATATCCAGGTGAGGTAGGACTGAGTCCTTCATCCCAGTGTCAAGGCTGGGTTAGGTGTTCCTCTGTAGGGAAAGGGCTCTGAGATGTCAGTTCATGCACCAGGAATATACTGCAAGAGGCTCCACAAACCGCCCACACTGTTTCACAGTCGTCTACTTTTGGAGGGTTTCATTCCTTTCCCTTTAGTTTCCTCAGCAATTGTTTTTGATTAGTGAGTTCCCAGTTTTCTTTTGTGAGCTATCTATTTAGTTTGCTAGTCCATTTATAGTAGAATGGGCTTTTTGGTATTTAAATTATTTATATGGTCTACATATTAATCCCATGTCTCATGTATAATTGACCACTTTTTTTCCATTCTGTAGGCTATGTCTTCATTCTGCTGATAATTTCCTTCATTGTGCATAAGATTTTTAATTTAATATAAGCACATTTTCAATTCTTTGGATTATTTTTCATTCTATTGCTTTTTTTCCCCCCAGCAAACCCTTGCCTAAATCTTAAAGTGTTTTATCTATGTTTCACCCTAGAATTTTCTAAGTTTCAAGTCTTACATTAAGGCTCTTTTATGCTCATGTTTTTATCTAACCCTAAACATAAAGTATACAGTTCAAACACTCATTTTAATAATATTATTGTTATCATTTAGATACTTCTTGGATTTGTCTCTATTGATTTAAATTTCTCTTCATTATTTATCCTGTTTTTCTGTCTCTGAAAACAGAGTGGTTTTGAATGGAGTGGTTCTATGAATTTTGATACTCTGGATACTTTCGTAGTTTCATAAACATTATTGGGATTTGCTCTGAGACCCAGTTATTTACTTAGAAACAAGCTTCAGCCTTTGGAGGGTTTCCTACTATATTTTGTCACAAATCTCTGTTCAAGTTATTTGTCTGTTTTTTTTAATTAAATAGCCAATCTTGTTTTAAATGATTTAACTATATGTAGTCATACATTTGCACACACACACACACACACACACACACACACACACACACACACACTGTGTTTGTGTGTTAGAAATCTCTTCTGCTAATGTGTGGCATTTTTTTTTATTCTTCCAAATCTTTTTTTTTCTACAAAAACAAGATAATAAATATTTATTTCCAAGAATATGATTTTCTGCACTGCAATGGGCAAATTAATAGCTGTCAAGAAGATGAAGAGCTAATGATGTGCTTTGTTTCTAGTGTCCAAGGAAGGGAAGTTCACAGCCACTCTACCTGGAATTTCAATAATAGCATAATTCCATCCACCCTGCTTGCAAATAGGATTGATGTATCCTAGGTATGGAAAAGTAAGAATGGGCTTTTTCTATGATATATGTATGCCCAGAGTGGGCCATACAGATATCATAAAAGAAAAAAATTCCTGTATATCACTCATCATAAGCATCATAAATTTATCCATTTTCTTTATTATTAAAAACATGCTTTAGAAGAAGAATGTTTTATTCAGAGATGAAAGTTCTCATAGGAGTACCTTCCTAGCCCTTTGACTTTTCATTTAAAAACTGAATCTTTTTTTTTTGTCTAAATGCATCCAGTGGGAGAATATTATATTGGTTATTTGTATTCCAAAGGGGAGAAGATTAATTGTCTTCAATTCAATTCCAAATTAGTTAACTTCCATTTCTTTGTCTACGTCAGTTCCAAGTAGTCACTGAGCCTAGATTAAAATCACTGAAGAATTAACCCCTTAGTTTTTCCTATGCTACACTCTAGACAATGTGGATTCATTCACTCACTCTAAATCATTTGCTGGCTCTGAGCCAAACACATGCTATACTGTGTAGTTGCTTGGCCAAAGAAATTTATCATGTGAGTAAATAAGCAACTGTATATGCTATATTAAAGATCAGTAGAGCCTTGCAACAAGAGTTCCATTGGGCTACCTGTCACAGTCTGATGCCTAAAGGATGAGGCACTCAAATGGAAATACTGAATAAAACTTTAAAATGTTACATATTGGCACATTATGATGTCAGTCAGTGGGGCCACTTTAAGGCATTAACCTGTGAGTTGAAAACCCTTTGAAGGTGATGAACAACCCTTTCATAGGGGTCGTCCAAGACCATCAGGAAGGACAGATGTTTACCTTATGACTCATAACAGTAGCAAAAATTACAGTTATAAAATAGTGACAAAAATAATTTTATGGTTGGGGGGTCACAACATGAGGATCTATATTAAAGGGTCACAGCATTAAGAAGGTTGAGAATCACTGATTTAATGTCTGACTGTCCTTTCCAGATAAATTAATACTTTTAGTCAAGTATGATTGTGCTTAATCTGAATGTAAAAGAAAGAAGGAGGTTGAAAAAGAAAGAAATCTATAGAAAATAAGAAGGTCTCCAAAAAAAGACTGTATAAAATCAAGAAATACTTCACTGCTAATCACAATCATCACTGTCATTATTCAGCTGCCATTTACTGTGCCAACTCTGTTCTGGTGGCTATAGAGTCTAAAACTTTGTCCCTGTAATGGTGCAGTAGAAGAAGCTATTTCTGCTAGTAACTTGCAGAGCATGATGAGATTTAAAACTCCCATATCCATAAGAGTATGGTTTCTCTACTTCACTGATATTTCTGGAATCATATGTAGATGTTATGGACTAATCTAGAAAAATAGAAATAAAGCAGCTATCTGAAAGCATACATTGATCCCAAAGGTCCACAAAGAATATGCCCAAGGCTTTGACTAACACGGTGGCTGCTGTCTAGAAACTAAACAGACAGTAGATGTTAGATAATTTAAAGACTGTGACAGCTGTGATGCAGAAATATTGAGGGATGGAATTAGGCATGGAGCCTACTGAACATGTCTGGAGGGGATGCCTTCTATTCTTTGCATTGCCAATGTGAAGCTATAGTTGAACATGTCTTCTCCCCCCAGGAGGCTGAGAACAATTTGGATTTACCACCCCAAATATGTAGCTTGATCCTAAAATTACTTTGAGTCAAAGCCAATTGAAAAACAACAGATTCTGAAAAAAATACAAGTTCTTCACTATTCTTGTATGTACCTAAAAAGAGGACAGAAGGGGTCCTTCATGCCAGCAAGAAGGGAAGAACCCTAGAACCAGAATGGAAGTCACCTTGTGACCAGAAACCTTATAACAAGCTATGTCTTCTACAAGTCCTTTTGTGTTCTTCCTAGTTACTTTGAAAGAAGTTTGTATGGCCCACAATCTAACTGCTCCTTTGAGTTTACATCTTTGGCTACATAGCTCCAGGTGCACATAAAAATGCCATTGTCTGTAGAAATTGTCCCCTTTTTCATGTTGATATCTTGTCAGCTTAATTCATACCTTCCAGGCACCAAATTTGAATCAGCAGGGGACAGGTTTTTGTTTTGTTTTTCTCTCCAGCACGTTATATATCCTAGATTTTTCTCACACAATAGGTGACATACATAATGAAGAAATCCTCTGACTGGCTGATACATCAACCGGCTTTGCATGGACATTCACTGCCTCAAAGAGTTAAATGAGTCTTCTGAAAAATCTTATTAGCATAATGAAAAAGTAAGACTAAAGAAGAACTACAGCTAGGTCTCACTTCACACCTAGAGGCTTTATCAGTGAAGACCGAGAAGCCATATATCAATTGCTAACATGTATACCACGCCATGGCACCAATACATGTAATGCACTAGTACATGTACATTACACGCATTACCCATGGAATAAAAGATGGATGGAATTTCTTCCACTTCTGGCATTTAGTGAATTGTTGGAGCCAGTAATGCCATTATTGGTACTGGCTGGGAAAACTCTGCATATTCTAGATTCCACCAGAGAAAAAAGTGACCAAAATGCCTGAAGCAGAAACAAAATCCTATGTGTGCTGTGGTTAGAAAAAGCAATAGTAACTGAAAGTCTGTCTCCCAAGGGTGCTGCCGCAGTTTGTTCATATGTTGAAAGCTTGCTTTCAAACTGTTGGTGCTATTGAGGAGTGATTGGGACATGAAAACCATATCAAGGGCTACTGTGAGAAATTCATTGATAAAGGAGCTATGGGCTTTGGAGGAAGTAGGCCATGGGGGATGGAGTATTTTTTTGCATGCCCCCAGCTTCCTGTCTGACATGAAGTAACCATCCTCTTCTTCCGCATGCTCCCACCATCGTGATGTTCTGCTTCATCTTAGGCCTAAATAATAGGACCAGTTATCCATAGATTGAAACCTCCGAAGCCAAGAGCCAAAGATAAGCCTTTTCTTTTTCCAGATTGTCTTCTCAGATACTTTATGACAACAACTTAATATGAATAATGCAGATGTCATACTCTGTTTTATCTTTTGTTTTCCAAAAGTTATGTTTTGCTATTCTTAAGATACTTGCTCAGTTTGAATATACATAATTTATATGATATATTCTTTTATTCATATACAAACTCATACACACACATACATGTAAATACACACACACATTCTTCCTCATTCTAATATTCAAGATAACAGGTTCTCTTGAAGGGAAAGTTAGTAGGTCTACAAAGGATCTAGTTAGTGTTATCAAAAACTCACTTTCAACAAGCTAATAATGGACATTAAGTTCACCCACTTTAAAATATTAATTCAAATATGACCATAACAAGCTGCATTTAGAACAGTGGTTCAAACAGTTCTTTGCCCCTTCTTTATCCCAGATGCAGATCTAATTTGTATAGAAGCTGGCATTAACATAAGCTGCTCAGTGCTGACTTGCTTTCATTTACATAATGTTCTTTGAGAGGAAAGAATTAAGGCAATTTTAACCTGTTTGGGCCTGCATCCAAATAACATACAGACCTGTTTGAGAAAAATCAGTTTAGAAATTTGCAAAGGAGGTCATGTGAAATGCATTACTCAATTAAGGAAAGGAATTTATACTTTATTTTCAAATACTATACCATCTGCTGCATGAATGTAACTAATTACTTTTGACTTGGTATGTGATTTTAACAAAATTGAAAAGTGACAATCCTCTGATACATTCTTCGGCAGCATCCTGCCTGATAGCTGCCCGGTGGGAAAGAGTGCATTTACCAAGCCAGTGAGGGCAAAATGAGATTTCTCACAGTCTGCTTTGCCAGGCTTGCATTAAAAAACAGAGATGTTTACTGAGAATGCACAGCAACACCAAGAACCACACGCACTGTTTGTCTGCTGCTGTCCAGCTAATGCTGAGAGAAAATGGTTGCAAACCTTCTTCCCTGGTCACAGAGAAGTGCCAGTAAGTTTGAAAAGCTCTGTTTTCAGAAGGTCAACTCTAACAATTTCATTGAACTATCCCCATTTATCATCCCACAGGTAGGATAAAAAGCTACAAGCCTGGCTAGAACTGAGACTAGTCTTTGGTCTTAGATATGGGGAAACAAGACCCACCCATGTCTATGGCTCTTGGTTGAGTTTGTTACAGGCATGGAAGTAGCATTGTAAGACCTTCACGGGGTGGCACGTTTGAAAAAACAAAGGGCAAAAAAAAAAGAAAAAAGAAAAAAGAAAAAACAAAGGGCTTCCTATCAGAAAGTGCTCTATTAACATACCTGTAAGGAGGTAGTTTAAGAAAAGGCTTGGTTAAAAATGAGACACATCTATCTGAAATGTGACATTCAGAGTCACTAAAGTGACATTTATCTTCCTCAGTTTTCAGCCAGCTGTTGTTAACATGTGTTGACACAGCCTTGGGTACTTTGTACTAGACAGTCACTGGCTGATCCATGACAAGGGTCTTGTCTTACATCTTTGATAGGTGCTTAATCTCTTTAGAATCACTCATCATTTCTCCATGAAGCTTAGGTAAAAACTATATATTCACATGTAAGTGATGTGTCTATTTTCTAATCAAAACAACAGTATATATCTTTGCTGTAAGGAAAAAGACATATTAAAGTTTCTCAGGCAGTGTAGGACATTGGTACTTGCTTAAGTGGAAGGTGAACAAGTGAGACAAATCTGGTATCATAAATGCACAAAGACAGCTTCCAGGCGCCCATCTCTATAAGCTTGTGACAAGGGTTTCTGACTGATAAATACTACCACTTGGGAATGATGGTGTTTGTGAAGTGCTTGGCATGCTCACACTTCAGAGGAGTGATTGTCTGCTTTTAACAAGAAAGAACAGGTTTGTCAGAGAAACAGAAGTTTCAATGGCATAAGTCTCTCCTCTCTGAGGAGAGCAATGTCACAGAGGTCATATGTAAAGAGCATGGTTGGTATTGAGCTCACGCTTACTCTCAGGTCACTTTTCCCAGTATGAAATGCTGGTTATCCTGGGGCTGGTAGAATGCAGTAGAATTCAAAGGGACCTGTTGACATATGGTAGTGATAAGAACAACTGTCAAGTTGAAATACGCAGGAATATCCACGATAAATCACTGCAAAAGCCAAGCACTCGTAGGTAGAGGGGGCCAAGTCAGCCTATGGGAAAACTGAGTAAGAACAGAGAGAAATGCTCAGGCTGAGCTCAGGAAGTTCTATAACTCTCCCGACTCAGAAGATGTTTGTTCCCTACAAGTCCAAGAACTTAAAGGCCGTCAGAACTCAACCTCACCTAGAACAGCCATCAAACCTCACTTTTGAATGTATATTTATTAAGACATTTTGCAGGATATCCCTGTTAAGCTGACTTGCCTGGTTACAATGTGTGTCCACTTAAGAACAGATTTATCAACATTTCTCATTTGCCAAGATTGACGAAGTCCAGCATCTCCATTAAATACGCATGAGTTGGGTTTTATTCAAAAGCTGAGTGAGATTTGTCCTGATGACATTTGACATGTTTCTGCGGGATTTTCTTCCCCAGAATCTTGTGAATAGGTGATAACCACATGTCAGTCAGGAAAAATGACATTGTATACCCTGCACTCACTTAAAAAGTGTCCTGTTGGAGCTGAGGTTATATAATTCAGCCATGGAGTACTTGTATTCTACCCATGATGCTTTAGGTTCAAATCCCTGCACCACCAACAAAACAAAGCAACCCCCATTGGATGGGAGTCAATACTTTTCTTTCAGTTGCTTCTCCTAATTAATACCACAGTAAGAAAAATCATGTCTTATCTTTGACATTTCTGTTTTACAATTTCATCAAGCCCATCTGTCAACAGGTATGTGCCTCTTCTGCCAGACAACAGTAATTAAGATATCAGCCACTATTTCCTTGATTGCAGAGGAAGGCCTGGTGTGCAAAAGCAGTTCAGGTTAGGGGAGCATCTGGCTTTCTGTAAGGACTGGAATTTAAACAGATTAGAGGTGATTGGATCGGGACATCAGGTAACATTTTCCAGGTCACTGAAAGGAAGTTTGAGACAGAATCCTATAAAAGATAATCACTGAGACAGACCCACTGTCTCCAGAATGATGGATATAGCTGCACTCCTTTTTGATTAAAAAGTTTTGAATTAAAAAAGTTTTGAATTTAGATAGGAGACCCATTGCAGAGTGCAGCTATGTGATTGTTAAACATTTAGAAATGATCTTATAGACACATCTTTATATTACTTTTCAAGGAGCTGAGAGAATTCTGCTTCTCATTTCTCACTCTGTGTGGCTTCTCCATCCTTAGGGAATCACTACCAACCATTACACCTCTCCTACTCAGGCCACCTCGTTCTGAACAAGGAAATTAGAGGGCACTGTTTTTAATAAGATTACAACAGTCATCAGCTGTTCACTGTGCCTGGCGCAGTGCCCATCACCAGATCTATCCTCTTTAATCCTCATAAAACACCAGCTTCTGCCTCCACCATACCAAGAGTAGGAACATGTCTCACTTCACCTCAGATCACTGTTTCCAACCCCGGCTGCTATGGTACCTATGGTACCCTGGCACCAGTCCCTGCCTTGGGTCTTACACTACCAATTTCAACCTTTGTTCTTTCTTTGCTTGCTGTGACAAACTGGCATAGGTTTGAGGATAATCAACACAAGTTAACTTTCCAAAATTCCAGAGACAGAGATGGATAGTCTGAGTGAGATAAGGTCTGGTGAGAGCCGTCTCCTCCTGCTGAGTTTCAGAAAACTCCATCCTCCTCAAACAGGAGAGAGGTGATGAGGAAAGGCAGGTAGAGGTGGGTGCTGTTTTATGTTTCTTCTTATAAGGATACTAACTTCATCATAAGAGGCATGGTATTTTTTATATAGGTGAAATGTCATTATATTTCATATTCACTATTGAAGTAAAGATCACCACTGAGCATTTAGTGTCTTCATGTTACCTTTTTATTGGTTTTGTCAGAAGTCTGCCTGATTAAACTTCTCATTGAGTAAGGTTTTATCAACTTCCTTTTAAAATTTACCATCTATTTATTTTGCCTTCTACCTTTATTTCTTTTGGTTCATATTTTCTTTTCTTTCTTTGTTTCTTTAAATTTCTACTGCCTGTACTATTTCAGCTTCTGTGTTGAATGATTTACTTATTTCCTTTTAACCTTTATTTTCTTTTTTAATATTTATTTTTATTTTATGTGAATTGGTGTTCTGCCTGCATGTATAACTGTGTAAGGGTGTCAGATCTTAGAATTACAGACAGTTGTTAGCTGCTCTGTGGATGCTGGGTATCAAACTCAGGTCCTCCGGAGGAACAGTCAGTGCTCTTAACTGCTGAACCATCTCTCTAGCCCAAGCTTTATTTTCAAATAAATATATTTAAATGCATTTTATTATGGGTGAAAGTATAAGTTTATTATTTTTAACGTATAAATATTGTCAGTTTTTTCCATATTTTATAATTATTGTGTTGTCTTTTTTGAATTTAGGTAAAATAGTTCTATATATTAAATGGTTTTATAGTCTCTGTTTCTTTTTCAAAAATCTTTATCACATTTATTTATTGTGTTGTGAGGAGCGGGCATGTGCCATAGCACACATGTGTGGGGTCATGTGACTATTTGCCAGACTTTGCTTTTTCCTTCTATTAATATAGGTCCTAGGAATTGAACTAAGGTCATCAACCTTGGCAGGAAGCTTCTATGCCCACTGAACCACCCCACCGTCCCTTCTTTCTTTATTATAAACTCAGCATATGCTGTGATGCATGCATAAAGCACATGTAGGACAGTCAAAAAGACAAGAAAATGCAACCATAGTTTTGTCTGGGGTTCAGGAATGGCAGACATTTGGAATCAAATTGAAGGAGTGGCCTGCAGATGAAGTGTTTACAACTGAGATTATGTGTGGTTTCAGTAAGCAAGTCTCCAGCAGAGAGTGCTGAGGTAGAGTGTAGCCTTCTGCTAAATTTGAGTGAGGAGGTCATAACACTGGGAGTCCAAGTGTCATAAACACTCTCCACAAGACAATGAAATCACCTAGATTTATGGCAGGGAGGTTGGCAAGAATGATAGGACCTCAATCTTTGAGGAATGACAGCGTGGGCCACTGACCCCTGCAAGAAAAGTGGGGGGTTGAGTTGGAATGCAATGCTAGTGATGTTTAGTGATGAGGACCAGACTTGACTGAGGAAAAGTGCAATGCTGGGCAGACAACAGTGCCGGACAGACAATGACAAAATCCAGGTTTCTGAGTCAAAGGAGCATGGGAGAAAATGGCCATTACTTTGGGAGACTTCTGGAGCCAGCCGGGGTCCTAAGGGGACATTAGGGATTTAGTGGAGGCCTAGAGGTGAAAGGAGGCTAAAGGTCAAGGGTGTGGATGAGAGTGGGAACTAGTGACCTCAGACTCACTCTGGTCAAAGGTCCTTTACACTCACTGTCTGTCCCACTGGGATATTTGTGGTCACCCGTTTCTGTCACTTCACTCTGGCTTCAGGGTCATTACACTGGAGAATTCTCCCTTTGTCCCCAACCTCCCTGGAATATACGCTCTGTTCTTAGAAATGTATTCTTTGCTTTAAGGCATTGGTCTGTGCTGTAATTGCATACTCAAGGTTTTTATGACTTGATTTGTAACTGCCTGAGAGTGGCAATGGGTGATGCTTTCTATTTCAGATTATTGTCAGCATTCTGTGAGGCACAAAGCTCGCAGTGTTCACTTAAATAAATGAATGGGCGGATTATTTAAAAGACTGTGATTCTGAAGACAATCTCCAATAAAGACAAGGTGTTAGACAGGCTTACTTTTTGTTTAATAAAGGAGAAGGTTGAATTTGAGACTGACTTGTTTATATTTGTCCCCGTCTGCGTCAGGAAGCCTTCGAGAAGCATGCACAACTTTATTCATTTCAATTGCTAACACTTGAATTGTTGTACTTGCATGAAAATTTCTAACCTGATACTTGGAGTATGAAGTAGAAGTCAATAATAATTTAAAAAGCACCCTGTGTATTTTTTCTTTCAACTTTTGTATGGAAAGCCCACAGAGTTTTAATTCACTAAACTATTTTAGAAAGTGTTGAATTAGCTCTATTAGTACGTTTGATTGTAGAAAGAAACATGTATAGCAAGGGTTCAAAATCAAGTGCTACTGTGGTTCAGTTAACTGCAACAAAAGGAAAGAGCATCCTCCATGTGTTCTCTGAGGTACCAAGTCTCACATAGCCTGAGCAGCATTCTCTGAGATAGCCCTGGTCATGGTGAGATGGTCAGATATATGAAACACAGGGACTGGTGTGAAGGTCTAATGACTGATTTGCTGACTCAGCTGTCAACAACTGTGCTGTCTTCTCACATGCACACCCCTACTCCCACTCGCAGAACATTCTGGAATGTTTGCATTAGCTTGTCATTCTGCTAACTAAATAGCATTTGTGCTCATCCCTGTCAAGGTACAATCAATATGGTCAGGCTGATATTTATGGAACATAATGATATGTTAGAAGTGAATCACTTTAACATATCAATTGTTTATTCCTCCCTCCGTCAGCAAGGTCCTGAAGAAACTAATGACAGTCGCCTGGTTGATTTTACATTTCTTTTAGCTGAGCTCATTAGTATGCTGAAGTATTGAAATGTCACTCCTGACATTTTTCTTTGCAATTAAAGTCAGTTTATCTTACACTTGTAATTTCTTTTCAAAAGAAAATAATGAGGAAGTGGGTACCTTTGTTCATGAACTTTTATTTATATGTTAAAACACTCTCAATTATTACTGTAGCAATTTGGCCAAAATAAATTGACATATTGAAATGATATAAATTATATATCATATAATATATGTCTTTACATAAACTTTTTTTTTCAGTGCTAGAAGCAGTCAGGCCAGCACATGCTAGAAAAGGACTTTATCATTGAGTTCTATCTTTAACCACCTTTACATAAGTTCTTTTCAAATATATTTTTATTTATTTATTTGATTTGTTTGTCTGTTTAGTGTGTGTGTGCCATGGTGCATCTAAGTGTGCCTCATACACACAGAAGCCCATGTAGGTTAAAAAAAAGGCATTGACTCCCCCCACACACAACTGTAGTTCCAGACAGTTGTGAGTTGTGAGCTATGACATGATGCTAGGAATTGAACCCGAGTCTTCTGTAAGAGAACCAGGTTCTCCTAACCACTGAGCCATCTCTACAGTCTTCCCTGTTACACAAACTCTCAATGTCACCATTCTTTTTAAATATCTGCCTTCTGTGAACAATTTTAAATGAAAATCTTTAGCTGAGTATGGAGATACACACTTGTAACCACAGTGTCCATGTGTGTGTATGTGGGGTGTGTGTGTGTTGTGTGTTTGTATGTGGTGTGTGGTGTGTGAATTTGTGTGTGTGTGTGTGTATGTGTGTGTGTAGGGATTGGGAGGGTTGAGGCAAGAAGATCCTTACTAGTTCAAAGCCAGTATAGTTTCCTATTCAGTTCCAGGCCAAACAGAGCTACATGGTGAAATCTTCTTTCAAACAAATAATCAAGCAAACAATATCAGAAAAATAACAACAAAAGGCTAAAAAAATGACATTCAGTTTGTAACAATTAAAATCTTTTAAAACAAACTATTATGTAAGAATCTCATTAGTTTTATTGACATTCTAGTTGATGTCACTTAATAATCACTTGACAGTATGAAATTAAGGGACTTATTTGCCTCAAACTTTCAGATGTTTTAGTCCATAGTTCTGGGCTCTATTGAATCTAGACTCATGAAAAAGCAGCGCATCATGTGAATAAGAATATACAGTAGACACCACTCACTCATGAAGGACAGGAAGCAGTGAGAGAGTGCCCGAGAGTCAGAACCAGGGATAGCGTTGTAAGCCTTCCCTCTGGTAACACACATTTTCCAGGTAGAATCCCAACTCCTAAAGTTTCTACCACCAGCTGGGGACCAAAAGTTTAAAATCTGAACCTGTTGCACACATTTTGTATTCAGGCTAACACACACACATACACCACATACACATGCACACATATCAGTGTATTCACACGTGCACGTATAACAAAAAGATGAAGAAACATGAATGTACATGTACAAACACATGCATACACACACTGACACATACATTGTACAACTTTTGCATATGTGCTATATTCAATAATAAAACAAAAGTTACAAAAGCCTGGAAATGAAAAATGTGCTTTAGGGAAAGATTAAATACAAATTTAAAAGAACAAAGTACAATATATCCCAAAGCAAATATCTAGAGAAAATTATCTCCTCAAATATGATTGACTGTTAACATATCTAACATAGAAATAGTTTTTGTAATTAGTACAGAGATTAAGTCATAGATATAAACACAAGGGAAAGAACAATAAACCTGAATAGACAATCAGTGAAAGGTAATTGCAAATCACTAATATACACATGAAAGATAATATGTACCTTCATGAATAATCAAATAAATGCAGAGTGAAGTATGTTGAAGTCATTTTCCCAGCACAGATAAAGAAGAAAATGGCTTTTCAAGAACTTAGAAAGCTTCAACCATTTCATCAACCTTAGGTTCAAAGCCTCCTGCTCTGCTTCATGCCATAATAGTGCTGGACTGAGCATGACAGGAGAAGTGAGACAGACACATCAGAGCTCAGAAATACTGTAAACTCAAGTAATTCTACAAAGAATTTTATATTATTATAAAATTTCATAAGAGCTATGCTGGTTCAACTTCAAAGACAGTTTTCCAATAAAACTGTAAGGTATAGTGTTGATACGAAAGGAAATACAAGCTAGGAAAAATAGCATTAAATACATTTAGTCATAAAATAGATCTCTATAGATTCTGTATTTTGGAAAATTATGAAAAAATAAGGAAGCAATAGATTACTAGGCAATTGGAGCCTAGCAACTAATTATCCAAAAAGAAACAGTACTGTAAACTCATTTCACACTCAAGAGCATCTTCAAATGGAATAAAGGTCTAAATGAAGATAGAAAATTTTAAATATTTTCACAGAAAAAAATATAGCTTTACAAATTGTGATAGATTACTTTTAAAATAGTAAAGTGAAGGCATAAGTTGTTTTTAAAACGTATAAATTTTACTACAATGAAAATATTCTGTATTAAAATGACTGTAAACACCAACACTAGTTCCATGTGCAGAGCTAGTCAAAAAATTATTTTTCTAGAAATTGCCAATTATTGTTCAAATATAAATTTTGATGTCTAGAAATATTGCAAGCTAGAGACCTATGGGTTCTTTCTGCAGTAAACACACAGAAGACCTTGATAAAATGGTGTCTTTCAAGTGAAAATTATGAACAGGTGGTGAAAAAACAATGTCCTAGTACCAGGAACTAAACAGTAACAGAAGTTAAGAGAAAGGTAGCAAGGCTCTCTCTATGAGCTCCCTCCTGTAACAAAGCATTTAAGGGGAAAGCCTTGAATATTGCCAGCAGCATAGCTTTGGGACTAATCTGTCTAGGGTGATGGGAAATGAAGAAACCACAGATTTTGCAAACTGGGATTGCATGGGCCATGCACTCTGATGGAGATGCACTAGCACAGGTAAACACGAAGGCAGATTTGTTTTACATAACTGAATGAGATGAGTTTATTATGTACAGCTGAAGGAGAAGGTAGGCTAGTATAGTTACTTTAGAAAGAGAAGCTGTGGCAGATACTTTCTGAACCTCTTGTCAATATCTGAACTCTGACCAGGAGAAGGCTTTGCAGTTCCCAAGGACCTGAGGGGTTGGGACCCTTGATATAGCTGTGTTTATGTGTATTGGGACTCTGTTCTGTTACATTGTAAATAATTGTCCTGCCTACTGGTTTAATAAAAATGCTGTTTGTCCAAAGGCAGACAGGAAGTGTGGGTAGGGCTACCAGACTAAGAAAACTCCTGAGAACAGGAATAGCAGAACAGAGATGCCAGATAGACACCACCAGAGACACCAGAGAGATGCCAGCAGAGATGTCAGCAGAGGCAGAGGAAAGAAGTTGAAATGCTACTCCGAGAAAAAGTACCAAGCCACATGGCTAAACAGATTAGTGTAAATGAATTGAGATAAGATGAAAGAGCTAGCTAGCAATATGTCTGAGCTGTAGGTCAATCAGCATGAAGTTAATATAAGCATCTGTGTGTTTCTGTGGGACTGCAGGTCTGCAGGACTGAACCACACACCAGACAGGCCAGGCACTTCATAGTTTGTGTGTGTGTGTGTGTGTGTGTGTGTGTGTGTGTGTGTGTGTGTGCCAATAATACACATTCACTGAGGAATTTGTCTGCTCCCAATGCTTGAGAAGGCAAATACCAGCTGCTAAATTGAAAATGTCCTAGGTATAGTTGTTATAAGAGATGATGCATTATCTAGGAAGGCAAAGATGAGTCCTTCTGTCTCAGGCTGGGGATGGAGTTTATGAAAAGTTTCCTGAATGTCTTAGCTAGGGTTACTATTGCTGCTACGAAACTCTATGACCAAAAGCAACTTGTAGAGGAAAGGGGCTTATTTTACTCACAATTCTGTATAACATTTCATTATCAACAAAAACTGTGAGGGCAGGAACTCAAGCTAAGCAGGAACCTAGAAGCAGGAGCTGGTACAAAGACCTGGAGGGGTGCTGTTTCCTGCCTTGTTCAGTCTGCTTTCTTATAGAACCCAGGACCATCAGCCAACGATGGTACCATTCACAATGGGGTGGGACCTCCGCAATCAAGAAAATGCCCAACTGTTG
The DNA here is from genome assembly GCA_004025045.1 of Sigmodon hispidus. Taxonomy (NCBI): domain Eukaryota; kingdom Metazoa; phylum Chordata; class Mammalia; order Rodentia; family Cricetidae; genus Sigmodon; species Sigmodon hispidus. The sequence goes on from PVIH01000387.1 coordinate 331,979, forward strand.
GATCCCATGGAAGCATTTCCTCCTTTCCAGTGCCTCTACATTGTGTCATGACATAAAACTAGCCAGGACAACTGATATCTTGTCAATTTGACACACAAATATCACTGTGAAGCCATAATTTTTGTTCATCCCCAAGATTATCAATATTACAATAGAAGAATTTCAAATTTTAAAAGTCTTACATTTTTTAAAAATTCAAGCCCTTACAAATCCACTATCTTAAATTCCAAAGCCTTTGTAAAATTTCAAAATCTTTTTTTTTTAAAGTTCAAACTCTCTCCACTGTGTGCTCTTATAAAATAAAAAACAAGCTAAACACTTTCTTACTTCAATAGCGAAGAACCAGGGAACCAGGGCACAGTTGCAATCTGAATCAAGCAAACCAAAACTTCAAAAGTAAATAACTCAATGTTCAATGTCTGGGATCTGTTCACAATCTACTAGGCTTCTCCAAGGACTCTATCCTCCCAGCTTTGGCTGCCAACACAAGGTACAACCTTGATCATCCTTATAACATGGCTTTTATGTGCTGACCCTGAGAAAACACTTCACAGAAGACTTCAATGATGCTGATCTCCTCTTAATCACAGCTTATTCTTCAGACCAAGCTGACCACTATCTATTGTCTCAGAAAAAAAAAAAGGTTTTATTTTAATGTCTCCTGTATCTTGTTAATCACAGCTGATTCTTCAGCTCTAGCTAACCAGAACCACCCAGAACCACAGATCTTTAACTCAATGTAAAAAAAGTCCCTAATAGAGTCAGTCATCATAAGGCAGACCTCAATGCAGAATGTATGCATTGCTTATGACATTCTTGTTAGTCATGTTCCCATAGAAAAGCTCACTAAAGTTTTAACACTCACTGGATTTTCTAGTCCAAAGTTCCAAAGTCCTTCTACAGTCTTCTCCAAAGAAAGAAGGTCAGGTCTGTCACAGCACTACCCAACTCCTAACAGGAATTTGTTTTAGTTAGGGTCATTATTACTAGATAAAATACTACAACCAAAAGCAACTTGGGGAGGAAAGGATTTATTTCACTTACAGTTCTGTTTAACAGTTCATTATCAAAAGTAGTGAGGGCAGGAACGCAAGATAAAAATCTGAAGGATGGAGATGATGAAGAAGCCATGGATGTGTGCCACTTACTGGCCTGTTCCTCAAGGCTTGCTCAGCCTGCTTTCTTATAGATTCCCACGATTATATCACCCTCAATGGGTTGGGCCCTCCCCCATCAGTTGCTAATTTAAAAATCCCTTATAATGGTGACATTTTCTTAATTGAGGTTTCTTCATTTCAGATGACTATACCTTGTATCAAGTTTATATGAAGCTACCCAGAAAAGTAGGTGACTGATTTCAGCATTTGCTAGTTGTTTTCACATGGGCCTGTCACCTGTACCCTTGATGATAGTATCTAAAAAGTATCACTTAAAGTTGACCCAGTTTTTTTGGTGCCTTTCTTTAACAAAGACTTTAGAAAAATGCATCTCATTGATAGAAGGAGTGCTTCCAACTCAAAACTCAAAAAGTTCCCACAAAGAAGCAATTTCAGAAACAGCTATTTTTCCAGCATTGAAATGATCAGTTGCAACTCATAAAATAACCATGCTTACTGCATTGTACAAATAAAAGATGGAAAATATACAAGCAAGGAGATACTATAAAAATAAGCAAGAAAATCACAAAGCAGCCAAAAAAAGATTTTATAAATAAAAAATCCAATTGAATTAAAAATATTTAAAGGCTCAACAATAACTAATAATTAGTGAGCCATATGTACACAAAAAATTATTCAGAGAAGTGAGGTAGCAAAGACAGGTTGATCATCATGGTTTATCACCATGGAAAAGGGAGTGATATTCAAAAAAGGAAATAGATGAAAAAGAAATATTTGAGAGAAAATCACTCAGAAATTATTAAAGTAATAAATTTCTAGATTTTAGAAGCCCTAAGAATTCCAATCAGGATGCAAATATAAGCAAACACACGTTCATGCACCATTGTATAACTGTAATGTATCAAAAACAAATGATGTAACTCAGAAGAAGACAGAACAATTTCCTCAAGACAATCACCTACCTATTAGATTGGTTGCTGAGTTCCTGAGTGAGACGGGAAGACAAAGGCAGTATAACAGAGGAGAATGAAAACCCAGAGGTCAGTCCCAGAACATGCCATCTGCCACTGACTCAATCATAACACTAAATATATAAAAAGCATGAGACTCCTGTGAGATGACTGTACACAGAAACTATTTCTTCTGCATCAGAAAATGTAAGATAACATAAAGAAAATGCCAAGCATGGGAAAATCTGGTCAATAACAATTGAAATATAAAGAAATAAAAACACTTAATTGTGGCATTGAAATTGACAATAGTCATTTATAACGTATGATGTAATTGATTGCTCACTCAAGTGTTTAAAGATCTGACCCATTGTCTAGGCTGAGGGCAAACAGAATAAAGTTAGTTTTTCCATGGATGCATGTCTGTATTTCTATTGTGGAAGTTAAAACAAAAGGAAAGCAGTTGTGCTTTTAGGAAGCGGCAGCTGATTTGGAGGAGAAGGAGAGAGGAGGTGTGGAGATATATTTTATATTTAATAAAATCAGCCTGGAATATCAGAGAACAGACCCACCCACACAGTCAAGCCAGGAGGGTCAGAGAGTGGTAACTTATATCTTAATCTCAGCATGGCAAAGATCTAGTGGTGACCCTACACCTTTAATCCCATAACTCCAAAGACAGAGATCTTTCTTTGTTTCTGTGAGTCCAAGGCCTAACAACCAAACAGTAGTAGCTCACACCTTTAATCCTAACTCTAGGAATATGACTCAGAGATGAACCTGGAAGTGAAACAACTGGGCAAAGAAGATATTTAAGGAGGCGAAGGCAGATGCTATGGGATTTAGTACAAACAACAAGCCAGGCTGAGGACTCTGGAAGATAGCTTTTACCCTGAGAAGTTTGCTAGGCGAGATCTGACTGTGGTCTGTCTCCTCTCTCTGATACTCCAGCTTTCCCTCAATATCTGACTCTGAGTTTTCATTAAATAACAACTAGAATTCATGTTTTAAGGGGGATCCAGAGGAAGTGAGGACTGAAGGGAGCAGAAAAAGGAGAGAGGGAGGAGAGGAGGAGGGAAGGAAAGAGAGAACAAAGACCCATCCAAGTGAGCATGCTCAGAAGTTAATGTACACATAGTCACATCCAAGTGAGCATGCTCAGAAGCTAATGTACACATAGTCACATCCAAGTGAGCATGCTCAGAAGCTAATGTACACATAGTCACATCCAAGTAAGCATGCTCAGAAGTTAATGTACACATAGTCACATCCAAGTGAGCATGCTCAGAAGTTAATGTACACATAGTCACATCCAAGTGAGCATGCTCAGAAGTTAATGTACACATAGTCACATCCAAGTGAGCATGCTCAGAAGCTAATGTACACATAGTCACATCCAAGTGAGCATGCTCAGAAGCTAATGTACACATAGTCATAAGTTGAGCATTTCTTATCTGAAATACTTAAGACTAAAAGAATTTCAGATTTGGACCTCTTAACACTTGCATATGCATAATAAACACTTTAGGGACTGGACTCAGCTCTAAACACAAACTCACTTACATCTGGCCTAACCATAACTTCATACAATATTTTCAAACAATTTTGTTTATGAAATAATGTTTCACATTGGGAAGTATGAAATTTTCCACTTGAGGCATCATGATGGTATTTAATAATTGGGGAGTTGAATATCTGTGATTTCAGATTTTCACATGGGTACTGTATCTGTACTGCCTAACTTAACTCATTGATAGGCAACTCGTTGGTTTATGTGTTTACAAGAAAACATTATTCTTTTATATTTCAAATTGGGAATATGAATAGTAATAAAGTATCATTTTTAAAAAATTTAACTAAAGTACATACATTATATCATTACATTCACAGTTGGGAGGCACAATAAATGAGGTATGAATTTACTATTTGAACTTTGTGAGGTTTGAGTTTAATGATCTTGAGTATGTTTATACTATTGTGATGAACACCCAGAGTTTTGTGTTCCAACAGTGATGAAAATCTATGACCAATAATCAGTTGCTCCATTTTCCTCTTCCTGGGATTCTTGTGGACACTATTCTGTTTTGCTGTCCACTTGAAAATATCTTGCACGAGTGGAATCATGCAGCACTTATGTTTTGGTCACTGGCTTATCTCAGAGTTCATCTGAGTTGCAACACATGAGGAGAGGTGCTTAGTTTTCCAAGACCTGATGTGACCATGCTGTGTTTTGTAGACCCATTAATCCATAGGTGGTTATTTTCATTGGGTTGAAACTCTTGGTTACTGTGAACATAGAGATACATGCATGTCTCAGTGACACCCAGCTCCATGTGTAGGGAAATGTCACTTGTCAGATTGTCTGGTAGTAGTGTCTTTAATTTTTTTTGAGGCATCCATACTGGAATGTTAACAATGACACCATTTTACAAGTCTATGAGATTTGCACAAGAGTTCCAATTTTCCCACTTCCCTGCCAGAACTTGTCTGTTGATAGCAGCTCATTGGGGTTTGGGTTTGCACTTATTTAATGATACTGGATGTCTATACTTGTTAGCCAATTGTATATCATTTTGGAGTAAATATCTACTCAAATCCTTTGTTCATTTTAAAACTAGACTAATATTGTTGTTGATTTATAAAAGTTCTTTATATATTTATAATATTAACTCTTTACCAGAGATAAACTTGGTCAACCTTCTTCTCTGTTCTGTAGAATGTCTTTACCCTCTGTTGACTATGCTCTCTGATGCATCCCATTTGGCTATTACTACTTTTAATGACAAGAAACAACCACTCAGTAATGTTTAGCATTTTCTCAAAGGCTAAATACTTAGGGCTAAAATATTTTCCATTTAAAAGTTAAAAAAAAGGAAAAATAGAGTAAAAGTAGAGAGAACAGTAGTAGTGAGAGAGAGGAAAGAGAGATAGAGAGAGGGAGGGAGAAGAAGGGAGAGAGGGAGAGGGAGAGAATTAGTACAACAGGAAAAGAACTACTATGTCGGGTAACAACAACAGAATTGGTTATTTGGAAAGAGCAATAAAAGTGTTAGGTCTCTAGTAAGTGTAAAATCAAAGAGGGCTTGAGAAGTCCAAAAAAACTGAACAATATTGACAGTGGACAGGAAACTAGTGTATGGTGGCCTGGGCCTCATATGACTCAAAGTGATTGCTGCCAATGATACCAATTCAGACAGTCAGACCTGTTCCTTCTGCTACTTTTCTCCTTCTGAGCTTATCAGTGCCAATTCATATGCCTCAGAGGAACAAGACAGTGTGTGTGTATGTGCAGAGATGGAATCAAAAGTCCCAAACTACCTTTTAACAGTGCCTATCAAAGTTGGGAAAACTAAGTGAAATGTAATTCTCTTGCCGTTGAGAAACTGATGTCTCTACATTGCATCTCATGGACAGGTGACTTTACTGAGAGCAAACAGCAGCCAGATGCAGTCCTTCTGTTTAAATCAATCATATTCAAAATTCTATTTAAGAATTTCAAATTATAACCATGCTGATTCCACTCAGTGTAACCAACTTACACAGGCCAGGTCAATGGTCTGTGCCTCCTGCCCAATAATAAGGTATGACTGTGTTTAACACTATGAGGCTGTCTCCCACTTACAGCATGACATAGGATTAAAACAATCCATAACCAGCAACAGGTTTCTACATATCTTAGCAAGCCCAGGGACTGACTTTCTTCCTTGTATTTACAGCCTAAATCCTGACCTTTGTAGCTAATTTGAAAAATATTTTTAGTAATCCCTTGAGAATTTCACACAATAAATCTTAAACATATTCAATATCGTTTCCCTTCCCCAATTTTTCTAGGTTCCCCATATCCCTACCGACCGTATAATTTCAGTTCCTGAATATCCTTTTTTTTCTTTTAGAATGTTTATTTTGTAATGTCTATATACTCCTGGGAACAGAATCCCACACGGGAGCACAGATATTCTACGAGCCACCACATCCTTAAAGAACATTTCATGTCCTTCTCCTAGCAGTTATCAACTGCTAGTAGCTGTGCTTCATTCAGCTCAGAAGGCACAGGACAGGACCGCAGGAGCACAGATATTAAGACCAACAATTGATAAGTGAGAATTCATGGAGCTGAAAGGAAATGACACCATTATTCAAATGAAGAGGCAGCTTACAGAGTGGGGGAAAATGTCAGCTCTAGGTCTGAGAGAGGGTTAGTATCTAGAATGTTGCTAATTTTCAATTTCTTCTTTAACGTAACATCTCATTTCTACTTATTTGCCATAGACTTAGGATCATTATACTATAGAGATTACAAGCTCTAGATTTGAGTTCTGGTCTTGGCACATGTCTTCAGCTGTGGTTCCATTTATTTGTTCATAAAATTAGTTACAACTTTAAGAATAATGAGTAAAAATGAAGGAGTTGGAAAGCTGGACCAGTGGTTAAAAGCTTAAAGCTTAGTTGCCAGCACCCACATGGCTGTTCATCTGATATCAGTTATAGATGCTCCATTCTGAGCTCCACAGACCCCTAAGAAGAACGTGATAAACATGCAGATAAATAAGCACATATGCATGCACACAAATAAAAATAAATATTTTTAATTTGAAAAAAATAAGGTTGACCTGAACTCTTGTAGCTAATACCTTAGTAAATCAATAGCTATCTCCAATTAAAATCAGTTTCAAGTCATACTGCTGTCTTTATGTAAGTCTTAACTCCATAAGACAGGTTAAGAAAGACCTGGAATTTTTGTTGTTGTTGTTTGTTTGTTCATTTGTTTGTTTGTTTAAAGAAGAGAAACCCAAGAAATCTTCAATTTGATTTTCAGATCTCCTAAACTAACCTGGTCTATGCATAAACCACTGGCTTGACTCTACTGTGCATCCTGCAGCATCAGCATGGGTGGTAGGCAGTACTATGGGTGGTAGGCAGTACTATGGGTGGTAGGCAGTACTATGGGTGGTGGGCAGTACTATGGGTGGTAGGCAGTACTATTTTAGTCCCCGTACTTAGGAAGTTATTGGAGAAAGGAGGATTCTAATCCTTGGCCTTGTGGATATGTTAACTGCCAGTCTATAACTCTGGCTAGTCACCGAGTCTTTAACTTTGGGACTTTCCCAATTTTTCATGTAGTTACAGACTTCTGTGAATACACAGGTCAACACTGTGTTTGATAGTTTGAAATGGGGGAATTTTGATAGGTGGTTTACTCATTCACGTATCAGAAACAATACATGAGTTCACACAAACAACAGAAATGTTCCAGGAATTGCTTTAGATTTCCAGCTATACTTGAAGCCATTTCTCAGGGACCATCCTTCAATTCACACTGCTAGTTTTACCTTTAAGTGGTAACGTTTCAGGAAGTCAGAAGAAACTTCATCCTATTTTATAGAAAAGAAAAGCTAGATAGTTATAGGAACAAATGATAGGCCAAAAGCAGGCCCTCAAAATGGCAGTGCCCTTGACAATTCCCACATGATGTCCTGGGCCAGCCTAGATAGGACTCTGGCCTGGTAAACAGAAGTAACTGTGTACCACACTGAGCACAGCTTGAACGTAAGAGACATCGAGAGCCTACTGGGACAGTGACACACTTCTTTCAAAAAGGTCACACCTACTCCAACAAGGTCATACATACCTTCTAATAGTGCCAATCCCTCTGGAAGCCATTTTTTCCCAACTACCACCTTATTTATTTATTGCCTGTAAGTAACATCAGTAAACTTACTTTCTCACTAGATCTTAATAAAAGTTCTCCCCCATTGGTCTATTGTTAGGGCCCTATCTGGAGTAAATAGATGTTTCCTTTTTATTTAAGAAGTCACGCAACACACTTTCATCACTGAGGTAGATGAGGCCTTTGAGTGAGACATGGCAAACTAAGATGTGTGTAAAGACAGCTCTCAAGTTACAAAATTCAGGTGATAGAAAGGAAGGTAGAGTCATGTGGTGGTGGTTTGAATGAAAGAGGCCCCTGCAGACTCACAAGGAGTGGCCCTATTGGGACATATGGCCTTGTTGAGAAGGTGTAGGTTTGTTGAAGAAAGTATGTCACTGGGGTGAGCTTTGAAACTTGAGATGTTGAGGCCAGGCCCAGTGCCACTCTGTCTTCCTGCTACATGTTGATCAAGATGTAGAATCTCAGCTCCTTCTCCAGCACCATGTCTGTCTGTGTGCTACCATGCTTCTCACCATGAAGATAATGGATTCAATCTCTGAACTGTAATCCAGCCCCAGTTAAATGCTTTCACTCATAAAAGTTGTCATGGTTATGGTATTTTATCACAGCAATAAAACCCTAACAGAGACAGAGACACACAGGATAGGGCAACCACACTCAGAATGATTTCACCTGTCCACAGCAGTCAGGACAGGCTTCATAGTCTCCTTCGAACCTAGCTTTTATGACCTGCAGACTTCGCCCTTAGAACCAGGAATTTACAAATAAGTTGCATGTAACTAATTTCATTTAAAAACAAAAACAGTGCTGTGGGCTAATGACTGGATGTTCTTAATTGTATTTCCCCTTCTCTATAACCACCTGGTAGAAGATAAAATACTATTTCATAGAGATAATACTTTGCAACTCAGTCTCTGGTGGTTTTTTACATGCAAAAAAAGTTGGACACAAAGAAAAATTGTGAGACAAGAAGAAAGTATGATTCAGTGGAAAAAAAACAACAAAGAGAAACAAACCAGGGATGGCCCAGATGTTGAACCACAGATGACCCAGATGTTGAACCATGGATGACCCAGATGTTGAACCACTGGTGACCCAAATGTTGAAACATATATGACACAGATGTTGAACCACTGGTGGCCCAGATCTCAAAGTTAACAAGTGGCATATTTAGTTTGACTGAATGGAACAAACGGACAGGAACTGCTGGAAAATATGAGCACAAGCAGGAAAAATTGGGAGTTTCAACAGATAAAGGGAATCTTTAAAATTCAAAGAAATAGTGTCTTAGTCACTGTTCTATTGATATTAACAGATACTATGACCAATGCAACTCTTATAAGAGAAAGAAGTTACACTTTCAGAGGTTAGTTTTTTATCATTATGGTGGTGAGCATGGCAGCAGGCAGGCATGACATTGAACAGTAGCTGAGTGTTATATCTTGATCCTCAGGTAACAGGCAGAGAGAGAGACTGGGCTTGGCATGGGTTTTTGAAACTTCAAAGCCTACCCAAGTAACATAGTTGCTTCAACAAGACCACACCTTTTAATCTTTCTAATTCTTCTAAACAATTCCACTCCCTAGAGACTAAGCATTAAAATATAGGGACCTATGGGCACTCTTATTCAAGTCACTATAAGTAGACACACTAGCACTGGAAATCATGAAGCACAGGACTGAAGGCACCATCAGACACACTACCTAAACCTTGGGGAAAAAAAAGCCAATGTGGGTATCCAATTTGAAATTAAAAGATTTTTTTAAAAAAGAGCTTGACATGGAAAATCTCTCTTATTCCTCTGGGGTGCTGCCAACTAGTTTTAACATTCCACAGCCAGGAACCAGAAGGAAAAAAATCTTAGAAAAGCAAAAACTTTGGGTTTTCCACCAGATGAAACACATCAACCCAGAAACCCATTCATCTCAGTCTAGTCCTGAGCAGTCAAAATACAGAGAAAAATTCTTCTTGTTATTCCCATAACTGCTGACGATGTTATCAACAGAAAGGTCCCTTTAAGGAAATAATGATTTTCAAAAGGATGCTGTTTAAGAAATGATTTCAGAGAAGGATGAAATGAAATTCTTAAAGTGATGAACAGAACCATTACCATAGAATTTTATAGCAGGTGAAAATTTTTTCAAGACAAAAGACTTCCCAGTGTCCTGGACTCTGAGTGTGATTCTAGTGGGTTCATACTGAGCCTCAGAATGAGCATGGGGGAGTGTGACTGTGAGCAAACCTGGAAGACAGTCTACAGTGTCTTTACTATATGTGTGCATACACACTCCATTGCTTTAGGTATCTTTATATATGTGTGCATACACACTCCATTGCTTTAGGTATCATTGAACCTTTTGTGCTGAAGAGAAAGCTCAGGTTTAGGTAAGAGCACAGGATTACAACACTAGAAACCGAGTTTGAATCCCCAGTACACATTAAAAAGCCAGGTACAGTTGTGTCTGCCTGAAACCTTAGCACTATGCAGGAACAGAGACCTGAGGATCACTGGGGCCTGATGGCTGTCTAGATTCAGTAAGAGACACTGTCTCAAAAGAATAAGATAGAGAATGATGGAGCAGGACACATGCACATGAGAAAGTAGGTAAATAAAAATGGGAATAAAACCTAAAAAATCGTCAAAATTTTGAAGAAAATGCTATATTTTTAATATATACAGTTAGGAAAGAATAACAACAACAAAAAAGGGCCAGAGCAGGAGGTGTCTAGATTAATGCCACTATAAGCCTCTTAAATTGTTTTCAAAGTGAGAGGTTTAGAAGACGGACTATGATATACTGTCCTCCCACCATGCTGGGATGACAGACAGGCACAGATCTGTCCAGCTTTATAATAATGTGGGTGTTGGGGATTTAAAATCAGACATTTATCCCTACATAGCTGTGCTCTCTACAGAACTACTAAGGTACAAAAAATACTTCTGAAAAGTCAATAAATAAATAAATAAAGTATAAAAAATTTAATTGATGAGAAAATAAGAAACAGAAGTATGTAACCAATGTGACAAATTACACACAAATAGCAAACGCATAGACTCAGATGCAGCCTCAGCCACCTTTTAAAAATAAGAGAATGTTATACTACATTAAAAATGTGATCATACTGGAAGAAACACAGTTTAACTATTTAGACCAACACATTATGAAACTGAAATGAAGAAAGACATGTAGTACAAACAGTGAGCATAGGGTAGATGGTATTGTTTTGTTAAGACCCAATGGAATGAAACTAGAGTATTATCAGTAGTAATGCTTATAAAGGAATGCCACATGATTATGGAATGTTGATAACTTAGGACTCCTTTTTGGCCCTGCTTAAACATTTATTCACCTAAAGAACAAGTCAAGTTATTGGATAAAAAATTAGCCAAGTTACGGAAGATGTAGATGAATCTTACATTCTAGCACTTATCTCAATGATTGATAGAGCAAGCTAATGAAAAGTAAGGAAATGGAGTACTTGGACACCATCAATGACCTTCCTGGCACTTACAGATTGCTGCATCCAGTTACTGCAGGATTATTCCTTCTAGTATATAGGGACCATTTTCCAAGACAGCCCATATGCTCACCCATTAAGCCAGTCATAATATATTACAAAGGAGTAGAATCATATGAGTATGTTTTTCAGTGGGATTTAATTAGAAGCCAAAGCAATAAAATATCTACAAAAAGTTCAGCAATACCATTTTGAATAAGCTTGGATCACTAAAGAAATTGGGAGGAAACTGGGACATATTTGGAGCTGAAGGATATATTAGAATTTGTTAGATTTTGCAAAGTGAATTCACCAGTTAGTGCAGGAAAATTTCCTTCTAGGTTTCTATTTTAAGAAAGTTTGTGAATAATGCAAATGGTGAGGAACGAGAGGGGGCAGTAAAATAACTGAGAATACAGACAAAACTAACAAAGCTCCAATTTGCTTTTGTAGAAATGTTAATAAAATCTAAAACCTATGTAGAGTCTGATCAAGGAAAACCCACAAGGCCACAATGAGGACAGTAGGGCTATTTTCACCAAGAGGACTGCTAGATCATTTTAAAAATGTCACAGCAATAAACTCAATAATCCAGGCCTAAAACTTGCTGAAAACTATAATATGTCAAAACAGATACAAAAATTAATTCAAAAGTCTACATTGACCTATTTTTAGTTTTAAAAGTCTGAATTTACTATGAAAATTTTCTACAAAAAGAACTTGTAGGTTCAGATGCTTTGCTAATAAATCCTATTATAGTTAAAGAAAACATAATGCCAATCTTTCACAATTTCTTTTAGCAAGTAAGAGAGGAAAACACTTTTTGAATTTACTATGAGGCCAGTATTCTTACAAAAAAAACAGATAAGGGTGCCATAGCAGACAAAAATTTCTGATAAACAAGCCTCAGAAACACATGTGAAAACCCAAAATTTTAAAAAACTAAACAGTGATCTAGCAGAGGTTCTGGGGGATGATGAAAAATGAACCTCTATGATATATCACATAAGCAGATTAAAGAAATAAGACATTGTCATTACAGTAGATAGGGAAAGATAGTAGAAAGCATTTAAATAATAATATTTAATGTTCATTCATAGCCCAAGCTAAGAACACTAAATGTCCTTGTACTGCTAGGAGTATATATATAGACAACTAATACAGCACTCCAGGGCACATGGGGGCATTGTGTCAAATATTCATCTACAGATTTAATGGAATCTTAACAAGCTCACACAAGTACTTTGTAAAATTAGTAAAACCTATTCTAAAATTGATACAGAGGTTCAAGATCAAAGTCAGCCAAGGTTGTCTGCAGAAAAAGCACATGGAAAGACATGAACAGCATATTTCAGGAATTACTAAAAGCCATTTAATTGATTATATTAGTTGAGGTTCTCTAGAGGAACAGAACTGAATATATATACATATATACGTGTGTGTGTGTGTGTGTGTGTGTGTGTGTGTGAGAGAGAGAGAGAGAGAGAGAGAGAGAGAGAGAGAGAGAGAGAGAGAGAGAGAGAGAAGGTGTTTGAAAAAGAGAAAGGGCATTTATTAGAGTGACTTACTTACAGGTTACTCTCTTGTTATTCCAACAATGACTGTCTCCTAACAGAAATTTCAAGAATCCAGTAGTTGTTTAGTCTATGAGGCTGGATGTCTCAACTGATTCCCTGTAGATGACAGAATCCTGAAGAAGTAGTCTCTAACGTCAGTGAAGAAATGGACTTGTGTTGTAAGATAATGCTCTTGTATACTATAAAGACTTGCCACTTGCATTGGTTTAATAAAATGCTGATTGGCTAGTATTCAGCCATGAAGTATAAGAAGGATGACCAGAGTAAGAGAATTCTGGGAAGAGAAAAGGCAAAGAAGCAGTCATTAGTCAGATACAGAGGAAGCAAGATGAGAATGCTGAACTGAGAAAAGACACTAACTAAGCCATGTGGTTATACATAGATAAGAATTATGGGATAATTTAAGTGTAAGAGCTAGTTAGTAACAAACTTGAGCTACTTGATAAACATTTGTAAGTAATATTAAGCCTCTGAGTCAAGCCAAGTTTGGGAAGTAGCTGCTAGGTATTTGAGAGTTTCTGGTGGGACAGAAACTTCCAGTTACAAATGATGCTCCAACTTTGTACATGAACATTACATAAAGCTGGGGAACTCTTAAAAGGAATTCTAATCACAAAATAACAGTCAAGCATGACTTCTTAGTAGCAGCATTTTCTGTGGAGGGCTCTGGTTGCTGGAGGCAAGTGGAAGCATTGGCTCCTTTACGAGAGGCTTCCTGACTCAGCATTAATGTCAAAAAGAGGCCCTGCTGCCAAACACTGAAATGAGGTTTATGAGCAGGGGGTGGAAGTGTTCTACTTGGTGGCAGTGTGGACCCTAAAATTCCCCAGAGTTTGGGTGGTAAACATAAAAAGCTTTAATTCTAGCCACAAAATTTAGCAGATTAAAGAATCATGTGGTCAGAAAAAAAAAGAGAGAGAGATATACAGTAAAGACAGATTCAGATGAAAAAAGCTTCTAAAATATTTACAATGTGTTTAAAAATGTAAGTAGGCTTGAAAGAGAAAATAAAAAGGACAAAGTACTTACAAAAGAAATAGAGTAATAAAAAATAATAAGCCAAGTAAAGATGGAATATATACAGAGAATCTGGGTACTGTATGTTATTGTGTTGTTTTTGAGGCTGCAGAGAAATGAGTAAGGGCTGCTAAACGACTTTTGAATACAGATTCTGCTAGATTAAACTAACCTATATAGTTTGAAAATATCTTGACTTCAAAATTTAAGTCAAAAGATATGTTACTTTGGAAGAGTAGTTTTCTTTTTATTTCCACAACAAACAAGAGGCTAGGGTTTATGGGTTAAAGAAAATGAAGCTTTGTTGAGGAAGACACCCTGAAAGATCTCTGATGGGAATGGTTGACACAGATTATCCAATGTCTCAGAGCATCTCTGTTGTAGTTTCCTCTGGGCTCTACATTCAGAACAGCTTTAAGAATGCCAGCTGAGATTATACAGCCTCTCAGACTACTCTAGTCAAGACTTGACCATAATCTTATATTTTCTTTGGGCCACCATAAAATTGTTAGTGCTCCCAATCAGCAAGAAGTAGTCTATAGAATTATACCCTCATTCCCCCAAAATGGATTATGGATGTTTGTTTTTGTTTAGAATCTTGGTTACAAGGTATTTTGGATAATGGTCAGGAAAAAGCTAAACAAAGGAGATTAAATTTGGGGATCTTGTTTTGAAAGGGGAAAAAAGGGAAAATGTGGAATAATGCTTTTGTATAGTATAAAGATTTGTCACTCATATTGGTTTAACAAAACAAAACAAAAAATCCTGACTGGCCAGTAGCCAGCAAGGGAGTATAGACAGGGCAGCCAGACTATGAGGAACTTTGGAAGAGAAAAGGCAGAGACATAGTTGCCAGCCAGAAGCAGAAGAAGCAAGAGGAGAATGCTAGGCTGAGAACATGACTAAACATAGATAAAAATTATGGGTTAATGTAAGTGTAAGAGCTAGTTAATAACAAGCTTGAGCTACTGGTGAAGTATTTGTAAGTAATATTAAGCCTCTGAGTCAATTATTTTGGAAGAAGCTGCTGGATATTTGTTTCTGGTGGGACAGAAACTTCTGGCTACCAAATTGCCAATGTAAGATCAAGCAGGCAAAGAGAGGAAGCTTCCTTCTTCCGTGTCCTTTATGTAGGCTGCCAGCAGAAAGTATAGCCTAGATTTAAGGTGAGTCTTCTCACATCAAAAGATACTGAGTTAGGGTGAGTCTCCCCACCTTGAATGATCCAATTAAGAAAAACTCCCTCACAGGTATACCTAGATACTTGCATTTTAGCTAATTTAGGATGCAGTCAAGTTGACAACCAAGAACTGCCATCATACCAAAGCAATATAGTTTATCATAAGGGCAAAAAATTAACTCAGTATAGCACATGAACAACCTAGGAATGGAACCACACATACATGCTGTCTTGTTCATCTACACCACAGTACTTTTTATTTTTTTTGTAAATGGTGTAAATTTTCTGTTCTTATGGCACAGGTGGAAAAAGTGAACCCCAATCCTGACCACACCTAAAACAGAAAGCACTGATAAAGCTAGTAGATTCATAACCCCAAATCTTCTAAAAGAAAGAAGAATTGCTATGTTTGGTTAGACAATTAATTTGGTTAAAACCAATTGGTTTGGTTAAAAAGAATTAGATGTTTTATTACGGAAATTATGCAACACATATATACACAGAAAGAACAATAGTAACTATAAAAATAACTAATTTGTTTTGATGATCAAAACATTTAAAAATAAGTAAGAAGTGAATCTTAAACTTAGAGATAAGGAAATATTTGTTAAAGCATTTATCTAGCAAAAAATTTATATAAATTATTTGAGGAATTTCTACAAATCAGTGATGCAATATAAAAACATCCTATTTAAAAGTCATGATGGGAGGGCTAGAAAGATGACTTGGAGGTTAAGAGCACTTACTGTGTTAGTAGACCCCAGCAGCTCACAGCTGGCCGTCACTCAAGTTTCAGGGGATCCTATGTCTTCTTCTGGCCTCAATGAGCCCTGCACAAACTTGGTATGTATACATACATGCAGACAAGCACTTATATGCATACAAACTAATGTGTTTTTTAAAAAGTGATGAAGAGCTGGCAGGAGGACTGAGCTGGCAAAAGGTACTTGGTGCAAAGCCTGATGATCTGAGTTCAGTCCCCAGAACTCATGTGAAGGTGAGAACCATCTGACAAGTTAAGTCAGATGGTTCCTTAAACTCTACATGTTTCACACACCACACACACACACATACACATACACACACCACACATACACATACACACACGCACACACACACACCACACATACATATACATACCACACACATGCACACACCACACACACCATACACACACCACACACACACACCACACACACCATACACACACCCACACACACACACCACACACACCACACACACCACACACACATACACACACCACACACACATATACACACACCACACACACACACCATACACACATACACACAACAAACACAATACATATACAACACACACACACACTAAATTTGAACTTTAAAAAAGATAAAAAAAACCCTTAAAAAGATTTAGTTGAAAGTTCAGAAAGCATATTAAGAGGCACCTAACATTGCTGTCACTAGGAAAACAACCTCTGTCATAAGGTCACATCTAACCAAACAGCTGAAATCAGCACTATGACCAGCCTCTGGGTGGTTCCCTATAAGGAGGTAGTAAAGGTCCCATGTGATCATGATCGGATGTGAATCCTTAGCAAGATAATTCAACTCGGGCCAGGTCATGAGGATGCTTTCCTTATGGTCGGATTAGTGCTCTTAGAAAAAGAGAGACTAGAGCTTGCTCTTTCTCTACTACTTAAGAGGAGAGCATCTGCAAACTGGACTGAAAGCCTGAATGAAGTATTCCACTTTAAGGAAATCCTGGTCTGTCTGGTACTTGCAGGCTCCACAAGTACGAATCTAAGGATCTGCCATTCAAGTCAGTCATTACTGTATTTTTTAAGTAGTATCAGCAGCATAAGCTGACTGAGACACACAATCAGCAATATCAAAACATCCTATTTAAAAGTCATGATGGGAGAGTCGTGTTGGTTCTGTGGAGGTCTAGATCATCTGGGCATTTGTTTAACACCTTCCTCTAAAGTTAAACATTTACTGATCCTGACTCAATATTCCACACTGGGGTATTTACCCAAGTCAATCAAAAATGGTCTCAGTATTTTCATTCAGAATAACCAAACACTGGAAGCACTCTGGTCAACAGTGGAGTAGTTGAGCAAACTGTGTGGTGTACATCTCAATGACTAAAAGGAAAATTAAGACATCCATGACTACTTGCCACATGAGGATAGATCACAAAAATCCTTACAAGCCAGAGAGGAAATAATACATTTAATCCCATTTACATTACAAACCAATGCTGATAAAAATCAAAATGTGATAGCAATAATAGTATAGAGAGATGGGACAGGAGCAGCAAGAAAAGCTTGTGTGGTGATGGAAAATACAATGTATTTATTTAATGGTAGTTTGGTGGGATGATATAATTACTAAAACCAACCAAGATTAAGGTTAAGGTTCTGCAGTGTGTATGTGTGTGTGTGCGCATGTGTAAAACATATTTAAATAATAAATAAGAGGATAAATAATTGAACTTCACATTATTGATGTTTCTGAAATAGTTTTACCTCTAGGGCACAGTTCTGAATGATACTCCTCCCTATGAATAATACAGGGCATGCAAAGAAACAAATCAAGAGCTTTCCTAAATATGAGACTATGGTACCTACATGCATTACAGTAAAACACAATCATATAAAATGTGTATGGCTATATGCATAGATACTTATATGCTAATATATTAATAATTTAGCATTTGGTAACTATATTTTAGTATCAATTGATATATCCAGTTGATATTCAATATAACCAGCAATATCTTACTTATTAAAATGTGAGAAAAGCAGCCTTATTTTAACCTCTCCATCCATTCAACATTTCCTGTAAGCTTATGAAACGAGTCTGCATTTTATTGTCAGCTGCAGGAATTAAAAAAAAATGCAGGAATAAGGATCATAATGTAGCTGCCCATAATCTTCTATGTTTTTTTGTGACTTTGCTTTTACATTAATATAATGCACATAATTTAAACATCATTTGGCTCTTGGGGGCTGAGAAATAACAGAACAGTCCCTTCCTGCCTTGTCCTGATCACCCTTCTAGGGATTACAGTTTCTTCATTACTTAGCTGGGTTTTCATAATTACTAACAATTAGATTTTCTGCCCTACTAAACTGAACACCATGCTGTACTATCCAGGGTAGATAAATGGTGACATTTGTGTCCTATAACATAAAATGCATATGTTGATATTAAGCTTAGTAGAATGACAGGGAAAATAAGGTTAATAAACATAGATTAGCTTGTATGAATTCATAATAGGATGGTTCTGTCTTTTTATTGCCCCCTAGCTTTCAGTAGTTCCTGCATTTGTGATGTGTGATTAGTCTCCTGTGTTTGTCTCTTGCTGTGACAATGGAGCTGTCTAGGCCCTGAAGCTTTGGTAGACAGAATCCTTGAATGGTGAAATCAGAAATCTAGTGGTCAGAAGCAGCTAACAACTTCAGCTCTTTGGTATCTAATTGAAGTCATTCTACCTGGGCACATAGCGATGCTGGCTCTTTTTATGACATAAATTACTTCTTCACATCATATCTTATATGAATTTATTAGTTCAATTTAAACCAACACCAGACTATACTAAACAGATTCTCAATAAACTGAATGTCCTTAAGGGAGAGAACTCATGCTGCAATACCATTTGAATCTGTCTAGTTCAGTGATTCTCAGCTTTCTACTACTGTGACCTTTAATACAGTTCCTCATATCATGGTGACCCACAACTATAAAATTATTTTTGTTGTTACTTCATAACTGTAATTTTGTTACTGTTATGAATCACAATGTAATGTGATCTGCATTTTCTTATGGTCCTAAGCATACGTGATTTCCAAAAGGGTCAGGACTCATAGAGACCTACTGGTCTAGTACATGTTGGCTACTTAGTAAATAATTATTAATTAAGTATAGATATTAATAGAGTTCCAAATCATAGCCCTATATATTTTTCTTTCCTTTTGCAGTAAGCAACCTCCTTTTATATTTTTATAACAATTTCTAACCATCCTATTTCTTGCTCTTGAAGTCACTCTATTTTCATTTTGATTTCAAAACAGGTGAAAAAAATAAGCCTTCTCCATTCTCCAGACAAATGTTCATGGAGAGTGCCATTTACTATTCGTGATATGTGTGTAGTTTCTCTGGTCACATCACCTCATTGCTTTTGGCCATCTCTCTTTTCCAACTAAACTACCCTCTTCTTATGAATAATATCTTTCACTGACAAACATACACTTTTCTTTAGACATTGTCTTTAGGATTTCTATTGCTATGAGGAGATGTGACCACGGCAATTTAATTGGGGTGGCTCACTTACAGTTCCAGAAGTCCAGTCCATTATCATCATAGCAGGAAACATTTCAGCATGCAGGTAAACTTGGTGTTGAAGTGGTAGCTGAGAGTCCTATATTTTGCAGGCAATAGGAAATCAACTGAGACACTGAGTGGTATCCTGAGCATAGGAAACCTCAAAGCCCACCCCCATAGTGACACACTTCCTCCAACAAGGCCATATCCACTCCAGCAAAATCATACATCCTAATAGTGCCACTACCTAAGAGATTATGGGGGACCATTTCATTTAAACTACTATAAGCATCTTCTCTATCAGAAAATGTCCAATGACAAAGCCCCAGCAGTGTAGGCTTTTCCTCTCCTGGAGCCTGTAGTATTGCATCCAGTTCTAGTCAGCTGTATTAGGTTTTTCATTATGGAGCCATCTACATTTTCATTAGACAGTGAGCCAAATTATGAACCCTAAAATAAGCACTGGGGGTTGGATTCATATGACTTGAGAAAATAAAGAATAAAGTTTACTGAACACTGAATTTACACATCTGGCCCACAGGTTTCACACACTGCCAGCAGCTCTGATAGGTGACCACTGACTGGTTATTAAAGAAAGAAAGGAATGCCTGAGAACTGTGCTCCAATGAGCAGCATAGGAATTGCAGGTTAGAGCAGAACCTGGCTACTTCATGTTTGTGGCAACCGAGTGACATCCTCCGCTGATAGTATAGAGACAAAACCAGTAGCTCAAGATAAAGCAGGAAAAGCATCAAGAACAACAGGAACCAGGATGTCAAAGGTCTGACCTAGAAATACAAATGGGAGAACAGCTGTCCTTCACCTGCTGCTCACAGTCCTCTCTTCTCCACAGCTTTTCCCAACTGATTGACATTCACCATTCCAGGGATAAACCAATACATCTATACAACTGTATGTGGTGGAAATGCTCTCTGTATGCTGTAAATAAAGGACTGGTTTGACCTATGTAGAGCACCCTAGAAGTGGGTGGAGAATCAGAGGACAGGCAGGTAGGAGAAGGGTGGAGTTAGTCAGTCGCCATCCGAACCCCGAAGAAGAAACATGTAGAGGTACAGGTGAGCCACGGGCTGAGCCACGTGGTGGGAAGATTAATGGAAATGGGTTGAATTAAGATGAAAGAGCTAGCTAGTAATGTGCTTAAGACATGGGCCAAACAGTATAAAGTATATAAATGTCTGATTCATTTCTTTGTGGGACAAAAGCTGCTGCTGACCAGATTCCAAACCTCTGGGTCCAAATGGGCCCCGGAAAACTTTCTACAACAGATGGCTTCCCAACGTGGGCCCGAACACCCGCATAAAGCCTAAGAAAATTTTAAAAAGTTAAAAAGCATTCTAGATCACTGAAACAGAGCCAAAAGGAGCTTTCTGAATTGTATATTTGAATTGATTTATGGTACAGAAACAGCGTGGTGTTCAGGCAGGAATTTAAAAATGGCGTGTCCGCAGCACACAGGTTAAAGTCATACGTTTCATGAAAGGCTTGGCATAAGTGTGATTGATTTAAGGTTTCTGCTTATATTGAACAGAAAGGAAATAGAGTTAAAAACAGTTTGTCTGGTAGCAGCATTTCCTGAGTCAGCAACAGCAGAGGTTCGAGGGCTCCTCCACCATATTGAAACACTGCCAAAAGGGGTGGAGTCAGCAATTAAAGTGACATTTTAAAAGCTCTTTGGGTTAGAAAATGATTAAGAATTCTCAATAAAACAGATTTAGACTCTCAAAACCTCTAAACGGGAACAATGTATGTAAAATACGCTTCAGAGAGAGAGAAAAAAAGGGTAAAAAAAGCCCTTTAAGAAAGAGAAATAGGAAATAAAGATAAAAAGGCCACATGAAGATGGCAGATAAACAAAGAGTCTGGATTATGGTTATTGCATTTTCTTTTAATTTTTTAACTTTTAATGAGCTAACTGCAGAAAGATGGTTGATTGCTAAGGCTGCTAAGCTAAACAAATACATATATTTTAAAGATATCTTGACTTTGAAATCTCTTTATAAGAATATGTTGCTTGGGAAAAGAGTTTCTGCTTTTGTCTCCACAGAAGATCAAAACCTGTGGATTGGTTCTAGGACAATGTGGTTTCATTTGCCAAGGCTATCTGAAATTCTCTGATGGGAAGATCAGCTTCCAAGATGGCCAGTTGAGATGATCCAGCTTCAAGACCCCATGAGATCATCATCGTCTTTTGACAGCAGGAAGTAGTAAAAGAAAGAAAGCTATGTCCAATTCTCCCAAAATATTACTTATTAATATTTGTTTTTGTTATAAATGGTTAATGGTCATAGTCAATCTTAAAAAAAAGGGTGGGGGAGGAGGATATGATATAGGAATGATTAGAAAAGATAAGTGGATTTTGGTTCATTGACATAAACTTAAGGTCAATTTTGTTATGTTGTATGTATTTATTTTTCTACTCTTGATTAAGGTATGATGCTGATGTAACTCATTTAAATTTGTAATGTGTAATTGAGAAATGAAGATTAATAGTCATCTATGATAACCAAACTTATAGTCATGTTAGTTAGGTTTTTGTAGATATACAAAGATATATTTCAATTAGATAGGTAGTCTTCATACACTTCAAAGACATTCAGAATATAGCATTTAAATTATTTTAAGAACTTAGACTTTTCTGGACTGTGAGACAGGTCTGCTCCTGGCAGCACCAATGTATTTCAGGAAAATGATGGGCATTGAAGAAACTTCATGTGGGATTTACTTTGTAGCCACAGTTAGCCACTGGACAAGAAACTTTTCTGGTACTGACTGCTTGATAGTATGCTGTATAAACTGAACATGCAGGTTCCATAGGAAAGTGACCTCTGAACTTTGGCAGAACAAGCCAAAATGGTCCTTCAGGTTCCTGCTTTACAAAAAAAAAAAAAAAAAAAAAAAAAAAAACATTGTCAGGCATTCTTCAGGACACAAGAAGAAGCGACTGATGGACTGTGTCAGATTTCCTGCATCACTGAAAGGTATGACAGAGACTTTGGGCCATAAAGGCTGAAGATAGTGCCCCAACATTACAAAGGAACTTTTGCGAAGTCTCACAAACTCAGAGAGATAAGCAGGGGATGTACTCACTCACTAGTGGTCTCTAAACAAACAAACAAGAAAAAAAAGCCAAACATGCCCAAGCTGCAAACCACAACCACCGAACAGCTTGGGATCAGAAACACCCTGGACTGACCCTTCAAACCCCAATCCAACTATAGGAACACCTGACTCACTCTTGAGGGAGGGGGGAAAGAACTGGATTTGGCCAGAAGTGGAGACTGATCTAAGCATTACTGGGTCAGTGGGACCATA